>OZ007591.1:284159327-284759327 GCA_963931845.1 Maratus michaelseni | reverse complement strand
AGGTTATCAAATCCATTTGATTCAATGTCTAAAGACCTGAGACTTCTTATTTGGCAATGAATGGTATCAAATAATTTTCGCAGAGCTATTACATCATTTGTTTTCAATACGGGTTTCAAAGATAATAATGTATTTATGTGTGTCGTCACAATGAGATCCTTTCGGCCAAATTGTTGTTTCAGAATTTGGACAGCTTCCAAATAATTTTTATCTGATAACGCAAACCCGGAAATAGAATTATACGCGCTACCGCCTAAATAACTTTGTAAATAGCTCATTTTTTCAATATTTGACAGTGAATCATTATCATGGACTGCTATTTTGAATGAGTTCCAAAAGTTTTGAAACTTACTTATATCGCCGTAAAATTTCTCAATCGTTAATGTAGGGAGTTTAACAGATTGCGCAACTAATTCTGCGTGCTTATTATCGGCGTGAGATACGGGGGAAATTTGGCTTTTGCTATTATTTTTCAATTTCTTATTAATTCTAAATCGCCATAAAGTTATTTTTTCATGATATTCTATGGAGGTCTTCGCGTCTCTTTCGATTTCATCCTCATCATTAATTAACGCTAAAATTTGTTCATCTTCCCGTTTAAGGTCGATACCTTTCTGTTCTAGCTGAGCTAGATTTTCTTCTAATTCCACCAAATTCGGTGATTCCAAAACCCATGCATCTTCGATCTTTTTAATAATAGATGTAATAGATGCTTTTATTACCCCTCTAGTTTTTTTAAATTTAGTCAGTTGATCGGCCATACTTAAATAATAAAATTTACCTTACCTCTGTATAGGTTATCCAAAATTTTTCTTCACTATAATCTTTCACTATAATATTTCACTATAATATTTCACTATAATATTTCACTATAATATTTCACTATAATGTTTCACTCCGTAATCCAGTAATACAGCCTGTTTTTCATCCATTAATTCTGACACCAATGGCATGGCTCTTGTATATGTGTGGGCGTTCTAAAGGAAACAGGCCGTTCTAATTACAACGAACACAAGTTTAATTCTTGACATAACGATGACATAAAGTTGACATAAAAATGACGAAGACAGGTACATCACACGACATTAAATGAACATAACAGATTATTCATATTTTTCAAGATTCATGACCGATAACATTTACTCACGGCCATTTTCATACTATTTCTGTTTCCATAAATCAGACGACGTTCTTCGCCGCTGACGTTCCAAGTTCTACTGCTGCGCGCTTTCGTTTCTCCAGAAGGGGGCGCTACTAGAGCAAGAAGAGGCATGCGCAATCCTCACAAATGCTAACTAAAATAAAACACAATTTATAAATTAATATTTTTGTCATCAATATTTCATATATATATATATTCCATAGTATCCAATATTTAAAAAACTAACAAATCTATAACGCTGAATTGTTTTTTAAATACTTGTTATCTATTTAGGAAAAGTCAAAAAATTTCTTCCAACCAAACAAAAGTAATCAACGGACAAAAGTGCTCAGGGGTCAAAATGACCCCTGCCGCCTTTCTAGTGTTAATAAATTTGCAAATTATATATTTTTATAGAAATTTACAAAAATTAAACCAATAAGTTTTTTAATATATGCAAGTAAAAAAATATATATTATTACATTTCAACGAAATCTCGGGTTCATATTTTATTATCTCTCCTGCATCATATATTTTCTTTAAAATGAAAACACCACTCATATCAATAAAGAAATATTTCTTATGGTACAAAACAAAACATAATGTACATGAAAAGAACTTGTAAAAGAACTTTAATATTAAACTTCTTGTGCATTTTAACCCCTTGACTGCCCAGAAAAAGGGAAGATTGTAATGCCATTTTCATTGTAATTCTATTAAGTGCTAATAACGAGATGATTACTCCAACATATTAAAAACCTCTTTAAGTACATAAAGATAAGCCTTGAGAGCATTAACCGTTACTGAATATTTTAAACGAGTGTAAAATTTGCAAAATGGTATGTATTTAAATAATGCATGTATTGTACTGAAAACAATGCCTCAGTAAACATGTTATCCCGGGCTTTATAAGTTGGAGGGTGAAGGAGGTAAATTTACAGCAATGTATTTGCAGTTATTTTCACTTACTATTAAAGCTAGAAATAACGAATATCATATTACTTTCTAAATAAGTATTTAGACAAAAATCCTTTCTCTTTTTTTTTAAAGAAAACTAGCGGTGGCATTTTCTTCTTCTAATTTTTTTATAACGT
The DNA here is from genome assembly GCA_963931845.1 of Maratus michaelseni. Taxonomy (NCBI): domain Eukaryota; kingdom Metazoa; phylum Arthropoda; class Arachnida; order Araneae; family Salticidae; genus Maratus; species Maratus michaelseni. The sequence continues at coordinate 284,757,092 of OZ007591.1, read as the reverse complement.
TTGTCATACATTCAGATTTATTTTTCTTAATTTTTACACCTTCAATTTATGTATATTTGAAATTATATTTAGCATATCACATACAAAATATTCTATTAAGTGCAAAGAATCCCTCAAAATGAATACTAAAATATTATTTATTATGACAATATGTTTTTCGATTTACAAAAAAGAAATGAAATCTGCCAGAACATGTTTACAGCGTAATCTTTTGCAACATTTCAATATGAATCATTCATTATTTACTGAATATACTCAAAGAGGCGATAACACGGAACGAATCAGACAAATTTGTTTTTGGATGTGTGGTCACATTTAAGCTCAAACCTTTAATGTTCCCACGGTAATTTAAAGTATCATAAAAAAGCGTGTTATACAATTTATTTAGTACATGGGTTGACAATAATGTAACTTCAGGTGAGCTTTAGCTACTTTCCATTAGTATATTTAAAAAGCAATATTCGTTGCACAAAGAAAAAAAATAAAAAAGATAATTTCTTTTTCAATTGTATCTGTTCAAATTCTTCATATTGACAGACATTTAGAAATCGTCAAATCTGAAAAAAAATATTTACATATAATGTCAGTATGTTTTCTAATACTATAACATACTAAAAACAATATTTTACAGAAGTGATTTATGTACTACTATTAACAATTTTGTAAATACCGATGTAGTTTATTGATTTTAATAGATAAAATCTTTCAAATCATTACTTAATGATTGCCTAAATCCTCTAACGTATTTCCAAAATAACAGTAAAAATGCTTTAGAAGATGAAAGTATCCTTAATTTATAAGTTGGAAAATAAAGAGTTAAGGGAATGACGAATACTTTTTTAAAATACTAAATAACGTAATTGAAAGTGCAATACATAAATGATAACTGATGTTTTTCTTTTTAATATATCTATTTTTATATTCAATTTTAGAAAGGCAAAATGTAATGCATAGATGTAAATACGCATTCAGATTTACTAAGTTGAAAAAAATCTTCAAACAATAATAACCCTTTTTTTAATATATATATATATATATAACAGCAAAAGGTTTACATTAAACAAATAGATAAACGTTTCATGGACTAAACTTGTGTTTTAGAAGAAACAGAAAGATATTAAGCAGAAATTTTGTTGACCATAGGAAAACTGCCGACAGTTAAACAAAAAATATCCTAGTATTTATTTTTATACCGACTCCTATTTTTTACATCCTGAAACTGAGATCTGATCTTTTTGAATACTTCCAGAAAAGTTTTGAAGGTTTTATTTAAAAAAAAATATATATATTCTTACAAATAAGTATGAAACAGCTGGCGCAGACGCACCGGTGTTGGCGCGATTTCTGTTTTGCGCCATCTTGGCCAGAAAAAAATCCTTTTCGGGTACCCATTAGGCTTAGCTTACGAAAACGGCATATTAGTTTTATTTTATTATGAAAGTCTTGAAAAAAAAATAAATAATGACAAATTTTGAGGGAATAATGCAATATTTCTATTACTTGTTTAAACATGAAGGAAAAATCTTAAAAATTTTAAATTATTTGACGTTATAGATAAAAGTGTATATTTTAAATATAGAAACTTTCATTCTTGCCTTCAGTTTATTTTTCCTCAACAATATTTTAAATTAGAGTAGAATAAATTATTGATTTTGGCAAAGGTTTAACAAACAATTATACAGTAATCAAAGCTCCATATAGATAGCAGCACTACATTTTTTTTTCAAGATGGCAGAGAAGGCGCTCAAATTTGAAGTGAAATAGCCCATAGAACGTAACAAATATTACCTTTTTGAACTCATTTCTGTTATGTTAGGAATCAAAAGGCAATCTTGAATTTTTTTTTCAGCATATCATGGGCTTTTTGAACTTTATGCTTCTGCAATATTGTTAATGTTAGGTTTTTCCTTCATTTGATTTTTTAAGTATACATAAGAGGCAAAATTGTGATTTTGTAATTTTTTTAAGTTTCTAAGCTATTTTGAAGATGAAGAAAATAAATGGCAACTTCCAAATTTGAGAAATTTGGTTTTCATATGTAACATTACATCATACATCAATTTCACATATGTTTTTAAATTACTTTGATTTTTATAACGCTTTTAATTTTCTCAAAATTTAAAATTTTTCTATTTTTACAACCAATTTAAGGTCAACCATGGTGTTACGAAATTATTATTACTATATAAATATGATAATAACTGTCCACGGGTTACAATATTATGAAAAACATTTATTTATGTTAAATAGTTTTCAAGATGTGGAACTTTAAACTTGCAAGTTTGAACGATTTCATACAAGGTATTCTATATCACAAGATTTTTAAATGTCCAGAATTTCCAAAATATTTTATTTTTTGTCAAGATATTTTGAATAGCTCTATTTAAATATGAATCGAATCTGTGTACCAAATTTTATTAAAATCGGTTACTATGTGGCCACGACTTTTTTTTTTTAATTTTTGCTCATTTTGCATGGAATGACCCTGATATAACTTATTAAAATTTATTTTTCCTTTAAAATATTGAGTAAAGCCTTCAATAATCAGCTATTTTATGGTACAATAACGTTGGCATGAATTATTCTGGGAAATGCTGAAATAAGCAATACGAGTTTATTGAAATTAAATTTAACATTTGTTTAACGTTTACGCAAAATAAATGAAAGAGAGACTCATTTGTTACATCATGAGCTTCAACGGTATAAAATAAAACAAAATATCGCTTAGTTTGAAAACCAAAATTTACATTTAGATTAATTTTAACAGAGAATGAATGGGGGTAAATAAAACCGTCTGATATTTGAAAATAAAAATTAATTTATTCAAATTCTAATTCTTGTCAATGAAAATTAAAATAATCCCAGTTACAGTGGTTTTACTTATATATCCTTGCAACAGTAATTTAAATAATTCATTGCCACATTTTTAAATAAACGCATATTTTTCAACAATAACTATTTTGTAGGATGTTTAATTGGATGCAGTATATTTATTGAATAATGAATTTATTTGAATAATTTAATTGTTTGTGAATTTCAATTTCTTTTAAATAAATAATATATTATTGTAAAATTACATTTACGCATTTGATGAAAAAACAGAATAACTGTTGTCATCCTGGATTATGTTTACAACACATCAGTAAGTTTACATTGATTAGATCGGCGACACCGTTACTTATAAATACATTTTACAGTTAAGTAAATTTAAATTTTACTTTATAAAGACATTTTACATTACATTATTTACAAAACCATAAAAAAATGAAAGGGTACCTTTAATTACATACTTTCGATTGAATTATAAATATTATTTATACTAATATTATAGAAAGTATATTTCATTTATTTTATTAAATTTATAAGAAACGTAGTCAGCATACTATTTTTTTTTTAAGAATTTTAATCATTAAAACTAAATAAATAATGTTTTTGTGTAATATGTTTGAACTTTTATAAAATACCTAAGAAATATATTTTAAAGGGAAAATCAATTTTCAATTTGATTGAAATTTTAGAGGCTGAACTCTAGAACATATTTACCATTATAACTATTTTTCTATTAGACAAGCCACCAAAGTTTTATTATAAATGAAAAAAAAACATATTACAATCTTACATATCATATGATTCATGTAATATAATAATATAATATATTCAGCTGCAATAGGAATAAAAAAACAAAACATTAACCTGTAAAACCATATTTAATCTTAAAATTTTGTGTAATGGTTTTCTTGTCATAGAGTGAGGCTCAAAAGGGAAAAGATAAAGTCATAGTACAATTAAAGATTTTTTGCAATAAGTGTTACACTCATTGTAACATTTCTTTTATTTTGACAGACTAATATTTAAATTTTACAATATTTTTTAAGTACTATTCTTAATTTATCAGAAAATTCAAAATAATTAGCCATCCGTATTGCATTTTGTAAAACGTTTAAAAAGAATAATTGTGTTTACTTAATATAACATAATACTTGATAAAATGAACGTAAGAAGACCTATTTGAGGAATGAAATTTTAATTATTCAATAACTGGTAATGCGTCTCAAGATAATAAATATATTTAAAAAAAAATTCGGATGAAATAAATACATATTGGTGTTTGACTATTATTATCATTTACAATTTACTTCTAATATACTCCATATACTTACTGTATATAAAAAGTATTATCTATTAAAAAAAGAAAATATTTTTTATATAATTTTAACTAGCATATGCACCCATCAAAAAATGACGGAAAAGGGATATTTTAAGTTTAGAACGTTAAGTCATATTATTGACATATTATTTCATTTAAACAGATGATATAAAATGAAATATTGCTTGTGTTTTAATTGGACATCCAATATGGGATTTCTGTAATTTTATCTTACTGTACTCTTGTATTATGCGCGATCCTTCCGATAGTGGCAAGTCATAAAAATCACCTCAAAAACTATGTTTGCAAAAGTCAACCTCCAGAGGAAAAATATATATATTAAACTTCCTATAATTTTAACTGAAATCTGAACATGATTTTTTGCTTAAAGTGCGTAAAAATTTAAGAATAGTTAAAAATTTTAGGAATATAAAAATCTATATTTTTTCTATAGTAATGGTAATTTCCAATTCTAAAAAGTGAAAAAGTCTTTTACAGAACACAGCTTAATCAACTAATTTTTATTATTTTTTTTAAATCTGCTGACTTTTCTTTTGCGTAAGTTGACAGCTAGTAGCCATAAAAGAAAATGTATAAATCAAAAAAAAAAAAAAAAAAAAAAAAAAACTTTTGCATTTTTAAAACAATAGAATATAATTCACATAAATATATTAAATTCAGCTTAAAATATGGATAGGTTATAAGAAAATAAAAAAAAAACCTGTTGCAGATCTCATTATAACTATTTTATTAATAATTAGAACTATTACCAATAAAATCAGTAAAATGCAATTTAATTATGTATAATAATTAACACTCCTCATATCTGAGATCGATCCAGGCAAAATAAGGGTCCTTCAAAAAATTCTATTTAATAAAAAGAGTTTCTTCACAAAATTTGATTTAATGAAAAAAGACCATCCTCAAAGTTTTATTTTACAAAAAGAATCCTTAAAGCAAAATTCAATTCCAAAAAAGTAAACTCATCATAAACTTATCTTGGTAAAATTTCACTGGCATATTTTATAAACAATAAATTTGCTCAAAGAAAGAAAAATGTTAGGAACAGGCTTTTAAAAAAGCTAATAATAAATTCATAATTTGCAGCATTCGATCTATCACTGTGAAATTTTATTTGCCATAAAAGAAAAAAAAACTTGCATAAATTTTTACATCTTAAAATATTATATTTTACGCTAGATAAATGGCGCCACCAAATTGATGAGAGAATGATATTTCGAAAATATCGTTAAAAATTAACAGGTGGGAATTAAAAAGGCCTAAAGAGGGATTAATCGCAGCTATAAACACAGAACACTAATTTCACATGAAATCTGAAACTGTGTGTAAAGAAAATAATAATAATACTTATGAACAAATTAATAATACATATAATGCAATGAGCTTGAACACAAAGTTCAGAGAATAGATAAGTTGCAATCAGCTGATGAACCATTGTACTTCACTTGGAGGTCAGGGTACTTCCACCAATCAGGACTGCCTATTTGTAGTGTGTGACCTCCAACATGACGTCAATTGCAACTGCCCTTTTGGCGTGACTCTGAAAATGGAACCCTACAGTCGGATGAATCGGATGTTAGCCGTATTTTTTTTAATGAATTGTCAAAGAGTCGTTCATATGATAGTTTCTTGATTTGGAACTGAATGGCAAAGGTGTTCATTTGTTTATATCGCTAATCTGCTGTTGATAGCTGCTTATTTTTAATTCAGAACTTAAAACATTATAATTGTTTAGTTTTTGAAGGTTTTAGAGAAAATGAAGAAGAAAAGATGTGATACAGTGTTGATTAAATAACACAATTGTTCGATTTATAATACGGCATCGCAATGCTTAAGCCTAACATGGCCGCGATATGTTTTTTTTTTCCTTTTTTGAGGATGAGTGCGACCCGGCATTATCACATTACTGTATTATATAAATAGATATTATTTATAGAGTTTCACAGATATATGACTATCTAGCACTAAAAACATTTTACAAAATATTATTAAATCATACAAATTCCTAATCATGTGTAAAACTAACAATTGCGAAATAAATGAAATACATTATTATCTTGTTATTTATCGCACATTTTGACATACTTTTATTTAAATTGGTTCATGTATGTAAAAATAACATTTTCTATTTCATCTTTCTACCACTTCCAAATGAAGCAGAGTTCTATAAGTTGTGTAGAGTTGTGTGTTCTCGATGGCAATACACCGATTTTATATTTTCAGAACTTAATTCTAAATTAACCGACTAATAATAATTAAAATTAAATTATAACTGTACCTTGAGAGAACAATTTAGAAATCCTTACCAGTAATTTTTTTTTTCTTTCAAGTTGTTATCTTGTTTTATCTTAAAATGAAACTGAACAAACATTATAATCATACGTATATTATTTCTGGTGTCAATTTAATTTTTTCTATACACACACAAAACGCACCACGATGAATGAGATATCTTACGAAATTGTTTTTCAATAATATTTTTTGACAAAGCACGCTCATATTTCGTTAAAACATATTGTTTGAGTAAAAATTGCAGTTATTTAAAATATAATAAAATAATATCTTAACATAATTTCAAAGATTGTGGTGTATTAAAATATATTCTTATTACTACAGGTATAACGAAAGTTCCTAGATAGTAATGGTGTAATATACACGGTATTTTTGACTGGGTAAGTTGATTGCAACTCTGGTCTCTTTTACACAAACTGTTCCTCTTCATGAGATTATCACTAGTTTAAATTTCTAAAAACAGATTACGAATTATTTGAATTGCTCGTGAAACAGTCACATAAATTTTCAATATTGGTTAATTAAATACATGTTGAAAAAGCCTTATATAATTTATTTTCTTTTACTTGGGTTTTTCAAAGAACATGTATTTCTGAATGTGTTTGTATCAAATTAAATACTATTTTAGAAATCAGTTGTAAGAAACAATTGATTCAAATATGAATGGATATTCATAAAGTTACAGCCCGTATTCTCAAATCCTTTTACCTACGTTGTGATGTTGTGACTGTGAAATGCTTTTTTAGAAAATGTTGACCGGAATAGTTCCGGGCTAATGCATACCTATGAAGTTTTTGCACACGATAATTCGAAGCTCATAGGAGCAGAACGATTTGATTTTTTTCTATCAGTATGAAGTTGATGTTGCTAATAAAAAATTTAATAAAAATTTTGGAATTTTAAATAGGAGTGTACTTTATAGCTAATTTTTTCCGATCATATGAAGACCAAAAATATTTCTTTACAATAACTTCTTACTTATATTAAACGACAATTTTTTCCAACGTTCCTTTTTAACGAATACGAGACACATTAAAAAAAATATATGATGCAATAAGGCTCACCTATGCTGTATTGTTTGACAACAGAGAATATTAACTAATAAATTTTGTACAATTTATATTTAATTGATAGTTGGCTGGTTGAATAACAGCTACAAAGTATAATAGAAGTAAAACTACTTTCATTGTAATATGAAGAATTGGCGTAATTTTATACATTTTTAACACAATTATTACTACTATTATATTGCTACCAATTAACCATTCTAATAACAAAGGTTATTACGGTTTTAGAAGTATTGCTTATGGTTACCACTTTCAAATAATATTACTTTTTAAACATACGTACAAATATTTACTATCTTGATGAAAGGTGTATTTCTTGGATGTACATTACATAGATACATTTATATTCTTTTTACTATTATCGAAAATCAATGGAAGAATAAATACTTCAAGAATCATTATAGGAATCTTTAGTTTCGCAAAGAATACTCAAGCATATATTCAGAAATGGAACCGCGAAAGTTTTGACAATTTGCATAGGTCATCTGTAAATGATGGTTATGTTTCCCTGGGGTAAAAGAATCTACTAGAATAATGACTTCAAGATAACGTTCTAAGGCATAAGGGATATGGATTTGCTTGGAAGGAATAAAATTATTTTATGTTGAAACTGTTGCAATAGGAATGCTAAACGACAAAAAGTGGTACACAGATAACACAGGGGAATAACGACAATATCTCAACGAAATATTTTCAATATACTTTTGATAGTATTATTGTATGATTCAATAATAATTTGTAAACCTTTTTTTAAACCTAATTACTTTTTTATACTTAAATGTTTTATAAAACTTAATCGTTATTATATAACTTTTCAAACCCATACTGCTTACGGCGTTATTTTCGAAAGTTTCATTCAAGAACAATTATTCCCTATATTCTAGAACCGGGCATTATGCATATTACAATTATAAATGAGCAGATATATTAAATGCATTATATAGTGAGAAAAAAGAAAACCAGATACTTATTTTTTTCTAAAATATTAAGCAAAACAATAAATACGCCCAAATCAAATTACATGGTATTGCTGCACTATCATCCAGTAGATACATTATTAGGTACTTTACAGTAAATATGTTATATTACGGTGTTGTTATATTTCATAGAAAAGTAAAATGTAGAATAGTTTCTCAAAGTTCAGTTGGAATATTTTATGTTTTCATAGCTAGTTTATTGAGGATACAAGTGCTTTTGACTATTTGTAATCCCCTGAATTTGTTTTTGACAGATTTTTGTTCCATATGATGATCATTGAAGTCATAAACACAAACAGACGGATTTTGTTAGCCCTAGATACAATATTTTACCCTGGATAAAGCTTCTTTTTTAAAATCGTAGCAGAATTTCCATTCAGAATGCAGCTTGAATATTATGTATTTACAAAAGTGAATATAAAGGTAAAACATTCATTTCATTAGAATCTACGAATAAACATCTTAAAGGCTTATCCATGCGTGGAAAATGTTTATTCATTTTTTGATTTGAACAATTGCTTGACAATATATATAGATCATAATTTATTTCGTAAAATTATCTCTGTTAATTAAAATAGCATAATGTAAAATGTGGCGTTAAAAGACAGTATGCTGTAAATCTGTAATCATATAAAATTACGTTACGTGCATCGAGTGTACATCTGTAAATGAGACTTTTAGTATAAATGATAGTTCCACGAAATGAGCTTTAAATAGCAACCAAAGAAAAAATTACCCCGTACACCCAGAAAAATGTTTTGTTGAATCAACAAAAATTTGGTTGACCCAACAAAACTTTTTTTTAAATATAGGTCAATGGAAATTTTGTTTGAATCAACAATTTTTTTTTTTTTTTTTTTTTTTTTTGCAGTTCCAAAAAAAAATAAAAAAAATTATTGTCAGCAAAATATCTTTTGTTGTTTCAAGTAAAATGGTTTAATTTTACTTGAATTTTGCTAAAACAACCAAAATGTACCCAACAAAACATGTTTTGTAGTTTTAATCAATTCCTTTTTCTGGGTGTAGAAAATTATTATAACTCGTTACACAATCCCTTGTTTTTGGTGCATTAAAAAAAAAAAAAATACTTTCACAACTCCGCTTTTAAAAGCTTCAAATTATAATCGAAGTTGTTATTCAAAATATTTTGAACAGTAAGTGGTATTAAAGAAACAGATGTGTGCTCTATATGCTAAAACTACATTGGTTACATTTGAAAAATGTTTCAAATTCAAAGATTTCCAAACTTTTGAACTTATAAAATAATCGAGTGTTTTTTTATACATAAATTTACCAACCGTCTAAAACTTAACAAGTGTTATAAATCAAACATTAGAAACTAAATGTGAGTTCCATATCTGAATTTTGGAAAAATTTATCACTTTAAAAACTTATCTATCAGCAGTGTGGACGAAATTGTGCGCCTGTATTAAAGTAGTATTGGTTTGTAGAAAAAAGGTAAACTACCCAATATATGGTTTATAAACAAGGTTCAAAGCAGTATCATTGACACTCTAAAGAACAGGAACTCTCTCTTATAAGCACAAAAACAAATGATCAAAGGCTCTAGAATTTTTAGTTTTAGAAATATTTTATGACCTGAAGAGTTTATGATGTGAATCGTTTATGATGACGATGCATTAATATGCATATGATGTTTGCATAACAAATCCATATGATGTTCGTAATACATTGTACTAGATCGTTATTTTAGAAAAAATGCTACATCGATCTGATGTTAGATCAAAAAGCATGCGTACTTCGTCTTCATGCAACGTTTCAATTTTTCGATGCAACAATGATTCAATGCAGTCGTTCGAACAGTTGAACTCCAATTATCCGAATCAATTGAGACTGGAACCCATTCGGATAATCAAAAATTTGGATAATTGGATTTTTTCCGAAATAAGGGTCTATTTTAATTAATTACTGTAATGGGAGAAAAAAACTATTTTTTAAAAAAAAGAGCTTTTGATTAATTAAATGAAAAGGCAACACTTTTACATGTTAAGGGTACTTACACGTGCTGTACATGTGCTGTACACTATGTACGTACCGTACTGTAAATGAAAGTCATTGCTTGCTGAACATCTCGGTCAAAGTAAGCTGTTTGACAGTTTTCATTCGTTTTCGGATAGCCAAGCCGCGCATCTGCTTGACAGTGAGAAGTTGCATGTGGTCACATTCGGCTGACACTCCGTACACTTCAACGCAGTTTCAAAGCTGGCAAATGCTTCACTAGCTGATGATCCTTTGTCTGCTTCAACTTCGACATTAAGGTCAGCTTCTTCCTTGACACTTCATTGTGATTTAGAATTTGAAACCCAGGGTCTGACGAGTCACACACCATCCATTCTCCTATATCTTCAGCCCTAACTTCTGAACACCCAGGAATTTTCAAAATAATGTTTCTGAATTCCTCACGTGGCACGTGATCCTCAACTTTCCCTTTCCTTTTCTTTATCTTCTTTTCCCTTTTTCTCATTTTCCTTCTTTTCTTCCTTCGCTCCTTTTTCATTTGCTAACGATAACACAACAAGTTTTCTTTTAGAGGCCATGGTAAACGACGAAACGCACTCACAAACAAAACAACGCACCGACATTAAAGAGTTCCATCATAGTGGCAGGTCAAGTAATCAACTAGCATGTCATGTCACACTGACTGACTAATCAAAACGAACAGTGACAGGTGGCCGGGCCGGCCACCTGGCGACGGACGACAAACCATAATCGAACTGCGCTATGAGACGGTGACTCATCATCCCAATAATGTTCGCACTGTGCCTACACTAGCTTCGCGGAGGGAGGGACAATAGCACGCCTTGACAGAATCATTATTTTGCGAATTGCTGTACGTTACTCTCTTAATGTTTTTTTCTGAAATTCTGAAATCGATTTGCATAATCGGAGTTCGGATAATTGGAGTTCTACTGTACATAGTTTTTAATCATGTCTTTATACAAGCTGTATTTCTTTTCAATCATCTTCTCACATTATTAAAGAACTATAACATTTGTGTTAGATTTCTACAACATTTGCAAAAAAAATATACATCATTTTTTGGAAATAGCGGTAGAAAAGAAACACAAGACCACACCGACATGTGTTAACAGCAATTCTTAGTATTAGTTATTTACACCAATTATATTTAAACAGCCTCATATAGTTACAACGCTGGATAATTTCCTTTCAAAACTTTACCAAACTCCGAAAATAGAATTAAAAATATATTCTTAGCATATTGAAGATTGATTTTCTAACATTTAAATGTACTGTATTTTTTAAATTTTCTGTATCCAAGTGTTATTTTAAAAGCCTACACTAATCAAACTCTTATTTCATTCTTCGAAAATATTTTATTAAAACGTTTTATCAAAACGTACTTATCGTGAAACATATTGTAATCTTTGAACACGAATTAAAGTTCCGATTCTTAAATCTTTATTCATGCGTTCATTTCATCAAACTATATTTTGTATAAAATAAATTAAATTGTTCATTGAAAAGGCTCCTGCTATTTTAAAACGGACGAGTACTTCTTTTGTGAATAAAGAAAAATTATGAAAATCATATAAATGCTATCTAAAATTTGAAAATATTTCACTTAGTCGGAACTTTAGATTTGGCGCAATGGATTTCATCTTAGTCTATTATTTTATTTGAATTTAAAAATGATTGTTTTTTAGCGGATTCTGCTTTACGTTCTTTTATTTTACTAGTCACGTTTTATGACAAGAAAGTTATTGGTTAAATATCAAGATTATTTTTATGCAAACTTATATTTTGTTTTTGCATTTGAATTTTTTTAAATCATGTACCAATTCAGGAAGTATATATGAGATATGTAATTTTTCATTTATATATATATATATATTTATAGGTATAATTTGTGTTCGCGTTTGTAACTAGGGTGATTACATATATATGATTATTACTAAAAAGCTTAAATAATAAAGCTTCTAAAATAAATATTACTTTAACTATGATTTGTGATTTTTAAATATAAATTCTTGTGCATGAAATTTATAAATGGTAAACATTATCTATCATTATCGCATCGAAATGTTTATTCAATTAAAATATTAGAGGATTTTAGAACTTTACGAACTAGAAATGATAAAAATAAAAAAGTCTACCGATTTGATAAATTTATAGTTCTCACAAATTTTTATTTTGTTAGTGTAAAGTGAAGAATATTTTTAATTCAAATGCAATGGAATATATATTATATAACTTTCAGGATTTTCTCTAATCTTCTGAAAATTATACAATGGATTCAATTGGTAGTTCAAAATATAGTGACATTTTTAAAAATGGAATTTGTTGCCAAAATAATATAAAAAAATGATAAACTGTTTGGTTTATGCTTGTTAATGGATGCGATATATAGTTCTTTCTGATTATACATTATAGATATTTTTTTCTCTATTAAAATATCATAAAAAATGCTTCTATTTGTGCGTCTTAAATAAAATGTGTAAATGCTGAATTATTTGTAGGTATATTAAACATCGAATTAATTACCAGAAAATACTTGTAGTTTACTTTTTATTACTTGCCATTGATTCTGTGTTAATAAGCATTCAATAAAAATGAAAAGTAAATGCTTTTGGAATTTTATTGGAAGAAGATTATGTAGGTATTTATATAGAACTAATTTTTATGTGTTCAGATTTACAGTCAGCTTTTCATTATAAAAAATGCCCTATTTTCGTTTTTTGACGCTAATTTTTGAAACATTCATTTAGGTATGTCAATACAGAATTGTTTTTTATTTACAGACACTTGATCGTTTTCTAACTCGAGCAACAATTTCGGCGTCATTTTTCCTGCAAATTATATACAAGATTAAACCATCGGAGTATATATTTAGACAAGGCAGGTTCAATGGGACATATACTATGTTTAAAAATAATATAACGGAATGGTGTTTAAAAATAAGGACTTATTAGTTAAATTTGCATATCTGAAGCAGGTTATGGCTGACGAAGGAACAATCTGCGTTGTTTCGTTTTTGTCCGCTAAATATTCCGCAAAGTAGCCACTTGTAATGTGTCATTAGTAAATGCGAGAATAATGGCATCAATGTTAAGTGTAAAATTAACATGAGCTTCACACGATCAAAATAGAAGCACTGATTGTTTGAAATAGAGCATTTTAAGCAGATTACCTTAAAGAAAGCCCGTCAAATAACTTTACATTGTCCTGATATGCTGACTTTATATGATATGTAGGGTGAACCAATAGGATAATGCACTGATTTTTTTTTTATGTGTGCATATAACGCAAATTATACTGACGAAGACATGCAAAATGTCCTTCTTGGTTTACACTTAAACACACGTAAATTGATTATAATTTAATGTAGGAGAGGAGATAGATTGCAAAACTGGAATGTGGAATGGGTGATGAATGTGGATGGCGGGTTTTCTATTTTAAAATATCAGATTACAAAATTATCATTTACACGCTATTAGTATGTGACATAATAATTCCAATATATAAATTTATCATAAACAAAGTCCTAAGTGTAAAATATAAGTTGTCCTACACAGAGCGAGGCTAGAAAAAAGCAAAACAGTTTTATTCTTATTGTAGATAAACGTTTAAAAAAATAGTTTACGATAGTCTCTTTAACTTCTATACCTATATTAACCTCCTATCTTAACTGGTTTAACAGCAATATGTTTTCTTAGAGCCTGAAAAATGGTATTTCATATGTTTGTGATGAAAACGGCAAATTATAATTAAAATGATAAGTAAAACTTTAAAAATAGTTTGATAAAGTTTTTAATTTTAATAAGCCATGTATGATGTTAATAAATACTTTTTTTTTCAACACTCACAATAGTTTCAAAAGAAAATGTCTATTTGGATAACAGTATTTATATTCATCAAAATAGCGACAAAAAGGTAAAATGTGATTTTCCAAAATTAGATTTGGATAAAAACATGGAGCATGGCGAGAATAACATTATCGTCAAGAAGTGCTTGAAAAAATACGTCCGATCGCTTATGACTGAATTCTGTAATGCGGATTTTAGAAACAGTCTAATCTGACCATGCGCTATGGCCACTCATGCGCGATGTGGTCGATTATACAATAAATGCACACTAATTTCAATATAAGTTCTAGCAAGGTTTATGCAATGCTGTCATAGTCGAAAATAAGATGTCTCTTTAAATGTAAAAAGAAATGAAGAAATATTCAATTTGAAAATATCTTGCGTCTCGTTTAATAAAATTCATATTTTTTAAACAGCTATGCAAAAGAATCAACATATCATTAAAACGTCACTATAAGGTAGTTGAGCCAACGGTGGCCATAGTTAAGCTTTGAGGATTTTTTTTAAATTTTCTAGTTGGGTGTGTGGCTGAATTTTTATTTGTAAAATTTTACACTTACCTATAACACATATTAAGTATACTTTTCTTTGTAAAAATAATAAAAATAATTAATTTTATAATACAATTTCAAAATTTTAGCTTGCGGGCCACCTTTGCGCATAGTGTTCCAAAGGTGGCCGTGTATTGAAATCACTTTTAAAATGTGAAAAAAAAAATACTCGGCAAACGATTTTGCTTGCGAATAGGCTCTGATGATCCTTTTTTTCGTTAGATATCGTTCGAGTTTTTCTTCTTAATCTTCTTACCTTATGACACGTAAATACATTGAAGCAATTTCTGTGTACTGTAGTTGAAAGATTTTTTTAGTTGCGGACTTCTTTTGAGTGATCTCTTGTGTTCACAATAAATGGTAATAAGATTTTTTAGATATTTATATAGTAATTTTAAAAATCACCCATATTACTCTGATTATATACCATATTACACGCATTTGTTTTCTAAGGCGACCAGCTTGGGAACATTCATATGGTCGCCCTTTGCACGATGTAAAAGTATTAATTTATAAATTTCTTAGACGTGAAGTAAATGTGGTTAAAGGGAAAGAAATAAGCTTTCAGAAAACGTATCATAATTCAAAGTTCTAAGAATTTAAACATGTGTAAATAAAGATATCTTCTTACCTGAAAATTAGAACGACTACTCCTCAAAAGTGAAATCACTGCATAAAATGTCGGAGGATCACGGTGATCTCTTTAAATTCAGCCACGTACACTGCAGATACATGAATGCAGCAGTACCATTTTATGATTAGGTCGAACCAGTGGCTGAGAGGTTCTGCTCTCAAAAATGGTAGACGTGAGGTGCTGGGTTCAAAACCCTGTCGCGCTCGTCGACCTAACCGTTCGTGGTTTTCTTCTAACCTTGCCGTAAATATGGGTTAGGATCCCTTGGAAACACCCCCAGAGAGGGCTCTCTCCCCTAGGGCTTATATCCCTCGCGTGAATAATTGGTCGTCATAAAATCAACCAACCAACCATATTGTGATTAAAAATTACATTAATTCTACTTTTGAGGGGTGGGCTACCTTAGGAGCACTGTTCAACTTTGATTCCCTCACTTTATTTCTGTTCACTAAATATCTACAAAATAAAAATAAATAAATAAATAACTATTAGTTATATTTGTTAATGATTTAAAATTACTTGGTGTTGATAAAGGTTCTAAATGAAATTATCTTGAATCTAATTCAACATACTACACAAATTTCAGTAAAATATGATTTTTTTTTTTTTTATCAAAACGTTGCAATATCGTATTTAAATTACTTGCATATGACACATAGATAAACCTATTTGAAATAGAATCACTTTAATTTGAATTGAATAAATACAGTTTGAATAACTACATTTTTATTCTCATTGTTTATATGATTTTATTTTGTGCACTCTAATTTAAAAAATAATCTAAACGTAAATTTCCAATTTCAATTTAAGCAATATTACGTTTTAACTTATATCGTTAAAGCTCTTGACAAACAAATGAGTATCTGTTACATTTATTTCGTGAAAGCATTAAACCTTTGTTAATTTTAGTTTCAATTACTTTATATAATGTATTTCCGTACCATTCAGAATATTTGATGTCAACGTTATTGAAAAAATGAATCCTTGTTGAGGTTTAAAAAATACCTTATTGAAATATTTCACGTAAATTACCTGAGAAAACATAAGTAATTTTGGAGAATACATTTATAAAAAAAATATTATAATCTTCTATTGGTTTTGAAATATAGGTGGCGAATAGTAATACAGTTGAATTTGAATTGAACGAACTTCTAATTTAAGAAATTTTCTGTTTAACAAAATTTAATGTGGAGCCTTTATTTTGAAAAATAATACATAGAAAAAATCTGTAAATAATGAACAAGAAGCACTATTTAACCATGTGAAATTTTCAAAAACTGATATATAACATCAAATCTAAAATGCTGATACAGCAAAACATACATATATATTTGATTAAATTAACGTGGAAATTGTTGGAAAACAAAAAAAAAAAAAAAAAAAAGAAAAAAAAGAAAAGAAAAGAAAAGAAAAGAGCCCCTTCATTTATAGATTATCGAAAAAGTTAATGACGATATAGTTACCTCTTTATATAATGAAATCACAAAATCGCTGCTATAAACTAACACTTAAAAAACATTAAGTGATAACGGAGAAGATGGAATCTCTCCTGAAAAACCTATCTCAAACTGATTGCAAAACTAATGCCTTCAGAACAATTGCATGTGGCCTGCAATTTTTAGAAAACGTTCCCGAAAATGTGCTAGCAGCTCTTGTGTAAAAAATTGAAAAATTTTAAAGAATTTGACGAACGAAATTCATTTTCAGACTTGGGCACAAAATTAAGTAACAGATTACTTCAATACTCATAGTGTAACCACGAAAATTGAAATTTTCAACTGTAATCTTCCTGTTTATATAATTGGAAAACATATTTGGCGTAGATAAAATATAATGAAAACAGCAAAAATCGCCAGTCTAAAACGAAGTGTTTTCTGAAACAGACTTCCGTTTGATTTCTATTTTAACAAAGTTATTTTTTCCATTAACGAAATTTCTATATTACGACTTTCATTGGAAGAACAATGAGGTTTGATAAGTAGAAGTTCAACCCTATTATTTGCTTGATAAAGATATTGAAATACTTGATATCTGTATTTAGTCAAGGTTTCTCACTTTTGTATGAGTTTATAAAAGAACATATAACTTCCAAATTTTTTTTTTTTAATAAATGTTTAAACATATAAGCTTTAAAAAAATGTTTTAAAATGAAACTTGAAATTTTTAAAGATTCAATAATACTTAACATAATATAAGTAACTATAACTAAGTAAATAATATAATATAAATATAACTAAGTAAAAAAATGTTACATTTATTTTATTTTATTTTAAGATTATTTTATAGTATATTTTAAAAAATCGTGAATTGATAAAAAAAATTGTTTGAACTTTCTTTTTTTTCTAGTCTAAATAACCAATTAAAGATAAGTAAATGTTTAAGTGTATTTAAAAGTATACATAAAGTATTATAAAAATTACGTTTATTTTTAAATTAAACAATAGCAAAGAGTTTTCTTTTCTTACGCATTTGTTCATTTTATATATCAATAACAAATCCGTATGTGTTAAAGTTAATGTAGGTTTAGAGAAGGGTAAAATCAGATGGCGGGTCAAAACGGGTACACTGTTTTAAAATTGATGAATGCTACCCCGTGGTCAGCACCCATCTTAACAACACCTCTTACATTCATCCCCTAGCAGTGTGACATAGGCTTTTCAAGTGAGTTAATCTCTGTGTTCGTTCAATGGTTTTGGAAATAAATTCACCTCCAAAATTTTAATATTTCGCCGCATTTTCTGCTTTTACTTAATCATCATACGTAGTATAGGGCAAGTCTTGTAATCGTTTTGAAAATAGAAATTTTTTTTAACGGATTTACATGTTTCAGACACTGGAGATTCCGAAAAACATATTTTTAGAAAAAAAAAAATTGCCGTCCGTCTTTGTGTGTGTGTGTCTGTAAACGCTCTATATCCCGAACAAATTGAGATAGAGACTTGAAATTTGGTATGTACTTAATATGTAATAATTAAATGAAGCTTATTGATTTTCAGTAACCTCGATTATCCGGAACTATTTTTTCCGGACTCTCGAAATATTCGTTCTGATAAAAGGTTTGTAATATTTTTCGAAATTGTTTATTTTAAGGAGTGAATATAAAAGACAATAAAAATACATACATTTTGCATAAAGAATGAAGTTGACCGTATAATGAGTTGCCGAGGTATTTGTAATCCTATTTCCACACTCTTTGATTTTTCATGACCCTGTATTTCATTCAAATTTCAATTCAAAGATATATTTTAATTGGAAATGAGACACTTAATCCGACGCTGTAAACCGTTAGTTAATATGATTATCAATTTTGGAGTTATAAGGATGTTTCTTTTACATATTTCAGTAAAAGAGCATTTAAAGTTTAGGACATCATCAAGGAACGATTTTATTCGAATTGCAATGCATTTTATAAATAGTTTACACATGTTTTATTGCCATCTTTTATACTATGCATATCCATGATGGGTAAGTATTACGGTGGCCCCCAACGCCTAGTTTAATTAAATACAGACTGACGGATCGATTTAGGTAAGTAAACCATTGTTGCATATAGCTATCACAAAACGTTTTGATACCAAGTAGAACTGTGCACGTTCAACTATACATGAGAACGACCATGTTGATATTTGGTCATCTGTTGGGGCAAAATGCGGGTAACAATAATTTTGCATTGAATTTGGCAAGGAATTGTTTCTTCACTTAGCAGGTTGTGAAGGATGGATACAACGTTCAGTCTACAATGGGTGGGCACATGCAGAGGATACGAGAAGTAAAAGCAAAGTCAGTACATCACAACCTGAATTCCTTGAAAACTTGATAAAAATAATTACTGATGTTAAATATGTATATATGTTTTAATGTTTGTTTCAAAATATATTACAATAAAGCATTTTCTTAACGGACGTGTTAAAATTTCTGATTAGAACCGGTTTTACACTACCACAAAAATTCGGTGTTATTTCAGATGGTCACAGAAAACGCCCTTTTCCAAGTAGAGAAATATTTTTTCTGTGACAACAGGTGTGATGTTTCAATATCTTAAACGTCCCCAAACACTTTTGTGGGATATTCCTATTTTTCTGCATTTCTAGACTTTTTTAAACAAAGGAAAACTGTTAGGTACTGGTTTTACCTTACCTTCCCCTATATAATATATCAATGCTGAATAATTTCATTTCTGCATTTATCAAATTCTCAAAATTAATATTTAAATTACATTCTTGTCAGAAATAAAATATAATGTTAAGATAAACGAAATAGGCGGCATACATGTCAAGGGATAATGTTATGTAAAAAGTTCTGAATACCGCATTCGTAGTTGAATGGGGTTATCTTATATCTTCAACATTCTTAGTCAATATATATATATATATATATATTTATAGAAATATATTAATAATTGTAATAATTATAATAATTTGAAAGCAGTGTTTCCTAAACATTGTCTTTTTTTTAAGTATAAAATCAATTATACATCAGCTTAGAGATATCAAGAAAACAAATTATACGCATTTTCAGAAAATGCTCATCTGACATTTAATTATATTATCTTAAGTCCAATTCGTGCCCTTTCCATCATTCTAAGTAGCCACGGTAAGTAACATCTTTTTGACAAAAATAATGCTTATGTTTTTATTTAAATATTTGTAAGAAAGTTTTCATTCAAGTTCCAAAATACCTTTTTTAATCTTGATGCAATTTCCAAATACGTTTTACTTCCATGATCGAGACTTCCTTTGTTTTCATTGTATAGCTCTGCGACAGATTTCATGATAATTTATAATAGAGATGGTGGCTGACGCTCATGAAATAAGCATTATACTTTATTTTGTTTGATCTCTCTCTATCTTTGATAGACAGTTAGGTATCACGATTTCAGAAGAAGAAAGCCAAAATCGCTTGTTAAATGAAACTTATTTATTTATTATATACTAAATTACACGTATTTTATATCCTGTGCTAGTTTCTCACTTTTATCTTTCGAGGTAAAATCGTTGGTTAATATTTCATATATAGCTCGTTTTTATGCGTGCCCGGATACGACATTTTTACATTTTATAAGATGATTACAGATCATCGGTTTATTCAATAGTTTTATGTGACTCAAAATGATTATGGAGTTATAAAGAATACGAATTACAGAGTTGTCTTGGCTAGCAAATGCCTCGTCTAACGAAAATTCTTTTTGATTTTTTTTCAGTCTCGACTAACGAATGCGAATTCAGTCATAATGCATACGCATTTCATTTTAATTGTACGAGAAGTGACGTTTTGGTTAACAAATATTTAGGCTATCAAATATGATTCCGGAACAATTTTTCTTAGTTCTTTTGTTTATCACTGTTAAGAGCATTTTAAAAAAAACTAAAATTATTTAAAACTAGAGTGCTTGGCGAAAAACAAATGCCATTGAACAACGATTCCTGTTAGAAATTGAAATTAAAAATTTATCAAAATCATATTTTTAAATATAACATCAAATATAGACATGTGATGCATTCTTACCTACAGAAAAACAGATGTAATGTCCATCATAATAAGTATGCCTACCGGCGCTACTGAGTGATCAAAACATGCATCCAATCAGACGAAAATTCCATAATGCGTGTTTTATAAATAACAATGTGTATTATGATGTAAGATAAAGTTAAATTATATTAAAAAATATTATATATATATATATATATATATATATATATATATATATAAGAGAGAGAGAGAGAGAGAGAGAGAGAGAGAGAGAGAGAGAGAGAGATAGTATATATAATATTAAAATTATAAGCTGTGCAACAGACTGAGATATAGCTTTCAGCACCTTGCGAAAAACAAGGCATAACTTTATTACATGGTGGGAGATATAATCCAAAGTATAATCAGTCAAATAGATAACTACCAAATTACCTTTGGTGCTTGTACTTATTTGGAGAATTAAAAATAAAAACTATGAATAAGCAAAAATACTAAAAAGCACAAGCATTTTTAAAAAGATGTTTTTTTTTTTTTTAATTTAGATATCGCCTCAATTATAAACATTTCAAAATGACGTATATATATATATTGCTCATTTACGGATATTCTAAATGTTTTGAATTAACGTTCCGTAACATTGGTAAATCTTCAGATATTATCGATTTAAATATTGACACTATGTGTTAACTTTTTAAAATAGCTATCTTATCTAAATTTTCGCTAAATATTTATGATAATTCATTTTACTCTGACATAAAGATAAATTTACAGAAAATAATTTCTGAAGCACAAGTCACTAAATACATTTTATACAAACAGCTTTCACATATCAAAGAGGTTCATAAAAATGCAATGTCCTTGTCAAGAAAAATCAAAAGTGATTCTCGTCCAACACCCTGTGGATATCCCGATTCTTTGTATCTTTCTCAGGATTTTCATTTTGTAAAAGCTTTATATTACATTACACTACATAAAGGAGTAGGATTGCAAAAGAAATACAGAGTTTTTTTTTATATACTTATCCATATTTTATTTTGTTTTGTAAATGTTTATTGTTGAGTTTTGTAAAATTTTATTTGGAGTTATTTTAAAATATACACATTCTTCTATTTTTTTTTCTATTTTTTATGTTACTGAATAAATATATTTATTCTATAAACAGTTGCCTATTTAATGAAAACCAAACGTTTCAATTCTAAGAAGGATTAAGTAAATCATAACAAATTAATATTACTATGTACACACTTTGTTTTGAACAACATAAGTAACTGTTAAAGAAAATAAACCTTTTTGGTAGCGTTTGGTTCATTATTTATTAAATAAATGTAATAGAAGAACTTTTACAAATACAGGTAATCTAGGAGTGGATTAGGGGATTACTTTTAATGACCAATACAGCACTTCAGTAATGGGAACGGACAATAGAATTAGAAGCATAGGCAAATATAATCACAAGAAAAGTAGAAAAGAAGTTAGTTCAAAATTAGAAAAAAAAATTTGTGTTTTTATGTTTCTACTCCATTTTCTATGTAGCATTTAAAATAAAGAAAGTACTCGTACATCCGAATGTATAATGCGCACCTAAAATTTCAGATTTTTTTCAAATCGCTGTATCTATTACGAGCAACTCCTTATTTCTTTAGACACGTTCATGGGATCTGAAGCATAACAATGCTGTAAAGGCTACTGGAAAGTATAACTACTAATATGTACTAGTAATAAATATATTATTCTTTAGTACTAGTGACTCTCTAAAAGTAACAGCAAGTAATAACTAATTTGTAGAAATAAATAGTGAATTACTAGAAATAATGTATGAGTTGATTGTTAATACGGTGTAAAATATGTTGTACATTCAATAATCCAAACGTAAATGAAAATAATTATTTATGGATGAATTATAGCAATACCGACAGCGAGGATGAAACAGAAATCGATGACGTGTTTGAAAGTGTAAACTAAGATACATAAAATGTTTTATGTAATCAATTAGCTAAAATTTAAAATTTAAAAATTATGTGTTTCGCTCATCAATAAAATGGAAGTTCGTAAATGAGAAATCGCCATTTTATACTAATATTTTCTAAACCTTCCGTTAGTGGGGGGGGGGAGGGAGTCTGGCAGACACGCAGGTACATAAAGTATAAAACAGCATTATAGTGTAGAATATTCCCGATTTTAAATATTTTTATAAATGTGATGCATAAAGTAATTATATTTCATGCTCTTTATTCACCAAAAAATGCATATTTCTCTATTTTGCAGCAAAACATGTTTTTCTACTCTCCAAATATTTTTTTCTGAAAGTGATATATTGTGCATAATCCTTCTCAAATGAGTTCCATGTTGTTACACTTATCAATCATCTAAGAAAGAAATCAGAATCAGTTTTTATTATATCAAATAACCTCATACATTTTCATTTGTTTTTATGATAAACAAGTTATGGGAAATATGATATAATAGTGGCTGATTGTATCATATACTTACGTAACGAAATTCTTTTATAATAAATACATATAAAAATATTGTTTGTAGAATACTGAAAACATTTCTCATAATATTAAACAAAATATTTACGTGTATTTTATGAATTAGATGCTAAAATATTTTTAACACTTTTTAGCAAAATGAACATTTATTAAGGAAAATTAAAGGAAAATGTTTAATTTAATAATAATAGTGAATTAATTATAGACGTCATTACTTCATTTATTTAAATTAATAAAGCAATGGGTATGGAATTTTTTAGGTATATAATAAAAAGGAATAAATTTATGCATATTTTAGGAAAAATGCACAAAATAAGTTTTTAATTTTTTTTCAGAAATTTACACTCTTACTAAATTTTAAAAAGATGTAATTTTCTAAAGGATAAATTTCCCTTGAAGTAGTCAAATATAATATTTTTCTAATTTTAAATTTAAAAAATTGTCGCACTTTTTTATTATACCTTAACCCTAACTTAATATATTCAGTGGGAATACATAAAATTATAATCTTTTTTTAAAGTTTTTGTTTTGTCATTCGAAACTCTTTTAAAGAAAGATTTATTTTTATGTTCTAAAAGAAAAATAGAACTTCTAATTACAAAAATAGCATAAAAAAGAACATATGACAGAGATCAAAGCAAAAAGAGAAAAAAAAAACTTACAAAAAATATTTTGTTTTGGATTACTAGATTTTTATTTAAAGTATTTTTTAACTATGCAAGATAAAAAAAATCTAAGATAGAGACAAGACGACTGAGGCAAAGAAAAAACTTTTAGAAGAAGTAATGAATATCTTTTAACTTTATAATCTAATGTCTTTATAAAGACAGACAAAATGTATCTATAATAGAAAGATATGTTAATTTATCATGAAAAATCTAGTTAATACACATCATTAAATAATATACTAGTTTCTTAAAGTCTCTTTATTAAAGCTTGCTAATGTAAAAATATGGCATTAAATATTGTTTGTCGTAACTAAATTAGGTACTTTTGGATTATAGCAACCCACGAGGATGAATCGAATAGCGACCCAGATTTATCTCCAAATTGTAATAATATAAGATGTATACTGTAATATTTCGTGACGCGTATGGTCCAGTTAAAGTCATATGTGACGCATATATTACGTATATATATGACGTGTGTAAAATATGCATATGATGCCATATGATGCCATATATGCATATATGCATATATGCATATATGGCATAAATAATATATGTATTTATAATGATTTATATGGCACATATATGAGCGTTTAGAGTATATATATGCGTACATATGATACACATATAAGCGTTACGATTATCTTAGCGAATTCGTAATTACAATCTTATCATAATTATAATCGTGGTGCAGCTATAACACAAAATTACCCTAAACTGAAAATTACCCTAAACCAAAATTACCTAATCATGAATGTTTATACAGTGGAACTCCAATTATCCGAACTCCGACTATCCGAATCGCTGATTAACCGAATCGCTTACAGAATTTGAGAAAAAAAATTAAGACGGAAACGTACTGCGATTTGCAAATTAATGATTCTGTCTACGCTTGAAAACGAAGATGGAAGTTCAAAAATCAATGAAGAAAATCGATGAAGGCAGCAACAAACAATTATTTAGAAGATGCCATTTTCAAGTGGTCTTTGCAGCAACGTTCTATGGTAAACCCAATTTTGGGTCTGATTTTTTGTGAAAAAGCTAAGATCTTAGCGAGGAATAAATTGAAAGGCATATCAACTGAAGAAGAGAAGGAAAAAGAGAAAAAGAAAAAAGTAGATCAAGAAAAAGTAAGGGAAGAGACAAGGGAAGATGAGGATGACGTGTTACTTAACCCTCTGACCGCCGAGCAAAAGGGCAAATTTGCAATGTTGTTTTCTCTGTAATTTTTTAAAAATGTTTAAAAAATCTGAATTTTCAAACTTGAGATTAAAAACTTATTTACGTATATAAGTATAATCCTTGAGAGTATCAATCATTACTTGATGTTTTAAAAATGCATTATATTTGTAGAATTATATTAATTTAAACAAACCTTGTGTTGCTGTGAAACCTACAGCATAGTGAACGGATATATTTTGAAAATTCCTGGATGTTCAGAAGTTAGTGCTGAAGATATAGGAGAGTGGATGGTATGTGATTCATCAGGCCCTTGGTTTCAAATTCTAAATGACGATGAACTTATTGAAAGTGTGAGAGAAGAAAGTGTCGAGGAAGAAGATGACCTTAATGTCAAAGTTGAAGCAGACACGGGACCATCAGCTAGTGAAGCATTTGCCGGCCTTAAAACTGCGTTGAAGTGGATGGAGCGTCAGCCCGAGTGTGACCACATGAAACTTCTCACTGTCAAGCGGATGCGCGATTTGAGAGACCAAAAACGGATGAAGTCTATCAAATAGCTTACTTTGACCAAGATGTTTAGCAAGCAGTGACTTTCATTTACAGTATACGGTACGTACATACTTGTACAGCACTTGTAAGTACGCTTAACATGTAAAAGTGCTGCATTTCCATTTAATTAATTAAAAGCTCTTTTTCTTTAAAAATAGTTTTTCTTCCATTTTCCACATACATACCGTAATTAATTAAACTCTTTTTCGGAAAAAATCCAATTATCCGAATTTTTGATTATCCGAATGAGGTCCGTTCCCAATTGATTCAGATAATTGAAGTTCTACTGTATGTTTATATTTACATCATCTCTCTATGAAAGCTGAGCTAAAATTCCTTTTTGATTTCAATCATTACGCATCTCGATTTCTTTTAAATTCATAGTTAAAAGCAATATATATCATTCCTTTATTGGCTTAGCCTACATTTCATAAAAACAATATGAAATTTTAAAACAGCGGAAATTAATTCTATATCGCTATGTGTGCATCGCTGTGTTATATGAATAGAAATCCTATACACATCTTGTAACCTACACTATTAAAAATTAGCAGGAAACTGTCCAGTAATTCAACCATTTTTGTAGAAAACGGTTACATAAACGCAATTTAACTCAATTCTGACAATAATATAGGCAATAATAATGTCAGAATAGAGTTAAATTACGGTTCTATAACCATTTTTTACAAAAACGGTCGAATGACTGGACAGTTTGATGCAAATTGAACTGTGTAATGATAGATGCTTTGGCGTAATAGCCTTGCTCATCATCTACCATTGGGTGTCTCTTGGCACGATCTTCCGTGATGTGACTGTTGGCGTGATCTGCTGCTTGTCTGACTATAGATTACTTAGGGCTACTGTAATACAGTATGAATCCTTAAGCATTTTTAATCGCACATAGACCCATCAGCGATCGTTGCCCACGTGGCACGACGCGGCGTGGCCAATCGTTCTTCTCTTACGTGAAAATAAATGGCGGCGTGATTCAGCCCGGATTGTAGGAGACTTAAGTTTACTGACTAACTATAGATAAATCTGAATCTTGTTCGCCACGAGCTTTTGTTTATTATTTTTTTTGTGTGTGTTTTATCAGTTTAAACATGACGTTTCAAGCTTGAATTAAAAAAAATCTTTACTTTCGAAAGTATTATTCTTCACATCGTATGGATAATAAATTATGAGTTCAAAGTCATTTAATGTAATTTTTCTTGAAAACTATGCATCGTAACGAAATGGTTATTCGGTCAACTTTAATATCATTAAAAGACGAATCTTTTTATGTACAGTTTAAGTGATCTTGACAGAACAACTTATACCATTTTGCTTTGATCGGAAATTCAATAAAACTTATAATTCCCGAAATGATCAAAGCCAGAACTTTAAGATTTATGGAAGTTTTACAAATCGGAATTTCACATTCTGACCTTGAGCTAAATGATGAAAACAAGATTTTGTTTTTATTTCCAAAAGTTTTTAACGCGAGCAATAAAAAAGAATTTCTGTAAAGAATAACACAGAGATAAAAACAGCACAGTGGATCTTTTGCTCTGTGTAAAGGAAAGTCTACAGCACTCCATACGACATTCAACACAATCTCCACAAAAATCTCTACTCCATGAAAATCTGTTTAAAAAAATACTACATTGATTGCTACATATTTTTTAAAATTAAACTGAACATTTTTTAAATTTAATAACATGTAATCGGTAACAAAAAATTAATTTTGCAGAAGAAGAATGTATGAAGTGGGGAATTTCTTTAGAATGTTTCATTTTTGTAGTTCAAATATCACTATAGATGACTCTAAGTCGTCTCAAACTACTCAATCTAGTGTATAATAAAAATTATAAAAAATATATTTAACTTTTTATATTATACTTTCTACATTTTAGTGTTTTAACTATTGCATTGTTCCATTTTACCAACAACTTGGCATATTTTAGACAGTGTGGATTGGAGCATAATTTCCTCCATTGATTTTGCAATTCAGAGTGGCCAAGTCTCCGGCTTTTTGAACACCAGTAATTTTTTTGAGAAAATGTTGTTCTTTTAAATCGCAAAATGCTCCGATTCAACAAAACAACATTTTCTGTACTAAATTACTGGTATCCAAAAAGCTGGAGACTTGGCAGGTCTGGATCAATTTAATCAGATTTTAACCTTAATTCTGTTTAGCTGATGAATCGCCAAATTACGGCTTTGAAATTGCATGTTATGCTGACAAGTATTAAAATTTAATACAGAGCAAAACTACATATCGATGATATTTTTGAAAGCGTTTGGGTGACCATGGTGACCACAAAAAGAAAAATGACAACAGATGATAACGTTACCTAAATTTTTTGGTGACGGACGTAGAAAACAACAAAAAAAGCCATTAGACTGAGAATTATACTTCTCTTAAAGGTATGTTAAAACTAGATCAGAGGCCGTTTCATGCAGATATTACGTCAAACTTTGAAAGTATCAATGCGAACATCTAATTTTGACATCACGTTTGGAATTTTTGGTAATTTTTACTTGGGATACAAAAAGAGAAGATATTCAGTGAAATAATTTAGGAATTAAGGCGATGAAATTGTTTGAATACTTAAGGATAAATGTAATTTTTATGTTTGAAAACAAGTTGTAAGCCCGGTAGTTATTTCAGCATGACTCTAAAAGTACATGGCGTAATGAAATGCAATTTTCGGTTTCCATATTTGACGCTTCTAGAAATACACTTTTGTTAATTTTTGATAGGTTAATTTACATATTTTTTGGATATGTATTTTAAAATACATAAATTATGAAATTAATATTCGAAACCAATAGGAATTGTAAACTATACAAATTTTAGTAAAAATTGATATTTGGATGCTTCAAATATGGAAATACAAAATTACAGATCACTCCGTCAAGCAGTTTTGAGTCAAAGCAGCTTATTAAATTTTCCTCATCGCAATCTGTTTTGCAGTAATTAAAAATATTTTATAATTAGGATTTCAAAATTTTAAACCAACATATTTCCTAAACTACTGCGCCCTACAATTTTCCGTTTTGTATAAGAATGCAACATTTTCTAAAGAATAAAATAATCTAAATTAGATATTAGTACTGAAAAGTTTACAGTTTAGAGCAAAATTTTACATGTAGATGAGCCGCTCATCAAAATTTAAGAAAAACATTAATTAATGGACGTCGTTACTAATCGATTTAAATTTTTATTCGATGATGCGACCTCATTAGTAAAGGGTGATAACTTTTCCTTTCAAGACTGTACTTTTTCAATGCTATATTTTGTGAAAAAATGTTTTTATATTGCTTTAGGCTTATGAAATACCATGCCAGTATTTTCGCAGATCGTGAGAAATATTTTCCTAAAATTGCAATTTTTTCATTACGTAGATGTTATCTTCTTAGCCATGAAGACCTGATGTTATTTTTCACCACAACCTCAGACAAGATGTTATAGCCACAAACTCCATGTTATTTTTATATTGTACTTGTAACTCACTATAACAGTAATTTTAGTAATGATGGTACTGAATTCAGTTTATGTTATTATTATTGCAATGTAATTTGTGAACTTCCATTTCTGTTATTCCCATGTTTAAAGCAATATATATATATGATTAATTCGAGATTCGATTGGAAAAACGGACTAGCGTAGCGGGGGAAACCTGATGGTATTTTTAAAAAGTATGTTTCTATTTTAAGATTTTTGAATGTTACCTAAAATTGACAGTATACATTATTATATTGAATTAAACGTGGAATTTTAAATAGAGCGACACGGAGTAGTATTCGGAGAAATCTTCAACTTTTTTTTGTTGTTGTTTAAATTACAAAATGTTTCTGTGAGTTTAAATTATGAATTAAGAGATCGGTCAGAATAAAGCAAAATTAGTGTATTTTGAGGTGCATTTTTAATTTAGATGTCCCGGAATAAATATAGCAGAAAATAGAATAATTTTAATGTAAAAATTGGATGAAGTATCACACGATTTCTAGCTTTATCCTAGTAATCAAGTCAGTTTATTGTCCATAAAGGGAAATTAGAGAATTGAAAATGATGAAACAGAAGGCTCATTTCATATACGGTCAATCCTCGTTTAACCCCCGACGTGTGTTCTGCGGCTTCAGTTTAAAAACAAATTGCGGATTTTTTAACAACTAGTGTTCACTCACGAAAATTCGGGAAAAATTAGATTTTGCGCTACAGATGAAGAAATGTTGAATTTCCAAATAAAAACGTTTTTTTTTTTTTTTTTTTTTTTTTTTTTTTTTTTTAACCATATTTCTGGTGTTTAGAAAACACAATTTTAAAACCCTCAACTTTTTTTACTATGTCGTTTGGGTTATCGTTTTTCATGAATTGTTTAACACAGAGTCGAATAACATCTTTACGAAGTCAATTCGATCACTTGTTACAAAGTTACGACGCGTATTTTGAACAAAACGTCATAAATTACACTTCATGAGAGTAGACAACTGTATTACAATATTTTACGTTCAAAGTATGTTCTTTATGTCATACTGAATAATCTTAAGCTTATTAAATGTCCCCAAAATAGCAATAATTAATGTAGGGATCATCTGCATCTTCTTCAAGGTTATCGAAGTTATCAAAATCGACTTAAGTTGCCACGAAAACTTCTTATTTTTCAACCAGCGTATAGCAGCAAGCTAATACTTCACAAATATTGAACAGTGCAGAACAAGTAAATCCACTTTTATTACCACTGCACTGAGCTCACTAACAATCCCCATTGCAAAAACAAAATATCAGTTTAATTATTTTGTCAGGAGCAGGGCACGGAGCCATTCGATCAAGATAAAGTACCGTCCTGACGTACCTATACCCACTAGTCTGGTTTCAATTTATTTTCATGTCACAGTCAGATTTGATGGAAAGACCCAAAAACAATGTTGCTCAGCACTAGCAGAAGTAGGGATTCCTTCTTAGGTGTGTTCCTTTTCAAAGACTTCTATAACTGAGTGCAACGAAGTACATTTAGTGTGAAGTTTTCTGCCGTAGTGCTGTAGAAAAGAAGAAACAAGGCTTCACCAACTTTCCTCACTTCATGAGCCGTGTCATTGGCATTCGTTCTATTGACAAAATCAACACATTCCTTTAAGGTACTGCCACTATATATCAACTTCATAAGTAACTTTTTACCTTTGCCGTGTATGGCTAGCCCATTAAACTCATGTGCTGAATGTATGTTTTCGTGCCACGATGTTGACCTTGAAATGAGGAACAAGAATATACTTTAGTCTTCACATAACCGATTTAGTTTTCAAGGAACATATAGGATTTTAAGGTTCTAGAAGGATGGTTAGTATAACGAAGACATATGTATTTTGCGTATCAAAGGTTGGTAGTAATTGCTGAGAATTATCTACAGTTGTCTGAAAAGTTAGCATATCTGTATCTCTAGAAGATTGTATCACCGCGCCGTTATTTTTTAAATATAGTAGACAGCATTCTGCTCAACTGCTTCTTGTTTTGAGCCTTACCCAGGATCAGTTCTTGATTACCATAATCTAGAATATTTGCTAAAAACTGAAACTGTGGTGAAATATGTAGAAACTTGCCTTACCCTGGGAGACAATTCTACAGTGCTACATACTCTGACACAACAATATTTGTGACACACAGATACAGCTAGTAAATCCTCAAAACATATTCGACTTAATCAACGCCCCCTAGATAAGAAAGCCGTAACACGCGTCACGAAAATGTTATACGAATCAGGCAAAACAAAGTAAAAGTCGAACAACTTGCATGTTTCGATTTCATTGGCTCATAGAATTAATAATTACTAGAGGGCTCAGCCCCCTACTCGCTAACGCTCGCCAACCCACCGTGAATTGCGAAGCAGTTAACATTGAGACAGCTACGCGGTCTCAGCTCGCTTCGCTCGCTCGCCCCTGTTTATTTTTCCAGTAATTCTAGCCGGAATAAGTACTACCATAAATGTAAAAAAGTAATTGAAAACTCCGTTGAAAACACAACTAAAAATGCATTTAGTTGATGCTACTAATGGGCATATAAATCATTTAAATGCTATGAAAAAAGGATCTTAACATAATTAGTTTAAAACTTATTGCACTTATAATATTGTACAGCACGGCTTAAATTAATAATAATAAAAAAACACTACGTGGTAGGAAGATAGTTTATCATCAATGATAGTTTAAATTTCGTTCGACATTTTACTGTTCTAATTGATTATGGATTTCTGCAAAGGAAATTATTTTTACTTCAGTAAGACAGCTATAGATGGCAGTAGGGGCATTCTAGAAAGTTTAAATTTTTACTATCTCCGATTTTTTGTAAGAGTGAAATTCGTAAATAAATTCTAAATAAGAGTTGAGAATTCATTTGTAATTAACAATATTACTCACAATTAAAATGAGGAATCATCTCAGACGCTTTGGATTACGTACATGTTATTTTATTTTTAATAATTGCTAGCTTGAGTTTCGCTGCTCTGACACTGACCGCCATCTTGGAGGCGGAGCTGATCTATCTAACACAATCTAGTCTGTTCATTGGTCTAAGCTCTGGAAACTACCTTTGTTGCTAACGATAAGCTAGAAATTCAGCCCTATTTCCGCGCCACGTAAGAGAAATATATATATATAGATTGTTTACAACTAATAGTTATTAATTCCACCAACCATCGAAATGGAAAAATGCAAGTTGTCCGAATTTTTTTCTTTGTATTGTCTGCTTGATATGACGTTTTCGTGACGCATATCACGGCTTTCTGATCTAGGGGGCGTTGACTTAATACATTTTGCCCTCACATGTGTCTTCTGAATAGTGCTCTGCTTTCTCTTTTTTGTTTAAAAACACTAGAACATATTCTGCGAACACTGTTAAGATCTTTTCTAGATGAAGTGCGGACGTCTTCCCAGCAAATGAAGTATGTGTCTTGCAATAATTGTCTGAAAACTACTAAACTGCCTCTTTCATGTGATACAAGCGATCCAGCCAACGTTCTAGATTTTTCTCCCCACTTCATCTTTTCAGCGAATATACTCGAAGGTTTTGCGTACAGATTTTGCCAACATTAGCTGAAGACCACTTTACTGTTTTCAGTCAGAAGTTCAACATTTCCATCACCCCTTTTTTGATTGAAATTCTTGATTGTTTCCACGAAGTTTTTTCCACTCTTTGCACGTTATTATAAAACCGATCTTCACATAAAAAACAGAAGTCCGAGGAAGCTAGTCGATCTGTATCACTGCAATTATCTATATTCACTTAGTGATATCACTACACGTCTTAAAGAAAGAAAATACGAAAGATGATACGATTTTTTTTTTTTCATACAGGGAAATGCTCTCCAACATTTTATGTCATTATAGTTCTATCTAAAGCTCCTTAACATACTTTTAAGGTCATCGTTAAGTACGGTAGTCCTGGAAAATGGTATCCCTCAGCATCAGCAAACAATTCTAGCTCCAATTAGGTGTTCATAATGCTGATAAATGCAGTATGTGATCTCGTTAGAAGTTTGTTTTGGCTTTTACACAAATTGTATATATCATGCTCTTACCAATCTTTATGGATTGGATTCTTTAAAATCCTGTATCTTTTTCTAGCCATTTTAAAAATATATTTACTGAAGTTACTTAAATAGCAGATATACCAAATTACTGTACTGCTGACTTATTATAAATTTGAGACAATTATGACTGCAAAAATAAATTCCAACGTAGTGTAATCAATTCATTATCTTTATCTAGCTGAACGCTGGGCGTTCGCTGGTCCCGTGATAATAAAGTTAAATATGCCTAACATCAATGTTGAATGATTTTATTTTGCTATATGAAAATATTGGGGACTCGACATTGGAAGCGTACACCCTCGAATTTGTGTAATTGTATATTTTTAAAAGAAAATCTATCCAAACGAGCCTGCAGTTGGTGGACCCACTTCCTTCGGTAACGGGAAATTTAGAGATTTTTCCTAACTTTCCCTCCCGTTGAAAATCCTTGAAGAAGTAAACAACGGTGGCGGCGCCCCATTTAGCGATTTTCAGTATAGTTTATAATTATCATTTCGGATACTTATAAAAAAATAAAACATCTGAGACTCATGTGCATTTGAAACTCTCTTCGTCTATCACAATTCCAATTTTCAGACGTCTACCCGCGGTAGATTTTTCAACAGTTACAGTTTCAACACATACAGTTTACACAGGCAATAAATTTTAAAAATAGTCTCTAAAGTTATGAAAAAGTATATCAGTGATCCATGCAACCATGTTTTAACATTTTTTTTCTTTTAAATTTAAAATGACATACATGAGAAATGATTAATGAATTTCCAGAAATAAAAACAGTTTAATTTCAGCAAAAAAAGATATTTAAAATTTATAAAAGTAAACAAACTTTAATTATAAATAATAATAGATGTGATTATAATCAGATCATTTATCTGGATGCACTGTTCAAATATATGAAAGGATTAAAAAGACAAGAAGCATTTTAAATAATATAAAATAAAATATTTTTGTGTTAAATTGCAATAAGGCACTAATGTAAACAAACAAATGTATTTACATTCTATGCTAGTATTTACATATACACAAAACGAAAATATTTTACTTCTTTCTATAATCTGATCAGTCTTATTGTTTTGCATATAATTCCTTTTACTGCATGTATACAAAAGGAAGTTGCAGTTAATATTCTTTAATTCAAATTATTTTTGGCAACTTTTCATCATCTGTGCATAAACTCTTTTAGTGAAACCTTAATTATAACAGATTTGATAATTACTACTATCAATAAAAAAAAAAGACCAATACAATGAACCCATCAATGTAAAATTTATTAGCACCCTTCTGATGTTAATTGATTAAAAGCACCTTTATTCTTCTATGTATTAATATCTAATAATGAATCCAATCCTTTTGATTTTGTTTCCAATTAATAAAGACGTGAAATCTATACATTCAGGTTGAAATTATATTTTTTCAACAAACCTCAGAAACCGAGCACTATAATGTAGATCTGACAAGCTCAATAGTGCCAATATATATATGTTCAACAGGTGTACAGACATGCTAACAAAAAAAAATTATTTATTTAGTAAAGATTTGATAATTTTAAGCTGTCTGGGGGCTTTTGCCATACACTTTCAGCAATCAACTGCTAAGAATAACATCATGATGATTTCGTTAGCACAGTTATATTATAGCTATAGAAACTACAAGTTTGAACATAAAGGTGAAACTTGAGTGTCGTGATCTCGCTTTTCATTTTGTAGTTATTTATCTTATTGAAAATGGAAGGGTTATTTTATTGCTGACTTTGTCTAATACCTGCAGGGTTTCTCAACACTAGAGTTTTAAAAGTTAAGAGTTGATACAGTACACTGGAACAAACAATATTTGTAAGTGTCACAGTGAACTTATTCAGTCAAAATACAGCCTCATTCCAATTTGAACGCAAATTATTTAATCAGAGCTTTATAAAGCTGGCTATTCAACTACATACGATATTTCACATGCAGATATATACTACATATAGATATATACTACATACAGATATTTCAATTACATACAGATATTTCAATTACATTTCCACCACTTTTAAACTTGCCTTGTGTAAAATGTAATGATATCACAAGAATTTAGAACGTAGATACCATCCGCTTTCCAGCAGCGCTAAAATCGATGTTTAATATTTGGGAATGTAATTGTCATTGAATACGATGCCACTGACAGAATTACTGAGCACTTCTAGCACAATTTGTGGTTTAATTGTATTGTTAAAAATGTGCAGCAAATAGTCCAGTCATTTGACCGTTTTCATAGAAAACAAAATAATACAATAAAGGAAAATACAAAACAAGTCGGTATGCTGAAAATTTAGTTATAATATCTTCAATATTGCTATGCAGAAATATCTGGATTTTAAGATTAGTGTGAGACACCTTGCATTTTACCTAAATAATTTTATTGGAAGCCTGGTTTCTTATATAAAAAATGTTTGTTGTAGTGTGCCCAGCCATTTCTTAAAGATTGTAATCCTAGTAATGAGCAACTCTGTATAAATGCCACATTGTAACGTTACAGTTATCCTCGATTTTTATTCATATCGTTTATCTTACTCTCATTACAGATCTCCAATAATGTATTTTTTATCCGTAAATACCATCGGTATCCGTATATACGAAGCACGTTCATCAAGCGTTTAATGAATAACGCATTTCGTTATAACTATCCAAACATTGTTTTTCTGAGTAACTAAATAAAATAAGAAAAATTTTCTTTTAATGAAAATAGCACTATCAAAAACCTTATTTACTGATACAAAAAAAAAGTATTATTTTGGATGAGTTCTACTGCTCTGATATTTTTTTCAGTTGTTTTAAAAGAAAAGATTTCTACGTATTTCCCTCAGGCCAGAGGTTGTCCGGCTAAATTTATCTTAATGGACCGCGTTCTTTTGAATATTTAAAAAAAAAACAAAGCTTTTGTAGACGTCGAAATAGACTTTCGAAGAGTCTTATTAGGAAAATCTTTTCTTTAGATACTGATGGAATGCTACAGAGTGATCAATTAAATTATTTGAATTTAAGTCTGACTGCATAGGATTTACCACTATATTGCTGTTAATTGATTAATATGAGTATTTTAAATTATCCGAGACGTATAGTATTTATTTTGCACCTATGACTCTAAGGAACTGATATGATAATTTATACTTAGAAAATTTTATTAGACAAATTATCAATTAATTATAGAAAAGAAAAAGTTGCGTTGTGAATTATTTTTGAAGTTCGGATCCTCTTTGAGCCAATTACAATCATCAAAGGTTACCTGCAGAGAGTTATGTAACATTAAATATATAATGGCTTATTTTAAAACCTAGATTGTAATATTAAAGAAAACATTTCCTAAAATAAAAGACTTAATATTAATTCAATAAATTAAGTAAACAAAAGGAAAACTGACTAAAATTAATTGAATATAAAATTGAGTTTATTTACAAGGTAATTATAAGCATATGATTAAAAACAAACATAAATGTTTTAAAAAATAAAAATATTCAATCCTAGTTGAGAACTGTATTCTCAACATTTATTTTCTGAGAATTACAGTTTATCTTACTGAATTAACAAATTCGATTTTGAAAGGCAGAGTTCCATACCCTAGAAGTATTTATTTGATTAGCCTTTTTATGTTTAGATCGGGGTAGGATCTTCATACACACGTAAATTCGTATTATTAAAAGAATATAGCTTAATTAAATAAAATGGAACAATGGTGAAGGAAGATTGTTTGTTACCTTATATTACTAGATAACGTTGACAGCAGGAGGTAATGGCTGACGCGTTTTCGCTTTTTCTTAGCGCGTACATTTCCATCTATTGGCACACACACTCAAAATCTGTTTTTTTAGTTAGAGAGCAGTCAACCTTCTACTTTTCCATCTTTTTTGAATCTCTACTCTCAAGAAAAATCACATTCTTTTCGTGGAGCAAAAAAAAAGGGATGGAACCATTTTTCCCTTTTCACATAAAATTAAGGCCTTATACGTTTTAACTTCTTGAAAATTTGCATGTTTCGGCCATACCTCTGATTTTAGAGAGATGACCATTGGCATGCGGGAGAAATTTGGTACTCCCCTTGAGTGTTTCATAGGTCCGTCGGTACAATAGCGATTCCTCTTGACGCCGTGCTGTGTCTGGGAGGTAAAGATGCTTTGACTTGTGAGGTCTTCGTGCCTATTTAAGCTCTCATAAATAAATGTGTCATATTATTGTTCTGACAATTTTCTCCATGACATTTTTATTAGGTGTAGTTAAATCATTCGTGGGAACGGAAAACCAAATATTTCCTTGACTGCCGTGGTTCACTTTGTTCCACAATTATCTATCTGTATGCGCTGATCCTAAAATGGATCATTAATTTGTATTGTTCACTGTTCACTGATTAAAATGATACCAAATACTCTGCTAATATGCAGAAAAAAAACCAAATACTTTTTTTTTATAGTGTGTGCTAGTTTAGATCTAGATGGTGGTATTTCTCACCATCAGATACACAAGAACGAAATATAATGCATCAAGGCATAGACTATGAAACGCTTTCTAACATTATTAAAATCTTGTTAAGAATTTCATTTTTATTTTTACAATAAATGAAATATTATAATAAATATAAAAAAAAGAAAATACAACGCAGAAAAATTCCATTTTTGGCAGTTGCTGTCCATAGCCGTTAATTCGTTCAAATTCTTCCATGCAACAATGTATTTAATCTACACACCTCGTAATATACTAGACTTTATATAAGTTTAAAAATGCATATCACAGCTGAAAACGTAAATCCAGCAGTTATCATTCATAGGCGAGCTTGTAATCGAACTCTTTTGATTGTCTGTGTAAATTAACGTCACATTCTACTCACTTACCTATATAAAACATGTTATAGTACAGATCAGAAATGTATATGAATTTATCGTATTTGGAATAGTATAATATCATTAACATACACTGCAAACTATATTTCCCCATAGATCATAATGTAATGGAATTATTTTGTGCATCCCTGTAAACAAACTTTAATTTCTACTTATTCTATACTCTACAGAAAGCATTTTTCCATCTTCTTCATTGAAGCATATCAATTTCCTTACGTTTGAAAGGGTGTAACATCATTAAAATGCACTGAAAACGATTTTCCTTATTGACAGTAATTTAACAGAATAATTATGAGTGTTTTTGTAAACTAACCATAAACGGCAAAACACCCCATTTTCAATACGGAGCATGCCATATAAACCTCAATAATCTAAACCAATTAAATGGTAATTCAAGTATATTTACGCGAATTAGAGTACATATAGACGAACAGATGGGTTGACAGACAGAGAGACTGACAGTCGGACAGACAAACCGACTTCATAAACACTTTTCAACTATGTTCGACCATAAAAGCAGAGGAGGAAATCCTACTCGTATTAGACAACACAAATGGGAGCGATGTGAGTTTATTAATTTTGTTAAAACCCCGCATTTTGCGAGACGGGCAAAACCGGTATGTGTTAATATCTACTGATGGTATACTTATATATTTTCCAGGGGTGTGAAAGTGAGTTAGTTTTGGTTAATAGGTTGCATCGTTCCCCAGTAACAATGGTATTAGGTTCCGATAACCTGTTATTTTTGTAACATATAACTAATCTCTAGATATGGTACTAACGGACGTTTCAATTGAAATACATTTAAACAGAATGTTTGAATAATTTTTTGAAGCATAGAAGTTATTTTCTGTTACGATTAATCCAAAACAATTAAAATCTGTTTACACAGTAAGAATTAAATTTTTTCTCTAGAAAAACTTACCTTGTTATAAAATTTTTTGATTTCATGTATTTTCAGCCTTTTTTTACTCTAAAAACATGTTTTCCCCTTTTTAGTGACAGAAAAGCCGAACATACATGAAATTTTAAGTATCATAACTCAGTAAGTTTTGGTCAAAGATGAATGGATTTTTGCTGTTTTAAATGTTAGAAAATAAAGAAAGTTTTTTTCTAAATAAAACTTTTAGGAACCATCGACGTATTCACCTTCGTTATGAAATCGGCGTACAATAGTACATTTTAGCACGTATTTCTGATACTAAATAGTCTACACATTCTGTAGACAGCGTTGTACTTGCGTATTCAACAAAATTCCACTTTGTCAGAAAAAGAAAAAAAATGAATATCCTCACATAATCTACAATATTTCTTTTAATATAAAAATTATGAACTAAATATAAGAAATTGTTTCGAAATTACATACCCTGTATTTCTGACTGAATAAATAAATTACGCACTCTGATCTATGTGAATGGTATTTACTTGTTATGCACAATCACCTGTTTTCTTTAGCTGCCAGATCTCGAGGTCTTAATGTGTATATAAAATAATAAATGTATGTAAATACTTTGTGATGATCACGTGAGTAATCGATGTTTTGAATGAGATCGTATTTTTTTGTACACTGATTATCCATGTTCGTAAAAGTTGATCAAGGCTCTCTTTCTCTAACTTTCGACGGATGTTGTGTGAATCTCGGAAATTGTGAGTTTCAGCTTTTTATCGATATTCATGCAAAATATTGTAGCTCGTCAATCGATATTTGGGATATATAAGCTTCGAATATACCTTTGAAAAGTGGAAATTGGATCGGATCCTCTCTCGCTACCAAAAAATCTAGATCCTGTGATTGAATTGAAGCTGCGCAAGCATAGGAATCATTGCTTTTTGACCCGGACGAACAACTGCATCAGCGCTCGCCTGGTTTACAGTGTGGAATTGTAGTATTTATCGAATGCACCCTGACCTGAGGATGCCTATTGAAATTTGTGAGTTCGTTTCTTTTTAATCTTCACATTTAATATATTTGAAAGTTTTATTTTTTCTGGAGTATAGCTTCGAGTAGAAGTTTACCTATTTGTTTTCTCCTAAGGAAAAACTAGTAGCGGCGGGCTCAATCCCTGTCCGATTAAGTTTAAATAAAAAGTGT
This sequence comes from Maratus michaelseni, assembly GCA_963931845.1. Lineage (NCBI taxonomy): Eukaryota > Metazoa > Arthropoda > Arachnida > Araneae > Salticidae > Maratus > Maratus michaelseni. The sequence continues at coordinate 284,716,667 of OZ007591.1, read as the reverse complement.
TTTGAAACTTTACCTCTGTGCTCCTCGTGTACGCCTGTCTCACTCATTACTAATGGCAATGTCCGTCACAACTTATGAATATAAATTATTCTTATTTCTTAAATAAGTACTACCTAACTGATATTTTTAAATTATGCTGCCATATTTCAAAAACTCATTTTTAATTTAACTAAAATGTAATTCAGATATCAAATTACACTCTAAATAAATGACACTCAGATAATAACCTAATTGATTAATGTCGAGCCAAAATCCTTAATAAAAAGACTAATTGAAATTTAAATGAATTTTAATGGAAGTTCAAGAGTAATTATGAATATTAATGGAAATAACATTTTTAACTCATTAAGTATTCGCATGAATAAAATATCATCAATGGACACATATGTAGCTGTAGTTTATAATACAATATTATGTGACATCACTTAAAATTTTTGATTAATTGTTAATTTTTCTCTTAAACAACCAATAAAATAGCCAAAAACCAAAGGATTTAAAAATGCGCATTAATAAGATATTTTTTTAATCTTGATCTCAATTATGAGAGATCATGCACAAGGATTTAGATTTGCATAGCAACCATGCAAAGCATATTTACTTGATATATATTTTAAACTTGTATGGTTTTTGTTGCTATAACCGCTTTGAGAAGCTATATAATATTTCGAGTTTAATTTTGTCTAAAAAAATATATTTTTCTAAAAATAAAAATAAATTCAGAAAATAAACTTAAAAGAACTGTCATAGTAACATCATTATTGCAGTTATTCATTTAGCATAACTGTAAACCCCTTTATTAAACTTTAAATCATATAAGAATGTATTGAATATTATCTGTAAGAGGTAAGACTGCCTAGAAAAAGTGCGAAATTGTAATGTTGTTTTCTCGGTAATTTATATAAAATGCTAAAAAAAAGATTTTTCAAACTTCATATATAAAAAAAATAATTACGTATATGAATATAAACCTTCCGAGTATTAGTCATTACTCGGTGTTTTAAATCTGCAAGAAATTGCAACATTCTGCTATCTAGAATTATATTAATTTAAATAACACTTCTATTGCAGTGAAACCCACATCATAGCGGATATATCAGTTCACGGTGGTGAGAAGGTTTTAAAGCTGTATCGATTGGAAACAAAGACAAGAAGTTACAAATGAGAAATATAAAATAATAATTATATTATTCGATAGAAAAATAAAATAAAACAAATCATAATTTATATAAAATGAAATATTTGACATCGCGTAAATTGTAAATTTTTAAGTGTATCCCTTGTCAGGCAAATTAATGTGATGTACGAGGTAAATTTAACTGATATTAGTTTCTAATTGTAGCAAATATAATGCGTGTGCTTTCCTTTAAAAACAAAAATTTAAAAATCAATCTGCACTTGTTAAAGCTAAATGCTGATTGATTTGCAATTGGAATATCTTTAAGCGTAAAATGTGTATGTTGCAACTCAAAATCCTGATATTTCAAGTATCGCAGAAACTTTTATTAACTGGAATATAAATTGCCCAAAATAATCACAAATGCATAAAAATATAGGTAAGGGGTTCTCAATAATATTGAAACTTTTACTCATAATATAAATTTTTGAAAAATATATCGAGCATTTATAATTAATTTATTCACTAAAACATGTTTTATACTGATTGAAGATTTTCGCTGTTTTCATCATTTTAAATGATCCATAGTTTTGGTTCACGTTTTATAAATTTATGCACATTTCTAACAAATGTTTCCTATATTAAACGAAATAAAAATTCAGATAATTGTTTCATTTAAATCTGTAAAATTCAAATTAATTAAACTTTATGTATTTTTAAAATAACAATTTTTGTAGTATATTTCATTTTTATGCATCACAATAATTATTATTGTGGAAGCATTTTAAAAATGGATGCAGAAATGGTATACGCATTGAGCATCTTAAAGTTTGCAGTTTATTATAGGATTTAAAAGATTTAAATTTTGATCAAGGACCATTAAAAACCATTTAACCAAAATCTGCATAGTGATATTTAATATCTCTGTAGACAATTGCTGCAACATTCAAAAACATTTCATCAGTAAATAAAAAAGTTTGTTTGGATGATCCACTATACATTTAAACGCACATAGGTATTTTAAAGTAGTATCAAAACTAATATTAATATATTTAAACTCATAAATCTCATTTAATACTACAAACATTTAAACTCATTGTTAGTATAATGCATATTTCTAAACTAAATTTTCTTTATTAAAAAGAAAACTTTAATCCAGTTGCTAGAATATAAATTTCTTCCAGATATGAGATTCGTTTCAGGAATGTTTCGTTACATCTCATCAAAATCAGTCATGTATTATTAAATAATAATGTTTTAATTATAAATTTATGATAGCTCAATACAAAATGTATCAGTACTGAAAATATGGATGTTGCTACGTTTAACCTTTTTCGAAAGGATACAACTGCAGGTTTCACATAACATTTCTGGGGCCATTTGGGAAACATGTATGAATTAACAGACAGTAGATGAATAAAGCAAAGAACAAACACAGAAACAGTCAGTTCTTTCGATCGGCAGGTGGTGTCCAGAATGCCATAAACACTGGACAAAGGAATAAAACATGCGCTTATTGTCCTCTACATGATTGTAACAAATTAGATATTGCAGATTTCATATCAAAAACAGATTTCTTCGTATAACAGGCTTACTTATTTTTTAAATATATTTATTTACATACAGATATATCAATAATATCAAATACAATTATTTTTGCTAGTTTCGTATAAGATATTAAATAGAATTTAATGAAAACGTCATTTCATTTATTGATAAGCTACAAAATTATTGAGATTTATAAATTAAAAAAAAAAAATAAAGACTTAGAAAAGAAATTTTTTTTCATTAAAATTTAAATATCATCTTTATCCTATTACATGAATATAACGGAATGGTCATATGAAATGAAATAATAAATGAAATATTTGTTTGGTCTGTTGAAAAATCTGCTTATAATAATATTTTGTCAAATATTTCTATAGATAATTTTTTTAAAGAAAATAAACTTATTAGAAATTTTATACCTTCAACGTTTCTTACAATCTAATTATGAAACCATAAATTCTTTAATTTATAATTCGAGGGAAACTTTTATGTAAATATGAAACAGTCTATTCATTACTTTAATTTAACTTTTCAAATCTAATATTGCCTGAGGCTCATTAAAATTTAGATACGTACAGATATATAAATAAAAGTTTTGATAGAATAACATTGTAGCTTTCGCATTGCATGACGGCATAGATTTAATTATTTCTTCTTTGAATTAAACAACAAAGCTTTAATTAATACAGAAAACATTAGAAATTTGCGAAATTCTTCGAAAATTTATAGTATTATTTCTATTTTAAATTAAGCAATTTTGAATTTTAAATGAAGAAAACTGCAATATATAATTATTTTGTTATTCATAGCAGGTTCTTTTTAAAATATTTGTGTCTAATATCTCTAATTCTGTTTATAATTTTAAAAAGAAAAGAAAAATAAGGGCATAAAAGGATACAGTAGTTTATACTAAATATCAAAACTGAAAATCGTATTTAATATAATTTATTCATAAGGTTTTTTTGCTTAACGAAATGTATAATCCATATTAAAGAAAAGTTTTTGTCTGTGTGCCTGTCTGTTTCTTTATTGTCGATAGCTAGAGAAATCTATAACCCTTAGAATTTTGCAAGTTTAGTTAAGGATAGACGAAGACAAGTCCCATTGTCTCTCAGATTAATATATCTGAATTTTTGATAATTATCCCAGATACTAATTAAAAACCATCATCGAACATACTAATTATAAAGCTGTCATTATCAACAACTCTTTGGAGTTGGGATCGCCATGTCTGGGGAATATGTTGATCTTTAAACATAAACGAAAGAAAATGGTATTTTTCTACCTCTTAAAATTGGGATAGTACGGTTCAGGATGGACTTTAAAGAAATAAAGACACCTACGTATACACGGTAAGCTTCGTCGTTCTGATGGTACCCATTATTTAAAATATATCAGTATTTACTATTTTTTTAAATTATTTTTTCTTCACCCATTTTTCCTATTCGTTGTTCCTTCCAATGAAATTGGTCGAACGCACGTGATCAAAATTAATCGTAAGCTGGAAAATGATTTCTGTTTCGATAGTAAACTTTTATCAGCAAGGTTGCGGACGTGTATTTTTTTTTTTTCTGGTGACTTCAACAAAGTATTAATAATCCACTTTGAGATCCTTGCGTTTCGAAAATTAAATCCGCTTGATTCGTGCTGAGGGTAGCGTCCACCCTCCCCCCCCCCTCAATTTCGCCATCCTAGATTAGTTTTGAAAAGCAGCCAGATGTATTTAATGTTATCTCGGGCAACTCCGGGTGCGTATTCTAGTGCTAATGTTTAATTATATATATATATATATATATATATGGGCGATTCTCCAATAAGTACGTAATTTCACTTTGTGGTTTAGTGAAAAATAAAAGTTAAATTTTAAACAATGCTTTCATTATAAATAGATAAGACATAGGCTGGTGAGTAATATACAGTAATCTGGCATAAAATTTAAACAGTATTTTCTTTAAAAACATTATTTTATACAAGGTGGATACAAATCAGGGAAAAGCACAGTCGAAAAAATTAGGTTTAATAATACACCAGTTAAAATAAACCAGTATTTTCTTATAAAAAAATGGACTTATTAATAGCTCAAATAAACATCACGGATTTTTCCATATGAAAATACTAGTGTTTATCGACTGTGTTTTTCCATGATCTATAGCCACCGTGTATAAAATAATATTTTTAAAGAAAACATTAAAGCTTTTTCACATTTTAAACATATTTCACATTGTCGCATGTGAAATAGTTTAAGTAACGCAGTTGAAATTTACCAATTTCAAATTTATTCCAAGTGAGATAATGTAATTTTATTGAAAGGGGATAGTAGTAACAAAATTAGGAAATTTACTTCTGTGCACACAGTACGTTAATCTCAATAAGACTGTAATAGGATATTTTGAACCCAAAAAAGTCATTTATATCACGACAAAATCATCACTACATAGTATAAAACAAAGTCGCTTTTTCTGTCCCTATATCCCTATGTACGCTTAAATCTTTAAAACTACGCAACGGATTTTGATGCGGTTTTTTTAATAGATAGAGTGATTCAAGAGGAAGGTTTATATGTATATCCATTAAATTGTGGAGAAATACTGTTATTTTTGAGGTTTTTAATGTGATGTCGTAAATAATTTCATTTTTTCCGCTTATACATTGCAAACGCAGGCTGAACCCTACAAGATTTATCAAAATAATGTACTAATTATTGTACACATTAAAAAGGTCTACAGAAAACACAAAGAGATGAAGGTTTTCAAGGTTAACCCGAAGCAAAGCGAGGGAGGGCCGCTAGTAAATAAATAAAAATAATAATAATAAGGACAATTTAAGTAGGGGGTCAGTAGTGAGAAGTTGTAAACATATTCTTATATTTCTATACATTTTGTAACTTGTAGCTTCCTTTTAAATCCAAATTAAACCCTGCGATTTTCTCACGAATCTGCTTCTACAAAATGCAACTGTCCCTCAAATTTTTTCTGCCCACCTGTTTGTCACCGCAGAAATTTTATACAAAGGGACAGTTGTGACAAAAAAAGTAGGGGACAAAATTCTCTGGCACAGAATAATATAAAATTATTTTTAATTTTGAATAAAAATCCTTTATTTTCCAGTTTATAATGTAAATTTTTATTTTGTGTAAAACATTTTCTAAAAGTAGTTTGTCACTACAAGGAAAATTGTTCTAAAAATGGCATGAGGTGAGGACAACAGACAGTAGTGATAATTCGAATATTTAAAATACTATTGGAATAAAATTTGCAGTTATTTTCTAGAAAATACATTTTGCAATTATAGATATACATTACAAATATATATATATATATATATATATATATATATGCTAAAAAATTTGTATAAATGACAAAATACAGAGTATAACCACAATGGACACAAATTACCCACTTATTGGAGAATCGCCCATACATACAATCTCCTTATACATACACAAACACACGCATATATATATATATATATATATATATATATATATATATATATATATATATATATATATATATATATATATACATATATACGGGGATAGATAGAAGACTGAAACCAGTGGAATGTTTATTAAAAGATCCATAAGAATCTGATACAAAAACCTTATAATTTTAGTTAAAGATAGCATCGATAGATGGCGTTGCAGGCATCATTACGGATCCCTATAAAGAGAGATGAGACGCCAATAACTGTCAGTCGTCGAAGATTTTGCCGTTGAAACGTGATCGTTATTAGCGTATAGTGAAATAAATTTTGGAAATGACACTGAAAGACATTGTTTACCGCAACAATCCTTTAACATTCTACGAGCTGGAGGAAGCTATTTGTCAAGTTTGGGTGTTGATTTCCGGTAACATACAACACAAATTTACAGAAATCACCCACTCCTTCCAGGACAGCCAACGGTGAGGTATAGTCTAAAAAAGTCCACGACAGAAAAACAAATTTTTACTTACCGGATCACAACCAGCAGACCGGACCCAGGACGTAACAGGGAAAGGAAGACAGGACCCCCTCCAATCCGACCTCGCCAGACCCCCGAGAGAGTCTGCGAGGTAAACGGTTGGTCTCCGTTCCGATGTTCTCCTTGTCGTGTCAGATAAAGTGTCATGGCACTTCTCTGAAAGAAGGGGTGCCAGAGCATCAAGGGAGGATGGACTTCTAGAGCTGGTCTCCTAATTTTTGAACCAATTTCAGATGATAGAAATGTACCTGGATTGGCACCCCCAAAGATATCATTTTCAAACTTGGAGGACAATGGAGCCACGAACAGATTCTACGTGCATCAGCTCCCATTAACGTACACGGTCCCACAGCAGCTGCAGTCGAGAGAGATCGCCCCCCATCCAAGCAATGACCATGCTCGATGCTGCTTCACTTTCGGTGATCTTGACAGGAACCGGGCTTAATCGTTTTTGCCACTGCGGGACTTCTCCGTTCCTATGACAAAATTAAATTGAATGTAAAGATATATACAATTTTATACAATTCTAAATTCCTCAAGCAACTTTTAAGGGATGCTACCGCTTACTACAACAAAGTTTATGTACTAAGAAAACAGGGTCGTAATCTAAATATTCAATATAGAATACAGTGAGTCTTACTCTAATCCTACCCCTACTGTTAATCACTTTATCAACAATAAAGACATTTTTGCGAACTTTTCGAGTTTTGTGTGAAATGCAATGATAACAAGAACAATGCCGGAAATATACATTACCGTAATTTCCGGCGTATAATCCGCAGCTCATAGAGTCGTTTTTCGACCCAGAAATTTTATTCAATAATTGTAGTTAAATATTTACAGCGATCTTTTAAGTTACATTTTATAAAATAATATTTCTGGGTCGAAAAACGACTCTTTGAGCTGCGGATTATACGCCGGAAATTACGGTAATTTAGGTAAGTGGAGAAAACAACACACAAATAAAATTAATTTGTTGAAATTTGTGTTCGTTCGGGGTTGGAATTGATTAAAATACAATGTGTTTTTAATTGAATAAATGAATTATGATCCTTTTTTTCTAATGTAGATTTTGATTTTGTAGTGTGCTCTAATATCCTTTAAGTTTATCTACCGACTTGTGAATCAAACTCTATATGCAAACAATTGAGAAGATTATTCAATACACCAAGATAACAGAATTTTAACTAGCTGTGTTGCGAAATATGAATTATTTTTCGTTAGGAAATTCCGTATTATCCACCAAAAGTTAAAATAGTTATCCTTTCTTTATATAATTATAGATTTTCCTTGAATAAAATTTTAAAATACTATTAAAAATTTTATGATATTAATTCAGAATGTGTTAATAAAAAATCCGCCATATTTGGAAACACTGTTAAATAGTAGACAGGAGGTAACATGGAAGATAAATTTTACATTACTAACATAATATTTACATTTAAAACACTTGTATACTGTACTAAAAACAGAAAAAAGCTTGAGTTTGCATGTGCTGTTATGTGGGAGCACCGGCAGGAAAAGTCACTTTACGGGAGGCTGTGCTTTAATAAATCGTAATGGTTACGTTTTTTAACAATATGCATGCTTGAAAATATTACTGTGCATTTAGAGTGAATAAATTTTGATACGACGTTTTCATAAGGAATTGAAAAAAGATAACCAAATGGAGATGTAATTTATTCACGATGTCATAGACCTTTTCTCTGCAGGATAATTAGTATCTAACTTGATGCAGATGTTGTAGCATTCTGTATTATCTGTATAATGATTTATGAAATAGCGTCTTGCAAGTCTGATGATGCTACATCCGCGTGTATGTTGAGGCAGTTAGTTGCATTTACTGATAATATAAGACGGTAGAAGAGAACAAATAAGTTTTTTCAGCAGAATAATTTTATGGAATTATTCTATCAAAGCACATTTAATACCTCACTTAACTAACTGCAATTAAGTATAAATTACTTTAAAAATACAATTCCAAGTATTTCTAATGTACTGTACATTTCCACAAATTTAACTTAACCTCAGATTAATTTTATTTTCAATATAAAATGAAAATCTGCAATTTTCTTTAGATATACTATTAATTTATCCCTAAAGATAATTTATCTTATGCTTAATCTGTTGTTTTTATTTTTTTGAGCAGTCAATTGTTATTTCTGGAAACTCTGCAGATAGTTTGTTTATATTATTGCAGCAAACAAACGCCCATTTTTGAAAAATATTTTTTTTAAACCATGCTAAAAAATTATTTAAAACTTCATAAAATGTTACTAAATTGAGCTATAGTTTTCAAATAAATTTCATTAGACAGGTACACTTTTGCGTATTCTATAAAGTAACAAAAATAATTTCTGCGATATGTAGAAGTGTTCTAAGAACGATAAAAGTAACATCCGTTCTTTGTCAGCTGTAAAAAAGTAGACTACACATGTCTGTTGTCTACAGAAATGCTCCATAGTAAAAGAAATAGAATTTTGTCACTAATAAAATGGATGCTTTAATTGCTTCACTTGAATAAAATGTACATGAGTACACAAGAAATGTGGATAAATAATGTTTAGTAACATCCAACTGTTGTGCGTCGAATTAAAAATTTTAGAAAAATTAACGTTATAGGCGTTTGGTTGAATTAACGGTGAATCTTCTCGCAGCAACAACTAAATTATTTAAAGTTTTTATGAACTTTTTTAACTAGAAGACAAATATTCGATTAAGAAATATATTTCGCACATGCGATACAAGAAGTTGTCATTAATGACTTACATACAGAATTTTGTCTTCAGATGTTTATCCCTTTTATTATCAAACGACAACTTTTACTGTTACTGTGAGTTTTAAAACACGATTTTATTTTTTTTTACGGCTATCTTCCAACACAGCAGTTAATATAAACTGTTCATAGAATTTTCAACAAACGGCAATGCTAATTTTTATGCAGTTAATTTTTTATGTCAAGGTTTTATTTAGCATTTGAGCAGTTTCACATCGTTATTGCTAAAATGAAGTTCATAAATTTTGTCAAATTAAAAAGACTGAAGACGCTAAAAATTTATTTAAAAGATTAAATGCGTATACTTTACAATTTTGTATTAGAAAATTGAGAATATTTATGGGAAGTATACAATTTTACGTTTATTGCAAATGTAAAAAAAAAAAAAACTTTCGTGAATATATTTTTTTATTTTGTTCTATTCTATTTTTTTTTATATTTAAAATGATGCGTATTCTAACATCTGAATAAATATTTTCCAAATCGGAGTTAGTGAGTCACACAGGGTTAAGTATGTTATGAGAGTAATCATGATCTTTATATTAGCTTGAATTTTGCAGAAAAATTTAAAATTGTGATATATATATTTATATATATACACTATATGGCCATTAATGACCGGCAACTTTCAATTTTAGACATTTTGTGGAATAGTTAAAAATGTACTTGTCAGATTCTTCTGGAATTTTAGAATTAAAAAGAACAGGTTTGACTTCATATTTATCAACGTCGATTTGATAAGGAGTATAATTAGGGGGCCAAAAAAAATTAAGGAAAAAAATAATACTTGGGATCACCCTGTAAAATAAAATGCACGAAATGATCTATCGCTACAGAATATACATAGGCAGCCATTGTACAATATGTGTATTCCTTTGTGTAAGAATAGCATGTATATTAATAGAGATATAGCGATTTTTTAAAAAAAAATTTAAAAAATCTTGCATGTTTTTTCTAATAACATACAGGGTTTTTAATCAAATTTAACGCCAGTTTCAGAAAAATTGACAAAATATAGTAGAAACAAAATAGTGCAATTGAAATGTAAATATATGAAATATTTAAGGAAATATGGGCAGTTGTATAAAATATGTTTTATCTGCGCATGCGCGAACGATAACAAATAAACTTTTTGCATAATTTAATAGTCAACTCTATGGTGCAACTTGTTAAAAAAATCAGTCAAATATCGTAAAAATTCAGAGAGATATCGGCGTTAGAGTGAGCTGTTTTTTAGTTTCTCACTAAAACTCGCTAAATGATAAGGGATTATCCACAAATTGCCATGTTTAATTTTTATACTATATTTCATTTTTTATTGATACTTTAGTTCGCCTTGGAAAACTTTATTGCACCAGGTTATAATACTTTTGAAATGGATCCTTTGATTTTGATAATTCTTTCTTTGTTCAAATAAGCTTGTTAGGGTAGTTTTACAAAGAGAACTAAAGTATCATTAAAAATTAGAAAAAATATAAAATAAAAAATGACAATTTGTCGAAAATCCCTTATCATTCAGCGAGTTTTAGTGAGAAACTAAAAAACAGCTCACTCTAACACCAATATCTCTTTGAATTTTTATGATATTTGACTGATTTTTTTTAATAAGTTGCTCCATAGAGTTGATTTAAATTATGTAAAAAGTTCCTTGTTATCTTTCGCGCATGCGCAGATAAAAATTATTTTATACAACTGCCCATATTTCATTAAATATTTAATATATTTATATTACAATTGCACTATATTGTTTCTACTCCATTTTGTGAATTTTTCTGAAACTGGTGTTAAATTTGGTTTAAAACCCTGTATGTTATAAGCAAAAAACATGCAAGAATTTTTAATTTTTTTTTAAAAAATCTCTATATTTCTATTACTATACATGGTATTCTTACACAAATGAATACACATATTGTACAATGTCCGCCTATGTATATTCTGTAGCGATAGATCATTTGGTGCATTTTATTTTACAGAGTGATCCCAAGTATCATTTTTTTTCTTTAATTTCTTTTGGTCCCCTATGTGTCCTCCTTATCAAATCAACAATGATAAATGTGAAGTCAAACCTGTTCTTTTGGATCCTAAAATTCCAGAAGAATCTGACAAGTATATTTTTAAATATTCGACAAAATGTCTAAAATTGAAAGTTGCCGGTCATTAATGGCCATATAGTGTATATACATATCTATGTATGCGGTATGGGCAGAAATTGGAGTTTATATAAATGACATTGTCATAATACGTTTTTTTATTCAGCAAAATCAGTTGTAGCTCAATAAATCAACGAAAGGGACCTTTAACATGATTTCCGTAAGTACGCAAGTATCCGTAAGTATGGGTCATTATAGAACAAATTTTTACTGCGTGATTTCTTATCCGAATGGATTATCAATAGGGACTGTAAAACGGGTTACTGGAAGCAATTTTTATCTGGACTTTCCGTTATCAGTTGTAACGGATCATTTTGTTCTTTAGATGAGTTTGTGGTCAGAATTCTCCAAAGGCATTTACTATTGCTTTTTCGATAACGAAATTCACAGGCAACATTCGTTCAGTAATTTTTCCTACATACCAAATTGATCAATAAATCAAGTAAGGGGTCACACAAATAGTCAGTCCTTGTGTTAGACTAACTAAATGATATGTATACTTTAATAATCTCAATCGTTAATTTTAGTTTATTTAATTAGCTATCAATCTTCGAAACGGTGATTTTTTTTTAAATTTACCATGTGGGAACGCTGATGTATTGTACTGCTTAAAGCAAATGGCCGTTTCGAACAATGTTTCTTCCATTTCTCGTTATAGGTAGTAAATTATTGTTTTTTAATACTTGTTGTTATTATCCGAGATTATGGAAAGATTAAAATAAACATTAATAAATAAAATAAGTCTTCTTTCGAAGATATTAAAAAACAATATGGACAAAAATTTTGGGACTGAAAACTGAAAGTGATTTTTAATGTACTACAAGTTGTTTAAATATCTCTACAATTTTGTAATTACACAAATTCAACACATATTTCCTTTAAATAATAATTATTAATTTTATAAAAATATGATAAATTTGAAATTAAAAATATAACATTTTACTATGTGATGTATCAGATTAAACGTGTTCAATTACAAGTCACATTTATCTAAAATAACTAATGCTAATTGGTTGCATCTATAGTTCTATTTTCTATAGTTCTATTTTCAGTATTATTGTAAAAATGTCTAATACAAGTGACAGTTCATAACAGAAGTAATTTGTTTGCAAAAGAAATCATTATACCTTTCCCCATCATTTCTATACCGTAAGTTAAAAAAATATATATTTTAATTTGAGAAAATTTAAATATATTTATTTATTTTTTCAAATATATATATGCAGGACATTTCTAGAAAATAATTAAAAGTGAGTATATACTGTTAATTTACTAGCAAATATGTTTGTAAAATATATTTAGTTATTTTCCTTAAAAATCTTCAAGATTTATGCCTATAAAATTCGATGAGGCCAACTTACTATTAATTGAACATTTCCAGGTTAAGAATTATACGTAATGGTTGTTTTATTGCCCTGTCGATAATTGCGAATGGTTGCATTAAATTACGTTTCTGTTTGTTTCTTCGACTCGTTCGACGATAAAAAGCTGTTATATTAGTTTTCGTATATTTCTTAATGACACATAGTAATAGGAAACGTAATATATGGTGGTCATAAAGTATTTCCCTGATTACAATTATTTATTGCAGAAGAAACTAATATAATTAAGCATACTCTTGTTTCAATATATTGTAAAGACATTTATAAAGTTTTTAATAAAAGTGCTTACGTCAGTAAATTTCTATATGAGCACCCTTGGTAGCTCGAAGAATGTAAAGATGGTATTCCATTTCTCATCACGTATTACCCAACAGTTGGGCTGTCACACTAAACACAACATCTGTGATCCTGACATTGAGTGTTTCAATATATTTAACTGGTGTTACAAACAGTCTGTCCTTTATATGCCCACAAAAGTAAAAATCTAGGGGAGTAATATATGGTGAACGAGGAGGCCAAGGTGTGGGTCCATCCCGCCCGATCCATCTTCCAAGAAATTTGTCATAAAAAACAAAAACAACAACAAATAAACTTAAGAACATGACTTTTCCATAATAAAATTTTTACATTATTACATTCAATGGTTAATTTGTAATAATGTTTTGTAATCAGGGAAAGACTTTATGACCACTCTGTACATTCCTATATAACTTTTGTAGTTGATGGATTTATGCAATGTGAATAACTTAACCATACTATATTGATAAAATTTTGCTTTTCACAGGGACATTTAAAACGTATCTAGAATATTGACAAACAAACTGGTATTGAATATGTACCCTTTTTTTTTCTTGTCTCAAAGAAACACTATTTTATTATAATTTTAAAGAAATATCCGCTATTAAAAAAAAATCTTTGACTATAAAATGCATCATATTTTTCTATTCTAAAGCAAAGTATAAAATCTCTATTAGATGGCAATTATTAGTTTACCAAATAATGTTTTTCAATATTCCTAAAAGTAAATTACATAAATATTTCCCTTCCCTCGTTAATTAAAAAAAACTACAGTTTTAAAATTTCCTATAAAGCTATTGTATAAAATAGCTTCGAATTGAATTATATTTCCCTTGAAACGGAAACCAAATTTTATTTCGCACTAAACATACGATTTGAAATAAACTTTTCTATTTTTTTGATAAAATACTTCTTACTTTCTGGAAAAGGAGGTAAACTGTTTGAGAGTCAAAAATTTATTTTATGACATTCTGCAAATGTGAACACCAGATTTAAAGGATTTCGACGTCAAAAGATTTTGGTTTATGTGGCTATTTCAAAAAGAATTTTCAATCTAACAGAGGATATCAAACTAATGGGTCACATTTAAATTTTTATATATTGTATTCGTGAATCTTATAACGTTTGCTGCTTTTAAAATCTCAAACATAGTTTTGATTTATAAAAAGTAATATTAGATCTGAGTTTTCATTTTTTTTCAGAATGGAAAAGCAAGAAATTTTAAAATAAATTTAAAAGTTTAATGTGTTTAACACATGTTAAAAAAATATGTAAAAACATTGTATTAGGAAAGTTATGCCACTTAATGTGATCACAGGTAATGTTATCAGTGAATTAATGTTATCCAAATCCGCTGGTAGCAACCGTCTAAACTCAATTCTGCTCGTTTTCCTGGGAAAAGACGCTGACAGAATCCAAATAGGCAGTAGGTAAGATACAGAGTCCCGATCATGTTATGTCCCCTTCTCCTGATATTAAAGCCTGGATTTTTGTATATAGAAGACAGTAAATTAGAGGGCGAATCGCGTTACACCATATACACTGGACACACTGTGGCACGAGATACAGAACCCGTAACGCAGAAATCCCACGGCATGGCATAGTTTGCTGAGTGTTTCCCAATCAGTGATAGTCCGTACTCAGACATGTATGAATGCTGCCAGTCACAGGTGTGAACTCTTATTGTGGATATTGCATTTAATTTAGGTTCGAAAACATATTCGAATGGACAGCTTTTATACATTCTCCTTCGCAAGCAATATAAATTTTATACCAAAGATAGATGAATTCTTCAAACATTTGGTAAACAATATCAAGATTCAGAAACTGAATCAATATATATATATATATATATATATATACGAGATAGAGTCAATAAATTCGCGGAATGGTTGCCTACATTTACGCAGGTGTTTGTTGGAGGGGAAATATCTTTTTTGAAGGTTGACAGCACTGATAAGGAAAACACACAGGCATCTGGAATTTATTTCCGGTACTGTTAGCGTTTCCTGCAGATCATTTCTGACAAAGCAAATTTTTCATTCGTCGGATTTTGAAATGTCATCTTTAGAGCAGCGTGCACACATCAAATTCTGCGTTTTGCTTGAGAAATCGCCTTCTAAGACGCCCGAGATGCTGAAGAAAGCATACGGAAACGAAGGCATGAGCGTTTTCGTAAAGGTCAGCAAAAACATCACGAAGGAAGGAAAATCTTCGCTTGGACAAAAGCCGAGAGAAAGCGATGTTGGAGATGTTTTTCAATTATGAGGGCGTCATTCACTACGAATTTATTCCTGAAGGCCAATCTGTCAATAAAGAACTTTTCCTGGAAATCCTTAAAGACTACGAGATGCAATTAGACGAAAACAACCTGAAAAATGAGAAACAAATGATTGGTTTATTTTACACGACAATGCTCCACTACATCGCGCTCTGATTGTGAAAAATTATCTTGCCAGACACAGTGTGACCACTCTGGAGCACCCTCCTTACTCTCCCGACCTAGCACCAGCGGATTTTTACCTGTTTCCACGGCTGAAAAGGAAATTGAAGGGACACAGTTTTATGGATTCAGATTAGATGATCGAAAATGCGACGAAGCTACTGAAGGACGTCTCAAAAAATGGATTCAAGGAGTGTTTTGAATAATACGAACGCTGGAAGAAGCTATATCTCAAGAACTAATGCACGGAATTTCACCAAACTTCAATTCTGTTAGACCTTGACATATGCTGCTTACGTTTTGGTGTAAATTGGCCATCAGGCGGCGCTGCTATACCACTTTTTTCTCGATTTTTACGATAGCTCTATCTCAAGAACTAATGCACGGAATTTCATCAAAGCTCAGATTCAGTTAGACGTTGACATAATTTGTTGTGTTTGGGTTTTGGTCTAAATCTCCCAACAGGTGTCGCTGCTATGCTACATTTTGCAGGATTTATACGATTTTAGCAATAGTCCTGTCTCAAGAAGTAATGCACGGAATTTAATAAAACTTTAGATTCAGTTATACATTGATATAAATTGGTGCTGATTATTTTTAGTGTTTGTGAAACCTGTGTGAGATAGAAGAGCTTTTTGGGATTGGCACATCCGACTAGTTAACTTTGTTTTATAAATTAAAATGTACAAACATTACGTTTGATTAACATAAATTAAGAAATAAAACTAGCTAATATACAGAGAACTTTAAATACAATAGGCATATTAAAACACTAAAAACAATTGTATACGTTTCGGGTGAAAACGTCATCCCTCTTCAGTACAATTACCGACGATCACTAAAGATGTAAAAATCAACTTACCCACGTAAACCATGCACCAAAACATATGTTACAAATAATTATAAAGTTAAAATTCGTATAAAAGAATGAAGTATTCATCTGGAATATTTCCATTTTGATTAATTGGATTAACAGTTGAATGCATATGCCCAGATTCCAGGTAAATGCGGCTTCTATAAACATTACAGTACTGCAAAATAATCGCAGTTTTCGTAACATCTGGTGAATGGTCGGCTTTTATTGGATGTGAAACGAGTTTCGAATTAATATTCTTAGATTTAAATGTATGTTTATGTTCTTTGAGTTGTGTCTCTGGGGTGCGATCTGACTCGCCAATATATACAAGGTTACAGTTCCCACATGTTTCCACATTCGGATTCTGCAAATATTGAGTGCAACTGTAGAATCCGTTTTTTCGTAGAATCTTGGGATACGCATTATACTGTTAATTCAATTAATGAAGCAGGAAATATTCTGGCTGAGTACTCCATTCTTTTATAAAAATGTTAACTTTGCAATTAACCTTAAAGCATGTTTTAATAGTCCAGTAAATTAAGACCTAAAAACGCTTCTGCATGGAAAGTTTTGGAGAAGTTTTTTTTTCTTTCTTCTTTTATGTTTTTGGGGGTGCGGAACACGAATTTCAACTTTGCCACCTCGTATCTGGTCTGCTTAAAAATTATAAGCGAAAAACCATGAAAAAATCGGAGTTTTTTTGGTTTTTCCCTTGTATTCCGGAAAGGGTTAAATTTTTTTGAAAAAGTTATTGCACCAAATTAGACTAGAGAAAACGTCCTACATTTTTCATATACAGTTTTTTTTCTATGGTTAATAGTTTTGGCATACCAGTAAAATGAATTTTAACGATATAATTGGAATTCCATCATCGCAGGGCTAAAACGCTGAATGTAATGTTTTTGTGAATGCAAAACGTGTGGGAGGGTGTCCTTGAAGCACCCCCATGGCACCATGCACATGATATCACTCGAGCAGCAAGGCCCTACAGCAAAACTGTGGATCCAAACTTTGATATGGTGACAATTGTCAAACAATTCATTGAATCGGAAAGAAAGGGTGATTGGGATTTGTATCTTCAAACTATATACAGAATGTTGCTATACTTCCACGCCAGTGGTCACTATTTGTATACCAAGTCCTCTTACCTATATCTTTAAGACATGCATCATTTGAAGGAAAAAATGACTGCTGATGACTTTGAAAAATTCCCAACTGATGCGGGATTCGCTATTCGCCGTACGGACAAATTCTGGTCAGGAATATGGACTGACATGACGATAGAGCAATGACCATGAAAACAACAAGTGGACTCACTCATGGGCGTGGGATCAGTGAAGAAGTTTTGGCAAGATTGACCATGGGTATGACGCCACTTAAACGAATATGCGAAGAAATTGAAGAGTTCAGCGGGACAGATTTTACAACTTTTGAACAACATGTAGAGATGAGAAACTCCAGAGTTGCCCGGGACAACGTTGATATGAATAAATTATTGGAATGGGTTCACCAACCCATTCTTTTCTGAGAAACAAATGATCTCATTTCAATCTCTACCGGAATTGTTGGAGATGAGAGAATAAACTGTCATAAGGCACAGGAAGTTGGCACTGCTGGCATATCAGGAATCATTAACAGCGATTTTCATTCCGTTACATTTAAGCGTAATGAAAGAGTGCAGCCATTAGAAAAAATTCACATCAACCCGACAGCACTCTTCCAAAGAATGAGTGTAACAAAGCAATCTGATAAAGAACTTGAGGAATATTTGACTTACGAGCTCTCTGCCTACCCATTGTCTCTTTTTGACGAATCCGGAATGCGAAAAACTGCCCAATCCTCTTTGTACAAGGAATTCACTCCACTCCCACCAGACATCACTTTTGAGAGCAGATGTATGTATGTCATACATGGAGGGTATTTACTGCACATAGTTTTATGGCAGGGTGGTTAATCATTTGGATCAATTTATGACACCTATGTGGACTTTGTTAAGTTGAAATGCGCAGCGAACGCTTTAGTAATCTTCGATGGATACCCAGAAAACATTACTGAAATAAGCACTAAATTTGTTGAGCGTGATAAACGATCTCACAAAACGGTATCTAATGAGGTTGTTTTTAATGACACTATGATGCCAATGGTTTCTCCGGGGAAATTTCTCGCAAACGACAAGAACAAAAACCGTTTAATTGCCCTGCTGATGTGTAGATTTGGCTCTGAAAATATGGTTTGCAAGCAAGCAAAAGAAGATTCCGACATATTCATTATCAACACTGCTCTCAAGTTGGCACCTAACAATGAGGACGTGATAGTCATTGGTGAAGATGCATACCCTCTAGTAATCATAATTGGACTTTGCAATTTTGCCAATTTTTATTTCTTGAAACCAGGAAAAGGGAAAAGTCCCCAGAAGATCTATTCACCTTTGGGTGCAGTCGATAAATTAATTGCCAAACACATCCTATTTCTACATGCCATGAGTAGATGCGATATCCCTTCTGCAAGGAAAACAAAATACCTTCAAATTTTGAAGAAATTTGCCGACCTACAACATGTGGTCGATAAATTAAAAAACCCAAGTGCTGTAGCTGACGATGTTATTAAAGCTGGACTGTTATTTCGGGTACGCCTGTACGGTTTCAGAGGAAAAGCAACACCTTCCCTAAACATTCTGAGATACAGGTGCTACATAAAATCTGCTTTTAAGACCGCTGCGAATATTGCATCGCTCCCTCCAACAGCAGATGCAGCTCGATATCACTGTCTGCGAGTTTACCACCAAGTACAGCTATGGCTAGGTAACTGTAAAAATGCTGAGGAATGGGGCTGGAATAAAACCAAGAGAGGTATCATACCCATAACAACTACTAAACCTCCCTCACCAGAAACTATTCTGCGAAAAATATCCTGCAAATGCAAAACAAACTGTAGTGGAATGTGTGGCTGTAGGAAAGCAGGTTTATTTTCTTCGCTCCTCTATTGGCTATTGTGACAATGTCAGCTCCTTCATCGCCGAAGATTACTTGGAAGCAGAAGTTGACGACCCAATACAGGATATTTTAAGTCAAGTGAAGACACAACCTGAGCCATCAAGTGATGATGGTGAAGAGGGAGACACTGATGTACCTCCTGTTGAAGAACATCCACCAGGCCCTTCAAAGCGATCAAAACGGCATTAATTAGAGAACAACACTGCATTCCTGTTTTTTCCTGTTTATAATCCTCCACGTATGTTATTATTATATTAAACTTACAATTCTTATAATTTTACTTAAATCAGATTACTAAAAATATAAAAATTGGTGCTCTCATCTATGCAGAGTCATTGTATTTTTATACCTTTCCTAATCACCTGATTTCAATTTATTTTCGTAGTGCTATAAAAGGTTTAAAACTTGGTAAGAAAATGTAAACATATTTGAAATGCAACCAGAAAAAACTATAAACATCTTCAAATTGGTGTTTGAAATGGATTCATAATGATTAGGTTGCATTTTCGCACTCCGATGATGCAATTTTAATTACATCGCTAAAATTCCTTTTACTCGTATGCCAAAATTATTCATCTTAGAAAAAAAAAATTGTGTATGAAAAATGTAGGAAATATTCTCTAGTTTAATTTGGTGCAATAATTATTTCAAAAATATTTAATCCTTTCCGGAATACAAGGGAAAACCGAAAAAAATCTGATTTTTTCATGGTTTTTCGCTTATAATTTTTAAGCAGACTAGATACGAGATGGCAAAGTTGAAATTCGTGTTCAGCACACCCAAAAACATAAAGAAAGAAAGAGAAAAAAGCTTCTACAAAACTTTCCAGGCAGAAGCCTAGATTGACTGGACTTCTGCATGTTTCACATGCATACGTTGATTTTGACGTGTTTTGTAATTGTACTGAAGAGTCATGATGTTTTCATCTGAAACATGTACATATGTTTTTAGTGTTTTCATACGCCTATTGAATTTAAAATATTCCGCATTTTAAGTAGTTTTTGTGTTTTTAGCTTTAAATTGATCTTTTATAAAAGTTTCTGATGTAAGAAGAACTTTTATTTTTATTTTTCCTCCTAGAGAAATGGTCACAGTGTGTATTATCGTGACTTAATGGAAATTCCTTTTATGTTATTAGGGTGTAACGTTAAAAATGAATTATAATAGTTACATAGTGATGAATGTCTAAAATTGCCATTTGGAACTTTGGATTAAAAAATTAATTTAAACAGTTCGGTTGCAAGTCAAATTTTGTGTTTTTGATATTTACCTATTTAATGTTTAAGTTTACATGATACGTGTTGCAGAAAGTATATATTAATTGAAGTAAAACAATGAGCATCTGTTTTTTTTAAATATACGCATATTTATTTTTTACTTGAAATTTATGTCTTCGTTGAGTATGGAATATTTTCTTAAATAATCAGATTCAGATTCAACCAAGCAGGGTGGCCTACCATACGGCTTAAGCTCTACAAGCCCTGCTTGGCAAGTTTATTTAAAAAAAAAAAAAATATATATATACAGATGAGGCCAATAGGCCATTAGGCTTTTACTGAGGGAATGGAATTATTTACACTACTGTGTTTCCGCTATTTTTGTGGTCAATGATGAGGGTTATTCTTCTTCATCATCGTCTGAGGGCAGGACATTTCCTAGAAGGTGTGCTGGAGGCATTTGAAAAAGTTGCTGATTGTGTTCTAGGAGATGGACACAGTCTATTATTTTTTGTTGTAGATTTGGTGTATGGAGGATGTGGTGGAACCAAACTGAGGTCCTCAGTAATGCCGGTTTCCTTATGTGATATGCTGACGTTAGCGGGCAGTTGAGTGTGTAGTGGGTGGCATCTCCTCTTTTTCCACATGTGCAGAATGGAGATGGGGCTTTATTGAAGAGAGAGAGATATGATGGGAACGGGCCGTGGTTGGTTATGTACAGGTAGATGTTTCGGTGTGGGACCAGGAAGTCCTCGGTGACTTTTGGACAGAGGCTGTAGGCTTTTCGTCCCCTGTGCTCCGCTGTCCATTGTCTTGCCATTTAGATGTGTATTTGTGTTTTAGTTGTCCTCTGAGGTAGGAAGGAGGTGCTGGGTGGAAGATGTGTTTTATTGATGTGTCCGGTTGTGTGGCTTCCTTGGCGAGTCTGTCAGCGTGTTCGTTGCCCGCAATTCCTGAGTGGCCTTTTACCCAGTTGAAGAGGATCTTTTTTGTTGTGTTTTGCAGTTTCTTTATTATTTGACCTATTAGATAATTTTCTGTATTCATGTTTGTAAGTGCCACTAAGCTGGAAAGGCTGTCTGAATTTATTGTTGCTTTGTCGTGTGTGGATGTTTGCAGCCAGGAAATTGCGTCGGAAATTGCGAGCAGCTCCGCTTGGTAAACGGAGTTTGAGGTGTCCAGGTGTATTTGATGTTCTGTTATTGTGTCTTCTTTGTTGTAGATGCAGAAAGCGTATCCTACACCAGCGTCAGTCTTCGATCCATCCGTGTATACTTGCAAATTTGGCTGCTCCTCTGCATTCTCTGCCCATTCAAAATATGTTTGGTATGGTATAATTTCTGTTGGTATAAATTTCGGTTGATACATATCTGGTTGTATTCCAACCATGGGGATGCCTAGCCTAAGGATTGCTCCTTGGGCTGCTGTTTTCTCTGTTCTTAGTGAGAGTGGCATTGTTCCCGTGAGGACACAGAGAGCTGAGGTTGCTGTCTTCTTGTATGCACGGGAGATCAAAAGCAGACACTGTGCCTGAATTGCTGAGAGGAGTCGCAGCCCGTGGGATTTTTGTAGTTTGGGGAACCATGTTGCTGCAGCGTAAGTTATTTTCGTTTCTAAGATTGTGTTGTTCCATATTTTTAGTATTGCTTTTGAGATACTGCGTTGTGAGGCTGCAAACTTCAGGAGGTTTTGGACTGCTGTGTTGATTTCTGATCTCTTGGCATGTAGATGTGGTAGGAAGGAAAGTGTGCTGTCCAGAACTAAGCCGTGATATTTTAGTGTGGGGTTATGTTTGATGGATCTGTTATTAATTTTTAGTGTGGGTGGACGCTTGAGATATTTACGATTCTTTATTTGCAGAACTGTTGATTTTTCGTGTGTTATTTGAATGGAATGACAATCCGCCCAGTTTTGAATCAGTTGGAGAGCTGCGTTGCCTTTGTCTTCTATGATCTTCCTGGTGCGACCTGTTATGATTAGAAGTATATCATCTGCGTACGCCACCACTTTGAATCCCTTTTCTCTGAGGATTATCAGGATCTTATTGATGAATATTCTCCAGAGAAACGGGCCGTAGCACGACCCCTGGGGACAGCCCTTTTTGAACCAGTGAAGGTCTCCAGAGAGCCAGTTGGTGTACGCAGATCTGAGCGATAGGAAGGATCTTGTCGTGTTTATGTATGGTCTGCTCAGATCTAAGGTTTCGAGCTCCTCCACTGTTGCATCCCAAGGTAGATTGTCGAAGGCATGGTGGAAATCTAGAGAGATGAGATATGTGTAGTTGTCTTCTTGTTTGCTTAGATCTATGATGGACAGCACTTCTTGGATTGCCGTTTCCGTCGATTTTCCTGGGACGAATCCATGTTGGGACGGTGCTAGTTTTGGTGTGTTGTGTAGTTCATGTAGGATACGCTTTAGTATTAGCTTCTCAAAGATTTTGCCCAGGATTGGCAGCAGGGAAATCGGACGATACGAGTCCGCTTCTGTTGGAGGCTTTCCATTTTTCAAGAAGAAGACTAGTTCCCCTGCTTCCATGCTGTCGGGAAGTAGTTAAGCTTGAGGAGTGTGTTGTAAATGTCTTGTAGTAGTTGTGGGTGATGTTTGAATATTTGTCTTGTGATGGGATGGTCTATGTTGTCTATTCCTGGGGCCTTGTTTTTGTTGAAGCTGTATATTGCCGTTTTTAACTCGTTTACGGTGAATGGAGGGGCCGTCTTGTCTGGTGTTGGTGTTCTGGTGTCTGTAATCTGTGAATTTCCATATATGTGTTCTGTGAGGTCCTTGTAAAATGATTTCTTGGTGTGTGTGATTGTTGTTGAGTGTGCCAGTGCATAGGTTTCTTTCTTGTGAAAGTCCTGGAAGGCAATTTTCTTCATTTTCCCATAGGGATCTGTTGTTGCCTGACAGAATCTCAGCCATGCTTCTCGTTTGGCTTTTTGGATTTGAAGCTTGTATCTGGCTCTCTCCTGTTTGTATTTCTGTTTGTGGGCTTGTGTGGATGTTGGAGAGTTTGTTTGTCTTCGGAGTGCCCGGACGTAGTTTCTTGTTTTTCGGAGCTCCGGAGACCACCAGTTGATCGAGGGTTTGTGTGTGCTACTTTTCTTCTTGAGAGTGTGTTCACTTGTCTCTTGTATGATTTGTATTAATTCATTGTAGTGTGTATCGAAGTTTTCTTTACTTTTTATTTGCTGGAAGTTAATGTTTCTTTCTATTAGTCTTGAGGTTAAGTATTCATTGAATTTTTTAAACGATATGTTCTTCGTTCTGTATCTTCTTCTCGGGAGAGTTGGGGTTGTTATGTTTAGATATATGGTGATCAAGCGGTGGTCCCCGTAATTCATGTCTTTTTCCACAGTCCACTCTTCTAATCTAGAGAATACGGGGAACGAGAGAAGAGAGACGTCCGGCCATCCTTGTGATCTTTCTGTCTGAAATGTGGGTGGGCTGTGTGGGTCGTTTGCCGAGATTAAGTGGTGTTGGCTCATATGTGTGATGAGATGGTGTCCTCTGTCGTCGTCCGATGGATACCCCCAGAGTTGGCTATGAGCATTGAAGTCTCCCAGGTGTATCAGGTGTTTGCTCATGCCTCTCTTGTTTGTCCAGGCTTGAAGGTCTTCCTTTAGATCTGCTGACGGCGGGGAGTATTGATTGCGGATTGTTATAATTATATCTTGGAGTGTAACGTTAATGAATACTGAATTTTGGTGTTGCTGTGTTCGTATATGTTGTAGGTTGTTGTCCAGTATGATTGTGTGGCAGTTGTTGGATTGCGAGGCATATGAAGGCAGGGATAATGGTAATCCGTGCGGTCTTCTATTGGTGACTGCGCAATCCTGGAGACAGGCTATTGAGTAATCCTCTTCTATTAAGTGATTTATGAGGTCTGCTGTTGCTGATTTTGTTCTTTGAAGGTTTATTTGTGCTATTTTGAATTTTGGTGTTGTTGTTCTATTGCTAGTTGGTGTGGTTGTTGGGTTTGGGGTTGTTACCATCGCGAACTCTCTGCTGTTAGGTTCTGTGCACGATGGCGATTATGGAAGAGGTCCTGAAAGACTTGGCATCCGGCTGAGTTGGCGCTATGGTTATTTGGGTAGGGGTATCCATCTTGATCTTGCGTGTAGGTGCAATTTAAGCATCTGTGTTGTCGCAGGTGGTTTTTCTTCGGACATCTTTCAGATTCATGTTCTGCCATGCAATATGCACAAGCCGTTTTTCTCTTACAGTTGGTAGAGGAGTGCCCGAAGACTTGGCAGTTTTGACAACGAATTATTGGGGAGTATGTCCTTATTTTGCATGTTATGAGGCTGAGCGATAGTCGACCCACTTTGTGGAGTAACAAGACTTGGTCTTCTGGGAGGTCTATTACTAATTGGTATGTTCGTGAATTTTCTTTTGATATTTCTTTATGTATGTGTAAACGTTGTTCGATGTCTTCGTTTGTCTTTTTGTTGATTTCTTGTAATACTTCGTCATGTGTGATCGACTTCGGGATGCCTAGTATTATCAGCTTTTTCCTTTTTTCTGTTACAAATTCTTGGGATACCAGACGTGATATGTCTTCTGATTGGTGTATTATATCCGACAGAGTGTCGACATTTTCTTCTGTTTCTGATCTCACTATTAATGTTGTTTTATTTCTTGCTATTGTACAATGTATAGGTGGGACATTCTTGTGTTTTTTAAGGGCTTTGTGTATTTGTTCTCTGATTGAGAACATCGTTAGAGACGTGTTTGATTTTCTAGATAGTAAAATTGCCCCTTTGGAGTATCTCATGGCTGTTGAAGATGCTGTTAATCTTGTTTGTGGTTGTGATGGTCTGCCTGTTTCTGATTGTTTCAGTTTTTCTGCGTATGAGTCGTGTGTGCTGTTATCTTCTGGTGTTTCTATTGCTGGTGTTTTGTGTTTCTTGATAAGTGCTGAGACTTTTGATTCCAGATCTGCTATTTTTTGAAATATTTTTTCTGTGTTTGTGGTGTTTTGTTTTATTATGGCTTCTTTCAGCATTCTGGTGTTCTGGACGTGTGGGAGTTGGTTCTTTATTTTTATCAGGAGTTCTTGAACTTCTTCTTTGGTCATCCGCTCAATTTCGTCTTCATTCGGGATCTGGCAGTTTTGTTGCTTTTCTTGCTGCTTATGCAGTTGGTTTATTTCTTCTTTTTGTCTTTGATTGTCTTGAGTGAGAAGATCCATCTTGGAGTAGAGAGCTGCGAGGGTTTTTTTGTGTTCTGCTGTTAATTTTTCTATGTTGTCCTCTCTTTCTTTTATGGTGGCTTGTTGGTGTTCAATTCTTTCCTCCAGTTGTTTTCTGTCTGCTTGCTGTTTGTTTTCTCTTTCCAGTGTGTTGGTTTGTAGTCGTTCTGTGTCTTCTTCCAGGGATTGGATTCTGTGTTCTAGGGATGCCGTGTTGTTTTCTTGTATTTGGTGATGTGTGTTGTGGTTGGACTCTTCTTCTATGTTGTCTGTTTGGACCTCGCCTTCCTTGATTTGTTCTAGTTCTTCTTTGATTTGGTGCATATCTTTGAGATGAGTTACTATTCTTTCTTGCAAGGTGTTAGCCCCTTCAGTGCCTGCTGGTGAGTGTTGTTTGAGGTGTTTGCACATTTGTCTAAAAGATGCTCTGAATGTGGGCTTAGTATCCAGGAAATCTTTCACGTTTTGTCGGTTGGTGTCCCTATGCAGGTAGGCAATGAAGTCTTGATCTACATCTTTGAATATTTCCAGTGTGTTTGTTATTTTTGTTTGTTGGGTTGAATCTTGTGTTTGTGATGCATTTCTTTTGATGTATGCGATGTTTTTTGTTATTTCTACTTGCAGCCACTGTAGGTATTTGTCTGCTCCTTCATTGTTTCTTCCTTTGTGTCTTCTGTAGTGGCCGATTGCTTGTGCGAGGATTTCGTGAA
Source organism: Maratus michaelseni (assembly GCA_963931845.1). Lineage (NCBI taxonomy): Eukaryota > Metazoa > Arthropoda > Arachnida > Araneae > Salticidae > Maratus > Maratus michaelseni. The sequence goes on along the minus strand of OZ007591.1, from coordinate 284,690,026 downwards.
CGTTAAGGTTTTTTCTTTTACCTGTTTCTATATCATATAAATGTTGGAGTGGCGGTCCTTTGTCTGATTGATTTGATGGGGTTATCATTTTTATTTGTTGTGAGTTTCTTGTTTTTGTGTGTTGACTGTTGGTCGATTTTGTATATCTCGGGTTGTTCTTGTCTTCGAGTTATGAGTTTGAGCTTTCACTTTGTGATTGATTTATTCTTCTTGGAATATATATATTTTTTTTTTTTCTTCTTATATTTCTGAGTTAAGAACTTTATTTACGTTAGAGATAAAGGTTATGTGGGATACTCTCTCCGGCAAAGAGAATTATGAGAATAAAAAAAAAATGAATAGAGATAATGAAGATAATACTAGATAGAGTAAAATGGGTGAATTTTGGGAGAACCATGTGAGACCAGCCCATGAAGAGATAAGTGTCCAGCAAAAAGCGAGTGCAGCTGCACCCGAGGGAGATATACTGTGCAAGGCTGATTGTATAAATTGAAAGGCCGTAAAAATGACGCTATTGTGAGGAGATGCGGGAACATGTGCAAAGGAGCGAGGGAGTGTATTTCAGGTTGAAGCCTGGAAAACTATGAAAATTAAATGTGGCGCCCTACGCCCTCGGAGTGGGTGGGATAAGAATTGAATTTGAGAATAGATGTAGAAATTTAACACCTTTATGGAGTCCAGGATTAATGGATGGGGAATTGAAATTCCCTTTATGGAGATATGGCTTAAATAATCAAAATGAAACAAGTTACTGAAAAAGTTAAAAGCGTTTTCAGTAAGTCCTATTTTAAACCTATATTTCTAGTAATTTCGAAGTCTTGCAGCTTTGTGAACAACGCGTTATGCTGCAGTCCAGAAATCAAATCAACATGTCCATAGTTCACCCATTCGTTCATCACTTCTAGGATCATTAAAATGTACCTAGGATCATTCTAGGATCATTAAACCATGTTTGCTTCGGAACTATCCACTGAGTGTCACATGTTCGGTTGACTTCCTGACCGTTACATCTGCTGTATTGTACCTCATAGTTTATGGTCAAGAAAACAAAGTTGGAAACTGTAGACAAGTATCCTTAATAGATTTTATCGCCGCTGTGTTTTTTGTAATTTTTAATGCGATATAAAATCATCTAATACTATTTACGGGTGTTTAGCGAAATTATGACATATACCGATCTTTCTATCAGTAAACTGATATGTATAGATATTCTGTACGCACTTAGCACAAAGGTCTGCATTGTAACTTTTTTTTGGTTACTACAACTTACGAAAGAGAATCTTTATAGAATAGTTTTACTACATTTACAAGAAAAATATAGTACGACGATTATTGTTTGAAAATAGGTTTAGCGAAATGACCACGAATTGATGCGAATTCCCTGTTAGAGAACATTTTGAAAATTAGTGGCATACCCCATTTTTAATATGACATGTTAATTTAATATAAAAATCCACCGCTAATCTATTTATAATCTAATCTAATTATAATTCAAAACACTACCAAACGACAGAAATAGAGCTAAAAACATATTCTTAGCAGAAAGAAGACTGATTTTCTAACAATTTAATATAGAATTATTTTTAATTTTCTGTATATAAATCTATTTCAAAAGCTAATTATCAAAAGCTAATAATCAATTCACTAATCAAATTCGTATTTCATCCATCTCAAATATTTTATTAAAAATTATTTATTAAAACGTATTTATCATGAAACATATTGTAGTCGTTGAACGTGAATTAAAGTTTGATATCTTAACAATTTATTCATGCATTCATTTTATCAACCTATATTTTATATAAATAAATGAAATTATTCATTGTGAAGGATCCCGGCATTTTTATACGAATGAATGATTCTTTTGTGGTTAAAGAGACTAGTGAAAATAATATATATGCTCTCTAAAATTGAAATACATTGCATTTAATCAAAATTCTAGTTTGTGGCACATTGAATTTAGAATCTATTATGCTGTTTCCATTTGTAAATCTGTAATTTTTAATGAATTCTGTTTATTCTTCTTTTATTTTAATAGCCTCTTTTTATAACAAGAAAGTTATTCATTCAATATTATTTTTTACAAGTTTATATCTGTATTTTGCATTTGATTTTTTGTTAAATCATGAACCAATTTATAAAGCACATATATGATAATTAAATTTTCAATAGTTCAGTAATCAATTCTGCAAAAAAAAGGCAATATATCATTAAAATAACAGTCCACTAAATATGCCCCCCCAAAAAAAGTAATAAATGTATATATAAATATCTATAGTGATGCTTCTTTTTAGTTTAAGATAAACTAAAGTGTATAAATGCACAAAATAAATTTATCTTGATTAGCTTTTAACACACTTCACAAATATGAATAAATTATGAAAAAATATTTCTCTAAAAATGTTACAAAAAGTATTTAAATTACTTGTGCATAAGAAACACAGTAACGACATTTTAAAATGGAGAGCTTTAATTTTATTGAATAATTAGAATTTGAATAAATTAAATTTTATTCTCATTTATTAACCGATTTTGTGTGCTGCACTGTAATTTAAAATTAATCTAAATGCAAATTTCCGTTTCCAATCCGAACGATATTATGTTTTCTGGTTTACCGATACAACTCTTGACATAATAATTGAGTCTCTCTTTTATTTATTTTGTGAGAGTATTAATGCTCGATTATATTTAGTTTCTATTAATTTGTAACATTTATATCATTATTTTTCAGATTAGTTCACTTCAACGTTATTAAAAAAAGGAGATACTTGTAACTTTGTCAAATATAACAAATACCTCATTCAAGTGCTCGATTAAATTTAGTTGAAAAAAATTTTAAATAATTGGAAGAGATACATTTATATGAACGATTTATCAGATTCTATTCCGTATGAAATATAACAATTAATTATTAATACTGTTGAACTTTTATTAGCAAACTGCCATTTTACGAAATTATTTATTTACCGAAATTATGGAAATTAGATTCGGAACCAATATAACATAACAAAAAATTCAAAATACCGAACAGGATTTAGTTTAATAACTATTTCTTTTACACAAAAATTTCAAAAGTTTCTTTTAAATGTGAAAATAAAAAGGTTGAAATGGAAAATATATGTTTGGTTGGATTAAAGTGTAGTAAATTGGAAAAATTACTTATTCAGAGATGACACCTTTATTTATCAGATTTCGAGAAAAAGTTATGACCATATAGTCACTTTATCAGATAATTATCCTTAAAGAGGTTGTTAAAAGTTACTACTAAGGATACATTTAGAGATAAGAAGATGATGATGTATTTGTTTTGACAATAGGCCTGAAAATAAAATGATTAGGGGTTTTGAAACAATTTATTTGGGTTATAATCCTTAGCAGATTTTTCTGAATTGATTTTCTTTTCATTTAAGTAAAAAAAATAAAAAAAACTTAAAAAGGGTAGGCATAAAAAAAATCTAGAATTATCAATTTGAAATAGAAGTTAATACATAAATAAGAATAATCTATCAAATTTCTACAAAGGCATTTAAATGATTTTCCTTTAACTAAATTTTCATATTACGAATTTTATTAGATAACACATGGGTTCCCGGTCTGGCACACAGATGGCGTTGCAATTGCCAAACCGATGTTTTTTTAGTTAATACTAAATTTTAAAAGGTAGCAGAAAAAAAATGCCATGACGATTCGCTGTGTGGATAAAACGTTAGAGTGGTTTCAGTTGAACGACTTTGTTGATAAACAAAAAATTGGATAAACAAGAATTTCAAGAATTGTTATTTGATGAGAAAAACACCGTTTAAACAAAAGCTTGGCTTGATAAGCGTTATCCGGACACTGCACCAGGTAAATGGACTAGGCCTGCTAGTATTAAATGAAAGCATTTAAAATGTGTGATAAGGAACATGAGAATACCGCAAATCATTTAATTCACAATTGTTGATTTTATATGCGATTAGGTATTCGTATGTTTAAAAAATATTTTATAACAGCAGTTTAATGCTAGATAGTGTTATATATGAAAGTGTAAAAGTAATATTTAAAACATATGTTTGTGAGAAAAATATATGTATTGTTTTCATATGTAATCATTTTTACTTTTCAGTAAAATTAAATAGTAAATTATGAAAGACAATACTATTTAAACACTCAATGTTTATTCAAATCATTCCTTATCTTTTTCTATGATCCCAAATGTTTTATTAAAATATATTTATCTTCAGATACATTCCAGTCGATAAATAATTACAATTTCATATCTTAAATAGTTATTCTAGCTTTCATTTTATCAAACATTTTTAATATTAAACAAATATTGTTTTTCCTTATAAAGGCTTTCACAATTTCATCACAGATGACAAAGGCTTCTGCGATTGCTGATAAATTGAGAAAATACTTAATAACTATTGTAAATGTAAATAGCAGTCAGTGAAAGATGTGTTACAATGGGTTTGCTCTTTTTACAATTAAGAAATTTAAATTTTACTTTGACCTTTCTCTTTTCTCTTTTGACTGCATAAGCTTCAAATTGTCAAAAAAAAAATATTAAGATTGAGCATTGTTTTACAAATTAATGTTTCGTTTTTAATTCCTATTCAATTAATGAAAAATGACGAGGAAATAATAAAATATCTATGTATGATTATGTAAGATTTTCATATATATTTTTTTTTTATTAGAAAGTTTGTGGGAAGTAATTAGGCGAGATAGGTTTATATGTCGCCTAATTGGAAAATAGTTATAATAGTAAAAATATTATATAGTTTAACTTATAACATTTCAATCAATGAAAATATCAGTTTTCACTTAAAAATATTTTTTATTATGTTATATGTTATGTAATATATCACATAAAATCATTATGGTTTAAATTATTAAAATTTGGAAAAAATCTGTACGAAATGTAAATAAAACCAGCGATTTTTTATCTTTGAAACTTAATGAAATATGTAAAAAATATACTTATTATAGCATTTTGCGTTTCTTAGTGCAAAGGGTTATTTCCAATCCAATCCAAATTATGCAGTTGAAGAAATACAGCCTTTCAAATTATTTTTATGCTTCTGCATAATATATAATGTAAAAATCTTAACGGTAGATTCATTTTCTTTTCATTTATAATTGACGCTATCTGCAATGTGATCAATGTAGAGTACAAATATATTGTAAGTAAAATCCACGAATACAACATAATATTAATTAAATCTGCAAGTTCAAATTTATAATCTTATCTTATTTATATAAAAGAAATTGAAGTGCACAAATAATTAAGGTGAAAACATCTTGCATTCGATGAAGCATGCTATAATAATGTTATTTTCATATCCTTAAAAGTGTGTAACTAAATTATTTAAATTAACTACTGTGTATGATATATAAATAAAACCACTTTAACTAGAATTGGTTTAAATTGCGTTAAGGTGAATTAGAATTGGAATAAATTATTTTTTATTTTCAAATATTATTCGATTTTATTTACTGTATTCTCTGTTTATATTAATTTAAATGCAAATTTCCGTTTTCAAACTAAACGACCTTTTGTTTTCTTTTATACCGTTAAAGCTCATGATGTAACAAATGAGTTTATTTTTCATTTATTTTGTGAAAGTCTTAAAACTCGGTTAAATTTAATTTCAATTAACTTGTACCATTAATTTCTATACATATTTCTCAGATTAATTAACGTCAACGTTATTGAAGAATAAAATCAATGATGATTAGAGCCTTTAGAAGATTCTCATAATGGTTTTATTGAAGACTGTGATCAAAAATACTGAAATTATTTGAATTGAATAAAGATATATGAAATGTTTGACAGATTTTACACAGTGTTCGTAAAGTGTTTTTACAAAAATGAAGGATCATAGTAGTACACATAATCCTTCAACATGTGCGATAACAGCACTGTGACGAACAACGTTTATGTAAGCAATCAGGATCGCAATTCACGTATTTATCCGAAAATGCAGGATTTCTCATTGCACATTACACTTAAAATTCTGTTTATCACATTAACAATCACATACCTATATGAGCCAAATTTTCAACGGACTATCTTTGTATTGCTATCATAGGAAGTGATAGAATTGCACTGTTATTCAGTCAGCTACACCTTATGGAATATTAAATACTATAAAAAATATTTCATGGCTAGTTCTGTTTGAATGCGGATATTAGCTATTTCTGTAATGTATTTTGATATCGTTACATTTTGCCTCAAAAAAGTAATTCTCATGAAAAATTTTCTGAAATGTATCTTTAATTGTTATGAAGAAACCTACTAAGTTGGAATGGAGAGAAATATCTTTTCAATATTGGTAACTTAAAAACATGTTGAAAATGCCTCATATAATTTCTTTCTTTTTACACGAATTTTATAAAAAACATGTATATTCTGAAAGTTTTTGCAATGAAAAATTTTTTTTTTAGTTATCAAGCGTAAGAAACAATTGAATCAAATATAAATTGAAAAACCATAAAACTATAGCACGTCTTCACAAACTCTTTTTTCCACTTTGTGAAGTTGTCACTGTGAGGTGCTTCTTTAAAAGATTGTGTACGGAAAAGCTTCTAAATAATGATTACGATTCTGATTATTGATTATGAAGTTTTTGCATGTGATATTACAAAGATCGATTAAGTGCAGAACGATTAAGTTTTCTTTTGATATCATGGATTTGAAATTGTTATAAGAAATAGCAATAAATAATTTGAAAATTTTAATAGGGATGTACTTATAGCTAAAAAAATTTTTCTCGATTATGCCAAATCTGAAAAAGCGTTCATTAACTTTAAGAACAAAAACTTTAATAATACCTTTAACATATTTTTAAATAAATAATGTATTAATGCGCTTCCATGTTATATTGCATGTCAACAGAGATTATGAATTGATACTTTTAGTGGAATTTCTGTGTCGGTGATAGTTGGTTGGTCACTTAACAGCTACCACATACAATAGAAGTAAAATACCTTTCACCTCATTATGAATTGTAGTAATTATATACATTAACTTTAACCACTTTGTTTTAACTTTTATATTTCTAAATTACATTCTTTTTTACATTTTTTTAAATAATGTTTTATAATTACTATTTTTAAACAACCATGAGAAAAAATTACTATCTTGTAGAATGTATCTACGTTTCTTCGATGTATATTCCATAGATAAATTTATCTACTGTATCTAAAATAAATGGACAGAATAAATACTTCAAGAATCATTATAGGAATCTTTAGTTTCGCAAAGAGTACTGAAGGATATATTCAGAGATCGAACAGAGAACGTTCTGACAATTTGCATGGGTCATCTGTAAATGATGATTATGCTTCCCTGGGGTAACAGAATCTACTAGAATAATGACTTGAAGATAACGGTCTATAGCATAAATAGTAAGATTTGTTAGGAAGGAATAAAGTTATTTTATGTTCAGCTCTCTATAATATTTTGGGAAAATGTGACATGCATTGAAATGAACTGATACTTTTCTAATATTTGCATAACTGATTTTGCGTTTGCTGTCACATTACGGGCTGTTATTAAAGTTAAAATTAAGAAAATAATATTCCTTGCAAATGATTCTCAAAATGCAATTACAATTAACCATGAGTGTAAGTTTAACTAATTTTGCTTGTGCAATTGTAAATCATTTTGCCTAATAAGTTAAAGTAATAAGTACTTTGAAAGCCTTGATTACTAGAAAATAACATAATGTAAAATGAGATGTTTATATACAGCATTGTGTCACGTATGAATTGTATACCTTTTCAAGCATCTTCTAACATTATTTCCGAAACGTCGAGTTTCTGTTGGATTTATACGATACTTGGAAAAGAAAGGTGAATCATTATTTGTAAATAGCGGTAGTCAAACAAATGATCAAGCCGTTGCCTGTTAGCTCAGAATTATTCTCTTACAAGGCTTGTACTTAAGCAGCCAAATATACAGGTATTCCACTACCAGACCGACAAACTTGCAGCAGGTGTAGGGGACACAGAAACGACTGTGAATCACACAGCAATGCAGGGTCGATAATGCTGTAGTTGCGAGCTGTGGTTCAAAGAAGCAGAGAAAAAGAACAGAAACAGAAACACATTAATGGGACAGAAAACATTTTATTGAAATGTTGTATTACAGAAGATGTTTAAAATTATAACCAGAAGTCGTCATGTAGACTTGACAGCGGCGCTGCATGGATTCCTTTACGTTCTGGAAGATTCCTGGCGTGTCGCGTATCCTCCCGGCAGTTATAAATATTCGATTGGCGATGTCTTCAACTGAAGGAACGGGGATCTCGTACACCAAACTCTTCATTTGACAACAGAAGAAAAAGACGACTTCTGGGCGTAATTTCGAACATCTTCTGTAGTTCAACTTTTCAATAAAATGTTTTCTGCTTCTTTGAATCATAGCTCGCAACTACGACATCTTCGACCCTGCATTGCTATGTGATTCCGAGTCGTCTCTGTGCCCTCTACACCTCCTGAAAGTTTTTCGGCCTGGTAGTGAAACACGCTGTATATGCATTGCTATATAATCTAATTTCACATTTTTACCGAATTCCAAAAACTTAAGTAAAGCATATTCTTAAAAGAATGAAGACCGATTTTATTACATTTTAATGGGGTGCATTTTTAAATTTTTCTGTGTTGAAGTACATTTTATAAGTATACACCAACCAAACTCTTATTTCATCCGTCTCAAACGATTTATTAGTGATTTATTAAAATATACTTCTCATGAAACATATTACAGTCGTTAAACATGAATCCAAGTTTCGATTCTTAAACCTTTATTCATGCGTTCATTTGATCGAAATATATTTTGTATAAAATTTAATGCAACTATCCATTGTAAATCCTTCTGCCATTTTAATACGGATAACTAATCCTTTTGTAAGTAAAGATAAATTAAGAAAATCATATAAATCCTATTTCACATTTTAAAATTTTTCACGTAGTCAAAAATCAATGAATTAAAAGTCTATTATTTTATACCAATTTAGAATCTTTAGTTTTTAGCAAAATCTGTTATTTTCTCTTTTATTTTACATGCCTCGGTTTATAACAAGAACGTTAAGAGGAAAATGTTAAGATTATTATTTTTGTTAATCATATTTTGTTTTTGCGCTTGAATTTTTTAAAATCATGAACCGACATGAGAAAATATATTCGGTATGTATTTATAATGCTTTTTTCAGAAATGCAACTTTTATTGACATACATACAAATATATGTATTTATATCTGTGTGTGTGTGTGAAAATCTTAAACAGTAAAGGTTCGAAAATAAATATGATATATAAATAAATGTAATAAATATAAATATATGTGACTTTTAAGTATATATTCTAATGTATCAATTTTATAAATGTTAATATATATATATATATATATATATATATCATTATCGTATCGATTTTTTTTTTGCATTGAATGACTAAAGTTGTTAAGAACACTACGAGCTGAAAAAGGTAAAAAATTAAAAAGGCATACTTATTTCATAAATTTACAGTTTTGCTAAGTTTTGATTTTGTTAGTGTAAATTAAAGAAACTTTTTTTTTTAAATGCAATGGAAAGTATAACTTTCAGGATTTTCTACTTCCTTCTACGAATTATACAATGGATTCAATCGGTAGTTCAATTTTATAGTGAATTTGACGCATTTTGTTTAAAAAAATGGAATTTTTTGACAAAAAATATAAAAAGAAAAGGAAAAATTGATGAATTTTTATACTTGCTTATGTATTTTATAAATAAATTTGTTCTGAATACACATAATACATTAATTACTTTTCTATATAAATATCAAATTCCTTAATTTGCATGTCGTAAATAAAATGTGTAAATATTGAACAAAGTTCTGCTAGGTTAAACATCGATTTGTTTGGCAGAAAATAGTTGTAATTTGGTTTGTTTTTATTGTCATTTTCTCTATATCATCAAGCATTCAATTAGTATGAAATATGTAATTTTTTGGGTGGAGATTAAACAGGCATTTACATATAACTAATTTTATTGTGTTCCAAAATAAGGTCAGTCTTTTTGACACAACAAATTTCCTGTTTTTGTGTTTTGAAACTTATTTTCAAAATAATTTTTTACGTGTTTTTATATACACTGGCGTCCAAAAGTTAAGGTACAGTATGTTTTTCGAAGCTCACCAGACAAAAACTGGTAGTCAGATTAAACTTTATAGTTTATATGAATGACAATAATAATCTTTAAAAAAACTTACGCAAAAATTTCAGCTACCACTTTTATTTTATAGAAAAGAATAGGTATTTGTGAATGAGAGAAAAATATGCAATTACGAAGCTTTCGTAATTTCGCGTGTAAGTTTTGTAGTATTCGAACTATTGTTGTCAGTTTTGTTCACAACAGCCAGTAGAGTCTAGCGATGTCTAGAAGAAGTCGTTTGCCCGATTCATTAAGGTGGCGGGCGGTAGGATGGATGGAAATGGGGTTGTCACAGGCCGATACTGCTAGACGGCTTAATGTGTCTCGCATTGTAGTCCAGCGACTCTGGGATCAGTATGAATCCGAAGATTCTGTTTCCAGAAGACATATTCTAGGCCGCCCACGTGTTACAACACCTGCAGAAGACCGCTTTCTAGCTCTTTCGGCCCGAAGGAGAAGACGCACTACTGTGCCGCAACTCATTGCAGACCACTTTGCAGCATCAGGGAGAAGAATCTCCGCTACTACGGTGCAAAGACGTCTTCACAATGCAGGTCTCTATGCAAGGCGACCAGTTGTGTGTGCCCCCTCAACAGACGACAGAGAAGGGCCCGCTTATGTTGGGCAAGAGAACATGTTTCCTGGACCAGACAACAGTGGGATTCTGTACTCTTCACAGACGAGTCCAGATTCACACTGAAGAGCGATTCAGGACGTCTTCTGATCGGGAGAGAACATTGCACTCGATACCATCAATCAAACACTGTCGAAACACACAGGTACAGAAACGGTGGAATCATAGTTTGGGCAGGGATCTCACTCGGAGGCCACACTGACCTGCATGTGTTCCATGGAGGATCTGTGACTGGTGCGAGATATCGGGATGAGATCCTTGATTCATATGTGCGCCCATATGCCGGTGGTATTGGTAATGGTTTCATTCTAATGGATGATAATGCGAGACCACACCGAGCTGTGTTTGTTGCGGTTTATTTTGAGGATCACGATTTGGAGAGAATGGAATGGCCAGCTCACTCTCCAGACTTGAATCCGATAGAACATCTTTGGTATTATCTTGGAAGACAGGTTGCGGCTTTAAGTCCTCCTCCAAGGCCATTAAATGAGCTGGAACAAGGCTTACTCCAAGTCTGGTCAGCGTTACCTATTTTGGTGTCCGACAATTTAATTGAGAGCATGGAAAGTCGATGCATTCAAGTCCAATGCATTCAAGTCCGGGGTGGACATATTCCGTATTAGAACCAGTTGTTTAATATTTCTGTCCCATTTTACTGCATAATACTGCGTTGTACCGATTTCTCCAAGAATGGAATTTTCCACCATGAGTGCTTTTTTTTTGTAATTTCATTTATACGTTTAACTTAAGTAAGTTTCTATGTCGCATTTAATAAATAACAGATTAGCGCACATTTCCTCCAAATTTGTTGTTTCTATATTCATTCATTTGCAAATTAGACGCAAAACACCGGTTGTACCTTAACTTTTGGAGGTCAGTGTAGATTGTCTGACATTTTCAGATACATGGCTGGCCCTTTTTATAACTCAAGTAGCAATATCTGCAACGTTGTTGCATGCAAAATATGTACAGTAATATATCTTTAGCACCCATCAGAATATATCTTTAGACATTGCAGGATCAAGGGAATAAATATAGGGTTTCAAATTAATATAACCACAATTATGCTGAAACATAAGCGGTTATTAGTTAAATTTGCAGTTTCTGAAGCAGTTTATGGTGACGGAGAATTGAAAACAGTTTTTCTTCTTTGTTTCTTATAAAAATGCATAGGATTTACTGCTTCGAATGTTTCTTTAAAAAATGCAGGATAAATAGGTTAGTATCGTTTTTAAACTTAAAACTGCCGAAATAGTTAGTCATAATTGGCAGATAATAATAAACAATAATTAATCACATGTATATATACATATTATTCTGACGGAAGATAGACAAATTGCTTTATTTTCTTTTTGCCTGCAAAATATTCTGAAGATTAAGCACTCGGAATGTGTCATTAGTAAATGCAAAACAATGATATTAATGTTATATGTCAAATTAACATAACTTTCACACTATCTACAGAGAAGAACTGATTTTTTTAAAATAGATTATCGGAAGCAAATTATCTTAACGAAGATCCGTGAAATAACTTTGGAACTTTGTGGCTTGTTATTATATGCAAGGTTAACCAATCGCAGAGTGCAATGATTTTTTAAATGTCTCAATCTGATGTTAATTATACTGTCGAAGACATGGAAAATGTTCTCTTGGACTTAAACATAAACATGCGTAAAACGATTTTAGGAGACTGTAGGATAACGAATGTAGAAATGTAGGAAAGTAATTAGAGAAGCTAGATTGTAATAATAGAAGATTCGTGTACAAAATGAAATGAAGGATGTGATTTGCGGGTTTTTTTTTTTTTTTGAAGAAATTCAGAGTATACAATTCTCATTTACACGTTATTAGTATCTGAAATAAACGTTCGTGTATACAAATGAAACGTAAACTAATTCCTTAGTGTAAACTACCTATTGTCCCAGACAGATCGCAGTTGGAAAAAGAAATTAGTGTAGCTGAACGTTTTATAGTTTAGCGATAACACTTTTAACCTCTACACCTTCTCTTTCAACTGGTTTAGCATCGATATAACCTGGTAAATGTTATTTCACATGTTTGTCTTGAAAACGGCACATAACATTTAAAATAATTAAAACAGAAAAATATAGTTTGGGATAAAGTATGAATTTTAATAACTCACGTATAATGTTCATATATGGGCTTGTAAACACTCCCAGATCAAATGAAAGAAATAACCTATTTGGAGAAAAGTATTTCTAATTATCAAAATAGTGTCATAACAGTGAAATTTGATTTTCCAAAATCTTATTTAGACAAAAACATGCAACTTGGCGAGCATAACATTACCGTCAAACCAGTGTTTGTTAACTCGTCTGAGAAATCACCCCCAAGCGCTTATGACACAATTCTGCAATGCTTTTCTTCACAGTTTAGAAGAAATCTTATAATATACTAATGCGTTGTGATTGTATGTGATCAGCCTTAATTTCAATATAAGTTCTAACAAGATTAATGCAGCATTAACAATGTCTAAAATAAGATGTCTCTTCAAATGTATAAGTATTCAATATGAAAATAGCTTGTGTCTCATTTAACAATATTCACAGGAATCTACATATCACCAACACGCCAGTATAACATTCATTAAATATCTACCAAATAAAAATAGATAAATAAATATCTGTGACATTTTTAATAAATTAAAATAAATTGGAGTGCGTAACATTTCAAAATGAAATTATCTTCAATCTCATTTAATATACTACACAAATTTCAATAAATTATAAAAATAAATAATTTTATCAAAACGTTACAATATGGCATTTAAATTAATGACACATACACAAAGCTGTTTAAGAAAGAATCACATTAATTTCAATTGGATGAATATAGTTTAAGTAAATATATTTTCATTCCCATTTATTAAATTATTTTATTTTCTTCTTTCATGTTTTAAATTAAGAGAAACGTAAATTTCTGCTTACAAATTGAAGCAATATTATGTTTTCACTTATACCCATAAAGTTCTTAACAAACAAATGAGTTTCTATAACATTTATTTCGTAAAACCATCAAAACTTGTTTAAGTTTAGTTTCAATTAATTTGTATCACCTATTTCAGTATCATTCCAAATATTTCATGTCCACGTTAATTAAAAACCTATTACGGTATAAAGTCTTGTAACTTTGAAAGGTTTAAAAAATACTTTATTGAAATATTTTATCGAAATTTACTGATAAAAAGTAAGAAATTTTAAAGATTACAATTATATAAAAAATAATATTTATTTATTACTTTTGAAATATAGGTACAGTTGAGTAGAAAAATAGTAATACGGTTGAATTTTCATTCAAAGAGTGAAACGAATCTTTTTTTTACGAAAATTTTTGTTTAACAAAATTTACCCTAGAACATTTATCTATACTAGAGGAAAAGGTGTAAAAACGGGGAGAGGTGTAAATATGGGCACCCCACTATAAGTGGATATGGGAGGTGCTGAAGACTGGTGACCAGGACTATAGATGAGGCATTTGTTGATATGAGATAGCAGAGAGCAGTTGGAACCATTCATTCAAGTAGTGTGGATGCGACGTGAGTTATTGTGTGAATTGGTGTTTGTTCTGGACTGCAAATTTTTTACAGCTATCTGTAATTGTTTTCTTTTCATGTTATTATGGTTAGTTTAAAATAATTTCACAGTTATATCCGAAAAGCAGAGATTCTAAGTTACTTTTATAAGCACGCCTTTACTCACGCACGCCTTTAGTTTACATGTGAAAGTGGACATCTTTCTAATGTGGGGTTGGTGTAAATATGAGCCCTCATTTAAAGGCGGCCCCAATTTACACTACCTTTTCTCTTAAACAACATAAATTATTTCAACATTTTTTTTTACGTCAAAACAGCAATTACCTACATTATACACATTACCAAATATATTATAAAATAAACATAACAAATGCTTTGAGGTATGAGAGCTTTAAAATTACCTTAGATGTAGATAATAATAAATTTATAGGTAATTATAAGGGCATTTTACTATCTATAAATCCTCAAAGCATTCATTAGTTTTATTTTATAATATATCTGGTAATATGCGTAATTTAACATAATGGCTTAATGCCAGGGTGCAGGAGTTGGAAGACCAAAGACCTTCCAGACTCATCAGATTACTGTGAATCCTCCCTTTGTGGGAAGCGATGATGATATCAATCTGGATGTCAACGATGGGGATAAACTGGTCTCGAGCAATGCGACTTGTATCTTTTGTGATGGAAACTTCTCTGAAAACACTCGCGGAGAAGCGTGGGTTAACTGTGTTATGTGCCAAATGTGGGCGAACTTAAATTGTGCCGGGGCTGAAAGAGCCAGTTATTTTTGCGATTTCTGTAAATAATTTTTTTCTGTAATAAATAAATTCTATACAATTTTGTATTGTTTTAGCCTGTTTTAAAACATTTTAAGCTATTTTTTGTGAGATTTTTGGAGGGAACCCATATTTGCACCCCATTTTTTCTGGTGTTTTTTTAAAAGGTTTTTGTAAATCTTCGTTTCGAATTGAAATTATTGATATTAATCATTGTTTTGCCTCCTATCATTTAGTAAACTTGTTATAGTTGTGAATGAAGGTAAAAAATCTAGAATTTATCAAAAGGAAAGTCTCTATAAGACAAAAACAAAAAAAGGTGCCCATATTTACACCTTTTTCTCTAATAAAAGAAAATTTCGCTCTGTGTGTGTGTGTCTGTCTGCGATGGCTAGAAAAACCTATTGCACCTAGAATTCTGAAAATTTAGGTAAGAATACACTAGATTATTTTTTAACACAATTTTTTCAAATTGGTAAAGCAATCATACAAGTTGTAAATTTCCAACTGGACGAAAAATGTCCGGTGGCCCGGACATTTTTCGTCCAGTTGGAAATTTACAACTTGTATGATTGCTTTACCAATTTGAAAAAATTGTGTTAAAAAATAATCTAGTGTATTCACGTATCCAGCGTTTACTGGAGTTCCATTACCTGCGATCTTTTCTGTTGAGCTGATTAAAATATCAGACAACTCAGATTGCTTTGATCAATAAGGTTAACTGGATGAATTGTCCCCTCCAGATTCGATCGGGATAGCTCAGTGGTAGAGCGTGGCGGCTTCAGCCAAGCGATCCCAGGTTCGAATCCTGGCCCGGACATTTTTCGTCCAGTTGGAAATTTACAACTTGTAGGTAAGAATAGTCAAACGCCTCTCCTGGTGCACCTGAGTCTCAGAATTTTAATATTTTGAAAATTACAGTATTTATTAATTAAATAAATAGATCACAAACAAAAAAGCACTCTTTGAACGCGCATGCTCAGAAGCCGTTTTTCCGCACCTTAAGTTGAGGGAAGAAACAAAGCGATAGTCAGTCTGTTTCTAAATTCACCACAGGCGAACGGCCGAATATACGGAAAAACCGTATCTTCGAAGAACATCCTCGAAGAACGTACTTTTTAAAAAAACTAACAAAACTACACATTCAATTATTATTAATGTTTGAATGTGTAGTTTGTTAATTTTTATCATCAAAATTTATTGTGAAGAATGGATTCTCCTCTTTTCTTCTCTTAAACTGGTCAAAATTCACCTGTCACTTCTGGGTTTGATTTCAAGGCTGAGATACCCTTCCTTGAAACGTTTGGATTTGTTTTGAACTGTCCGAACACTATTCTTGTCGTGGGCTGCAACTGCACTAATTTTGAGGGCTGCTTCATTGGCTTTAGGACTTACTTTGAAAACATGTCTTAAGATGCATAAAATTTCAACATTTGAATCACTCTTTACGTAACCTAAAAATGAAAGAAAGAAGCCTATATGATGATAGAATATAATAAAACATGTCTTCTCTTAAATAATATTTTACGTTCAAGAATAGGGGTGATAAAGTGCCACCTACAGACTTTGGTATAAAAACATTATTTAAAAAAAAAAAAAGAAAAAAAAATACTTTTGATACAGACTAATGGTTTATCAATTTTGCGTGTTATTGACTTACATTTTTATAATCAGGAAAATATCAAATTAGCAAATGTCATAAATAAGTGGAAAGAAGAAAATTAATCCACTAGAATATGTATTGCGTGAAATAACCATTTTATGAACATTTAGTTGCTTTTAGAAATAGCCGTTTCACGAAAAAATGTTTTTAAATTTAACCATAAATATTTCTATACATTTTTTAATTAAACTATTTAAACTTTTTATAAATGCATATTAAATATGGTACAACCTCTTCCTCTCTTAGTCGGTATATCCTTTTTTTTTAGGTCCCACATAGAGTTATAATATCCTCCCTATGTCTTAAACTTATGCTTTCTAAGAATCGGTTAAATTTCATATTTACATAAGTTTGCAGATTAAACTATAAATCTTCATTTATTTTTAATTCATCCTTTCAATATGTAAGAATATTTTTTTTCATTAATAGAAAGAATTTTAATAGTATAAAGTGCTTTTTTAATACATATTATGAACAATAACCTATTTACGGATATTTTTAGATGATTTTAAAAGTATTACGTTTCGCGAAATATCTTTTTAAAGACTTAACTAGAAATAATATATATATATATATATATATATATTTAATTAAACTATTTAAAATTATAAACTTTAAAAATATATACAGGGTGAATCTAAACTGTTGGGCAAAACTTTAAGGGTTGATAGGCGCAACAAGACAAACAATATTAAATAGGAAACTAAGGGTCCCAAATGTCTTCCGAAGGAGATAGGCGCCATTAAAGTTTAGGGTCCAACATTTCCAATGATTATAAAAAACGGATAAATTGGTCGATTCGTATGCGGTTTTCGCTAAAATTATTCTTTATGTCAGTATTTTCTTGAAAATAAATTTTAAAGATACAGTTCAAAATGCCGATAGAAGGCGTTTTAGACTTTGGAGTAACGTGCAACTATTTTTTACCGTTATTTTTTGTATCTCATTAAATGCTTCCAAAAACTTAGACTTAAACTTAAATTTTGAGCACAAAATGTGAATCGTTGGGAGTGGTTAAGTCCAGCAAACTGAACTATATTCAGGAGTTGAAATTTGAACCCCCTCCCCCCCTACTGAACACAATTCAGTTATTACCGATGTTGGTGTCGTAGACCAGGCAGAAACTGCTACCCCCTACACGTAAAATAAACGATAGAGGGATGCCAAAATTAAATAAAAAAATTATTCATGACAGATATGAGCAATTGCTTCGCGCAAAATAACAAGAAATAATTTACATTTACGTAGCCATTACGTAATAACGGTCCGTGTCACCTGATTGGCCGGCAATGTGTAGTACAGAAGGATGTAAACTCTCACATTTGTGGCGGTGGATACAGCCCGCGTGCTCGTCCCCGGTTACTTCTTGAATTATTGCAACACATGCTCTTCAAGTTCTGGTGGTGTCGCATTCCTGGTACGCCCAGTGTCGTGCATCCCGCTGACAAACGAACGGGTTTCTCCGAGACGCCGATGCAAGCGTTCGAAATTTTTTCGGTCCGGCAAGCGTCTCGAAGGGAATCACTCCACGTACAATCGCCGGGTCTTCAGGGCATTCCCGTCCACAGCGTCGAAAATGAAATGCATATCGGCCATTTTCTGATTAGTGTAGCTGGTCATCCCTACAGCCGGCAAAGACGAAAACACGATGATCGGTCTTCTAATATATTTATCGAGGTGCCTGTGGACAAAATCCACACATCCCCGAGGCATAACAAGATAAGGTGACTAAGTGAAGATGTTTCCAGGTAAAACGGCAAAGACAAGAAGGGGCCCCAAGGCCAGGAACTAAAAAAAAAGACCCTGTAACAGAGACCATACAAGTGTAAAAATGAGGAGGCAGTTTCTGCTTCAGTGCATCGGGCCGGATTTCACTGACACTTTCATGTCAGCCAATAGGAGTGCGTGAGCCCATGAGGAGGTGTGGTCAGCGCATGCGGGCCAAGTCCGCATGTAGTCGGCACGTTCATGATTCTGCATCAGTGAACTGAGCGGATTCGACTGGCAATTTCTTGCCAGCCAATAGGAGAGCTGAAGAGGTGACGCTACTGAGGGCGGGCCTAGTCTTCTTCTGACACATTCTTAAGGGTGGTGAAATTATTTTGCATTAAATTTTGAAGTGGTAAATTAAGTTTAGAGGTTAGTTTAAGGGTAATAACGAGAAGATTATTAAGCGTTTTAATTTTTTCAATAATGGGGTCAATATTATTAAAAAGGTCAGGGTAATTTAACTTAGCAAAACCGTTAGTGTTGTCGTTATTATTATCAAAATTGGCAGAGTCCGAATTAGTTTTAGGTGGGAGTGCAGGGAAATTAACTGCATCAAGAATTAATGAGCCATTATTATTTGGGCCACTAGTACCAGTTGGAGGTTTTTTCCTGTCTTTCTGAGCAGACTGAACTTTGGGTTTTTTGGGGCGCTTAGGGCACCCCGAATAATTAGCCGTATGGTTATCGCCACAATTTGCGCAGCGGAATTGTTCTCGGTCCGTTATGGGACAATTTGAGGATCTGTGATTTCCTCCGCATTTTAAGCAGACGGGATTATATTTACAATTATAGGATGAGTGATTAAATTGCTGGCAATTGTAGCACTGCTTCGTGCCATGGAACCGATATGGTTCAATTTTGACACGAAAGCTAAGGAAATTATTAATTTGGAAAATAGTTTTAGTTAGTTCATTACGGAAAAGATTGATTAAGAAAATTGGTAATGGGGTTTTTGTTTTAAAGCTTTTAAATTGTGCAACAGAGTGCACGTTGAATCCGAGTTCCTCAATCTCGGTTTTGACTTCAGAAATAGGGATGTCGCAGGGAATACCCTTAATCACAACTTTAATGGGCCGCTCCGATTTAAGGGGGAGGCCGTAATATTCCAGATTGGAGTTAGATAAGTAATTTTGGATTGCTCTGTAGTCTTCTACAGAGCTGGGGAACAGTTTAATGGAGTCTTTAAAAATTTTCTTTTCTATTTTAAGAGCAGTATAAGTTTCAATATCCTTAAGGGTATCCCTCCAATTTTGAGTTAACTTAATAGTTATAGGCATAGGTTTTTCAATGCCCGGTTTAAATTTAGGGGAAGAGGTTGCTGGAATCGGTGCCTCAACACCGGTATCCATCTCATTCGAGTCGGACAGTGGCCCAAAGGGATTGGAGGATTCGAATTTGGAAGAGGAGGTTTCCTCAGTAGCAGTGGGATCGCTGACGTCATCCTCTGAGTCAGAATGGTAGATTTTAGCTCTCTTAACAGGGTTCAGATCCTCGTTACCCTTCTCTAGATTCTCAGCTATCTTAGTGGCTTTAGCAATGGCCAACTCCATATTATGATTGTTAGGGTAGGCAGCGTAATCGCAGAGTCAGCTTTGAAGCTTTTCCACCAATTTCTCTTCGGCCTCTGGATCATGTCTCAGTACAGCAGTGGCTCTTTGCATGGCTGTGACTAGTCTCAAGTGGTATTGGTTGTCATCGTTTTCCGGTACAAGTTTCAGATACTCGACAAAGTGTCCCTTCAAATACTCAACTCCTTCAAACATACGGTCGACGTCCACCTGTGTGAATGTTGCACTCATATTACTAGTCTTAACTTTTCTCATCATATTGACAGCTGAATCACCAAAGGCGGTTCGCAATAAAGCCCTGAAAAGGGCACCTTACCGCTTCGGTTCTGGCGTTCAGTACGGAGCTACGCTGAGGAGCTGCTCTCTCGAGCGACGGAACCTCACGAATGATGATGATCATGAAAACACGATGAATGCGGAAAACCAGCGCTTTTATAGCACTTCCCATCACAGCGCCATCTGGAGGTTACATCTTTCTGTACTACACATTGTCGGCCAATCGGGTGACACGGGCCGTTACTACGTAATGGCTATGTAACTGTAAATTATTTCTTGTTATTTTGCGCGGGGTAATTGCTCATGTCTGTTATGAATAAATTTGCTATTTAATTTTGTCATCCCTCTATTGTTTATTTTACGTGTAGGGCGGAGTAGTTTCTGCCTGGTCTGCGACACCAAGATCGGGAATAACTGAACTGTGTTTAAGTGTGTGTGTGGGGGGGGGGGGGGGGTATTGCAAATTTCAACTGCTGAACACAGTTCGGTTTGCGCTACTTAACCACTCCCAGGATTCAGATTTTGAGCTCAAAATTGAAGTTTAAGCCTAAGCTTTTGAAAGCATTTAATGAGATACAAAAAATAACGGTAAAATATAGTTGTTCGTTACTACAAAGTCTAAAGCCCCCTCTGTCGACCTTTTTTGAACTTTATCTCTAAAATTTATTTTCAAGAAAATACTGACATAAAGAATAATTTTAGCGAAAACCGCATACGAATCGACCAATTTATCCGTTTTTTATAATCATTGGAAGTTTTGGGCCCTAAACTTTAATGGCGCCTATCTCCTTCGGAAGACGTTTGGGACACTTAGTTTCCTATTTAATATTGTTTGTCTTAATGTGTACTATCACCCCTTAAAGTTTTGCCCAAGAGTTTAGATTCACCTTGTATACTAAATTTGGTTCACTTATACTCCTCGTTTGTTAGTTTATATATTTAAATTTAAAATATTTGAAAGTTTAATTTCATGCGTCTTCCAACTCACTTCCCATATCGTTATAATATACTTATGGGGAAAATTACAATGACTTTAACTTATGCTTATTAAGATAATTAGTAGTGTTGCATAATTATTGTTTCATTCAGGTCCTACGCAAAGCTATAATATGCCTACTATTACTTTATATTAACCTTAATAGCAATCAGTTAAATTTCATTTTTAACATAAGTTGGTCGGTAAATACATAACTCTTTACTTATTTTTAATTCGTGTTTTTAATATTTTCCATATTTTAACATTATTAGAAACCATTTGAATGTAAAAAGCACAATTTTATTCCACAATAAGAGAAAAAAAAACTGACTGGTTTGACTGTTTTATCACTCTTTTGGAGTATTTTATAATAATTTTAGTGTTTATTAATAGGTTTTTCATAACTAAAGATAAAAATATTATTCTTTTTTTAAACTGGACTTTAGAAAACTACGTAGTCGAATTTTCTATCCTTATTTCTATCCTTTTCTATCTTTTCCCCTATATTTTCTTGTCTATTTTCTGTCCTTTATTATATTTTCCATGTTGCTTTACAAAATGATGTGACGGCCATGTGCGCTAATGGCGCCTGCTGCATATAAAATCTGTCGTGGGTGCAAAGTCCTCCAAATTCCCTGCGAATTATACGTCTGGAGGTACCTACTCACGTGAAGGTCTCGTCACCTGATCAAGGTTCTAAATTACGAGATCGATTCCTTTCTCAATTTTTAAATTTTTGCTTTTTTTAAAAATCTCCCAATTCAACAATGTTAAATAGAAACCATGAACCGGCAAACAAAGAAAAGTGTGGCAGAACACTGCAGCGATGAAAACAACGGTTTTTTCAGTTGGATCACAGATATGCTGTGATCAGGCGAATATCGTCTCGCGTCCATACTAACTTGTCAAGCTAGGCACTCATGCCCGGCAGGTAAAGGCCTGGTTAGCGGTATAAAAAATTGATCTGACGAAGAAAGCGAAAAGGTGATTTTCGGTATCTTCACAGAGTTTTTAAAATGTTATATATCTGTTTATAATTCACTTATATGTTTTGTCTTAAATTAAAGAAACATTGATTAAATTCTTCTACTTTTCGTTTTCTTTTCTGCGCTGTTTGGTTCATTTAATATTTGATATTTTGCACTGATATGTTTAGTTGAATTCGTAATGAGGAGTACTCTCTTCTGAGTAAAATATAAAAGATATGATGTTTGCTTCTTGGTGTTTGTTCGTTTTCCGGGCTTAGTGTTTTTTAAATTTTGACTTAGGAAAGCAACGTCTTGTTTGTTTATAAAACAAGCAACATTTTGCTTTAAAAAAAATGGAGAATTGAAAATGAGACGGACTAGCCAGTCATCTGAAGAATAATGTTCCCACCTAGCAATCTCGGGTTGGTTTTTATTGCTTGTTTATGATTTTTATTTTTTAATTTTTTAATTTTTTATCAACACAAAAAAATGAAAGTTAAAGAATCATACTAACCGAATAAATTGAGCATGTGTCATTAATCTTATTTTCTTTTATTTTTAACTGCATGATAAATACTTTAAAATATATGTAAAATTTAAAAATAACTCTTAAATTAATTGGATAGACATTTTATATTTTACGTACTTCTTACATCTTACTTGTTAAAATTAAAAACAAATTACTTCTTAAAATAGATTAATAGTAAGCAATTACAAAACTTACATGACACAATCGGTCCCATACTAATGCTGATCGGCTGATCTGCCGTGAGTTAACATCCAGGTATTAGACATTATCTATAGGATGGTATTGGTTTAAAACTGCACGAGTTGAAACGAGTTGCCACTTTACGAATGTGTGCATAATTTCTCGACTAATAGATTTTATAACAACTTATGTATGATCAACGGTTGTGCAAAGGAAATGAACTTCCATCATAAATCATTAAGGTCCTGATAGACATTTATAAAAATCCTGATTTTTTTTCGGTAAAAATAAAAAACATTCACGAAAATTTAAGTATGTGCATTAGCATGCTTATATTTAAAAAAAATAAAGATTTTACGTACCTTTTGTATAAAAGAATACAGAAGTACAGAAACAATAAAATTTTTTGTATGCTGTGTTATTTGAATTTTTGCCATTCAAACAAACGTCTTTCTTCGATAACAAAATTATGGGCTAAGTTGCCTCTATAAGAGAGTGGTGACATATGGTCAATACACATTTATTTTTTCAGCCGATATTTGACAAAAAAGAATTACCAAGCACTACATTAACGAACCTTCCATTATCGACAAACGAATGTTTAACAATGTGTCAGCAATAGAGAAAATAATTATTCCCAAGGATTTAACGACTTCTTAGATATACAAATTTAGAAGGATGCATTCAAAATCACACCCGTAAAAAATGTCATAGACACGAAAACGTGCTATTGTTATAAAAAACAACATATTTATTAGATATCTAAAAACAGTATTTCGTTAACCGTAGAATTTCTACAACCTTCACTTGTCATCAATGGTGTAAAATATGTCGAACAAAAGTTTTCGAATGGTAGTGTTTTCTTCGAAGAAATAGATGCAAAAAGATATAAACACACACTTTAAAAATCCTTTCGCCAAATGTTTATACACAGCGGAACGTTGGCAGATATCAATTATAAATTATAAGACTATGTAAACGTTTTAAAAAAATCTCATTGTACTCATTAACATCATCATTGAAGGATACATTCATAGCTAAACCTTAAAAATAATTACAACAAAATGTGTTTTGCCTCGTGTTTAGAAACATTTGCGACAAGAGAGGCGAGGAAAACATTATAGTTCTAGATGAAGGAAACATTTCTCATTTTTTGTTACTATTGAAAGGCATAACTTAGAATAAGCGTCTAAAAGTACACTGGAAGTGACATTTATTTGTGACATTGACTACACTTCATCTTCGGCAGACTTGCACAAGTAAATTATCTTATTTCTAATATCATTAAAATACCAGGGTTTCATGCAATCAACTCATCGCCTATATGCCATATATACTTTTACTTATTTTCGTGGAAGTTTAATGTTTACCTATAAGTGAATTTTTACCGATGTAATCAATCTGTTGTACAAACCTGTTCTAAATCAAATCCAGTGTAACAATAATTATTCACATTACTCACTGAAACTGCAAAAAATAAGTTTAAAGTACTATTTTATTGATTTAGAACAAACTAGTATACAGATAATAGTCAGTGTGAGATAATATTGCATCGCATTTGACATGCTTCACTAATTTTAATTAGAGAAAACTTCACTTCAATGAATATGCAGTAATGAATTATTTTAATTACTGTTGCATGGGATACATACCTAAAACCACTTTAACCAAAACTACTTTAATCTCGAGAGATAAATTAGAGTTTAAATAAATTAATTTTTCTTCACAAATATTAATCAATTTAATTGACTGCGCTCTAGTTTAAAATTAATGTAAATGCAAATTTTCGCATTTAATCTAAGCGATAATTTGTTTTCTGTTATACCGTTGACGTAAAAACATTTCTCTTTCATTTATTTTCTTAAAGCATAGATCTCGATTAACATTTTAATAAACTTTAAACATTTATTTCAATACTTTTCACATTAATTCGTGTAAACTGTATTGGAAATATTCATTCAAGAATTTCCAAAATGATCTTATTCAATAGAACTTTTAAAAGTCATTATAATAATTAAAGTAATTTAAAAGGGATAAGCAAGGCTTATAAAATTATATTACATGTCAAATAAATATAGAACATGTATTTTAATAATGCCTATTTGAAAACATTTTGAAAATGTCTCACATAATTTTTATATATGTTTTTCAAAGGGTGGGTTTATTCCGAGATTTTTGTAACGATAGAAATTATATTAAGGATATATCATTTTATTATTATAAGAAAATGTATTATAGATAATCGCCCTGTAAAATAAAATACGCGAAATGACCTGTATCTGTAGCATAGGACTATGTGAATCCTGTACAATATTTGAGCCCATCTGTGTAAGAATAACATTTATCTTCACGGAGTTATAAATGTTTCTTTAAAGAAATTTAAGCATGTTTTAAAACTTTTTTAATTAGCTGAACTTGGTTCATGTGTGTAATGATGGAAATCTGTAAATGTTTTTTCACTCACTTTTAGATATGTTGGAATTATGTACACAGATGTGTTTTCAATGACAACATGAGCCGGCAGCAGATGATGAATCGCCTAATTATCTCCATGGTTACAAACAGGGCTTTACAAATTACATAAAGTGTGGTAGCCAGCAAAAAATTCTAGTCTCCCGTAAAAAAAATACCCCCGCCCCCCTCCTCCGTTATAGATATTTAAAAAAATGAAACGCTTTTTATGAATTGATTGAGAAAGAATAATAACAAGAATAGTTTATAATATTTAGTTACATAGTTTAGAATACTAAACTACACTAGTACTAAACTAGTATTTTTATATTCTTGAAATTTTAATTATTATTTACGGATTTAATTCAAATGAATGACTTACAATCACTTATATGCTATTATTCTTTCAAATGAATGTGATAGAAGTTCTGAAGAGAAACTGATTTGAAACTTATTTAAAAAGAAACATGTGTATTCTTTAGCATTGTATACAATGTTCGAGGCTGCAGAGGCACTATTTATTACTCTTTTATAGAACCTTCCCCACCCACACACATTCTAATTACGTGACCTGCCAGCTGGCTAGAGCGTAAAAGACGTTTTCCGTGCATGATATGGAAAATGCCTTTTAAACTTGGTTCTTCCATTAAAATTATTAGAGAAGAGGAATATCACTGCTTGCTTGCCGTGCACGTGTGGGGGTGAGAGAAAAAATAAATATAGTTTATGATCATTCCTTAGGTACATTTTTGTATCAAGACAAAAAAACCCCAACAGATTAAATAACTTGGTCACCAGATAAAAAACGTAGTTGCCAGTGCCCACCTGGTGGCATTTGTTAAGCCTTGGTTACAACTATATACGGGGAAATTTGCGAATCAATTATGTGGACAAATGCATAAAATTCTTTTAGATTTTTATTTACAATTAAAATAATTTTTTCGTTATTAATCGCCGCATGTTGTGTTCAGGTACATTGATTGTGAAGACACATATTGTGAGATACTAAAAAAATTAAAACTCTTTAATTCTAGAGAATTTTTAAAAATTTAATAAAGGTTTGATATTTAGTTAACATGGAAAATTTTTATACTTGGAAATATCAGTCATAAAGTTATATAAATATATATTTAAGTACAAAATGTTATTTTCAATGTAAGTATTTTGTTAGTATGTTTTGCTGAAACGTTTTGCATAGCAATGAACAAAATAGTTAAAACCCTTGATTAATTTTGACGTAAATTGCCGTTTAAAAAATTTCTGCTAACACCAATCAATTGAGAATAACGATCACCATTAAATGATAAGCACGTATTAAAGTTACGAGGTCGTCTATTTATTATTCCGAACAGTGCAAAACGATTGTTTTAGATGTAACTTTATTTTTCAAATTCCCATTGAGTGTTGGTGGTTTTTCGTGAGTTTTTATATTAAAAAAAATATAAAACTTAAGTTAACTTTCGGACTTGATACTGAAATACGTTTCAGATATATTCATCCTCAGGTAATCCTTAAATTAAAATTCAGTCAAAAACATTTCTTTCTTCAAGAAATTTAAGTTTTGATCTGCAAACAGAATAAAACGGTACAGTCGTTTAGAAAGTTAACAACATATTTTCTACTTTTATGCTTTGATACCAAATTAAGAAATATATCCTTACCTTATACTATTAAATATCCAACAGTCAATATTTTTATACTATTATAGCTTTCTATAGTTATATATATATAAAGAGTTATACATCATTATATATTTCATAGATCCTACATAGTAACGATATGAAAGAGTTGTGAATTAATATTCGATAACGAAAACTCATTTAAAATACGTAAAAATATTTTAATTTCTTTCGATTCCTAAACATTTCCTTTATTACACAGTTTAATATTTTTCTTAGTGTATATTTTTTACAAAAACATCAAAAACAATTATGGAAAGTTGCAAAATGTCGGGTGTGTATACCGTTTTTATTTTAATTCTTTTCTCGAGATAGTTAAAATTTTTATTTAAAACTAATGTTGTCGCTGATGTATTAAATGTATTTTACAAATGATGGGGAAACAGAATAACAGGGTGACAAAAATTATTATTATTATTATTCATTAAAAAATCAAATGTAATCGTATATTATCATCTTATTTCTTTAAAAGCAATTGAAATGCAAAAATAATTAAGACGAAATCATCTTGCAAAGTATTTAACATCCACAAAACATTTAATTTTCGAAAACATTCATTTCCCGAAAAATGTGGCAATGAGTTATTTAAATTACTGTTGCATAGGATATGTATGTAAAACCACTTTAACACGAATAACTTTAATTTTCCTTGTGATGAATTACAATTTGAATAAATTAATTTTTATTTTCAGATATTACGGAATGTTATTTACTGCATTCTCTGTTAAATTCAATCTAAATGCAAATTTTCGGTTTCAAATTATGGTATATATTGTTTTTATTTAAACCGCTGAAGCTGGTGACGTAACAAATGAGTCTCTCTTTCATTTATTTTGTGAAATCATTAAACTTTGGTTAAATTTAGTTTCAATTAACTTGTATCATTTATTTGGGTATTTCTCAGATTAATTCACGTCAACGTTATTGAAGCATAAAATCAATTGCGATTCGAACCTTTAGAATATTTTCATAATGGTCGTACTGAAAAGTTCTACTGAAATTGGCTCCGAAAAATTGAGATATATTCAATGGAATAAGAATACATGAAATGTTTGCAAGATTATACAGAGTGTTCGTAAAATGGTTTTATAAAATAAGTATAATGACCTTTATAATAAAAACAAAAAAAAAAGAAAATACGTTTTCTTCTTTTTTTTTTTTTGTCTTACGGCACTTTATAGAAAATAATAGGGTATGCCAATGGAAGAAGATTATGGTAGACTTATCGACTTAAATGGGAATATTGCGAAATTAGCCAGCTATCGCCAAGTTGGCTTCATATATGGCAACTTAATTTTATCGCCAAATTTGGCGGTATTGAGGTTACACTGTCATTAGTACTTTTCGACAAATAGTCATTATAATTCAGTGGTTAATGTCTTTAAATTTCCCACTGAATTTTGGGAGTTTTCAATTAGAGTGGATATAAGGCAACACATGGACACTAAGCGTCTGTTCTACAGACCCAGTTCAAAATAAAATGCAAGGACCAATGGGTTAAATCAATACTTAAAAACATGAAGGCAGGAAAAGAAGCTACAATGCTCTAACTTTACTAAACCCATTGGAATTATGGGTAAGCTCAAAATAATCAGTATAAAAACAATCCAGAGACTCTATGTAACAGCCAATGTGTCCAGTAATAAATAAAACACATTGAAATATGGGAAAATCTTAAATAAGAAAGAACAGAACAGATTATAAGTGAATATTGTTACAAATTCAAGGTTTTATGAGTAGAAAACTCATACACATAGTCTCACTGATCCAAATGAGTTCTCCTTGCCTGCCTATGTCGGATAATAGCATCATAATTCATGTTCTTCTGTTTGGCGGCTCCATCTTTGTTCATTCTCATTTTCCAGCAATTATGGGTCTTTAACCACATTTTTCCGACTTTAAACCTCAATAACTTGGTTTCTATTAATCCGACAGACCTCTTTTACGGACCGTGGGAGGGGGGGGCTTTTTAAATAGGTCTCAAAAATCATCTGCTTGCCACAGGGGGTAAGCACCCCCCCTGGAGGAGCTAATTTTGACTCATCGATCCCCACATGCAATATGTCGTTTGAAAGTTCTAATTGAACTCTATTGAATAATCATACACGCTCCCCCCTTGCTCTTAGGGGGGCTTTTGTGCAAATTTGGTCCAAACCCATCATGTGACTTATCGCTGAAAATCTACTGGCCTCAGTTCCCCAGTCACATTCTCCTCTCCCCCTCCCTCTCTCCCCCACCCCCACACTTTCATCTCACTCACTTGGATCGGGTTTCAACAACTTTACATGTATATTTTCACTCCCAGTTTCCAAGCGCAGCAAGGATTAATTTGATTAGTCCTACTTGGTAAGCGTGGTGACACTTCCATTTTTGGCTTTTATCAGCTTAAAATACTAACGACGACTCCACAGCACCATGGAGCTCTAGTAGCCTATCATGTTTTCCCCTATTTGATTAAACCTGATAGCATCCACAAAGACTGAATAAAATGTAACTTCAGGCCTTTGAAATGTACAAAGCAATGTTATGAACACAGTAATGCTCACATAACTTAAAACTTAAGAAGCATGTATAAAAAGGGGACTGGCATAGCATCAAAGGATGCACATGCAAGTTAATTTACCTAAGAAACGAAAAAATACAACTTTGTATATATTTATTTGAAATATAAGTGTTTGAAACAAATAATTAACATTCTATTTTCACTAGGCATCAGACACTGAACCAGCCATTTTGTTAAATTATTGTGAACATGTACTTATGTAAATACAATGGTGTCCCTTTCCACCAGGTTATTTCTCATATCCATATATTTGGAATGCCTCTATTGCTCCAAGGAGTACCTGCTGACATTCAAAAATACCATCGTTCCTTTGGAAACATGTTAGCCCTCACAAAAGTAGAATTATATGTCTCAATTAACTAAACTAAGAAATTAAATTATATACATATAGAAATCTTGAATTTTCTAGGTATTATACTCCTGTGATGTAATACAAACTGTAAATTGATGAATACAGTATAGATCACAATAATGCTAACATATCCATACATTAAGCAAATAAAGTGTGAAAGGGACTTGCGCGGCATCAAATAATGCAACATTCGAGTCGTATTCCATTAGTAAATACATATTATTTTAAATAGAAAGCATTTAATCAGGAATTTTTGTTTAAATAATGTATATTATCAATTATATAAGCCTTATTAATATTTTGTTTACTTTTTGCATTGTTCATATTTTTCAGTAAACTATGTTTATTTTCGCTAGCTTCCATACAGAGCACAGGAAATTGTTTAATTCTATTACTGGATGCGCGGTCTTCCTCTTCCCCTTCCTTTCTTACTATTGTTTTTTTAACTATTTAATATTAATTTCTATTTGGTTTATTAAATTTTGTTTACTATCCAAAAAGGAGAAAAAAGTGGAAAAGATAAAATAAATAAATAATATTAAAAAAAGACAGAATAAATAAATGAAGGGAAAAAAGGGAAAAAGTAAGAAAAATATTCTATACTCATTAGTCTAAGACATATTCCCTTCTACTTAACTCTTAGCCTTTAAAAATTACTTCCACTTTACCATACCCCATTTTGGCACATTTTATTTAAGTTTCTATTTTGCTTTACTATATCACCTTTGTTTCATTTGACAATTTGCAGGGTACTGTGGTGCCTGGCATCTTAACAAATAAAAAAAAACATTTCATGATCAAAAAGAAAACGTATGTTTGAAGATAGTCGAATAACAATGGATGACGAAGAATCATCAGACGCTAAGCTAAATTAGACGGTGTTTCTGTCACCAAAACAGAAATGCGAAAATACCAAAGACATAATGTCTCAGAGAAAATCATCTTCCCAAAAGCAACAAAGCACTTCAAAACGAACAGAAAAACCCACATCGAACACCCAAACAAGCCAGAAAACACCGGTGATAATCCGAAACAAACTAATACTGGAAAACGGATCCAACATGAGTGACAACATGAACATGTCGATTGAGGATCTCTTCCTGGAAAATGATGTCATTGCATAGCTCTAAGACAGGGGGTCACGCAGAAAAAATGTAAACTTGTAAATCCAAAATAAACAAGAAAATAAAAGAAGACAGACGTATAAAGGCCGAAGTAGAAAACAATACAAGACTTCGAATCCCAAAAAAGGAACAACGAGCAAAATAATCAAACGAAGTAGATACAACTGAACTGGAGGAGATTCGGGGTCGTCTAAAGAAGAGTGAGAGAGAATTACCAAATTCAAGAAAATGCTGGAAAGACTATGCGAAACTAACGCAGAGACTAGAGTTGCTGAAACAAGAGAAAAAAGCATTTGGAAAAAGATCTTCAACCAGAGCTGGAAAAACAGAAAAAACAGCGGCACAAACAATAAGAAGAAAACTAGAAGCAAGAAAAAAAAATGGCACTAACTCAGAAAGACAAGATTAGGCAAGGAAGGTACAAAATAACAACAATACATAAGGAAATGGACATGTTACTAGAATTGATGGATGAAGTGCATCAAGAAAAACTTAAGTGGAGAGAAAAATGTATGAATGCAGAAAGACAACTAGAAGATGAAACGTTTGAAATGGACATATGTGGTAAATTAAAGGAATTAATTGACATTAAAATGGGACAGCATTCAGGAAGACGTTAACAAATTCACAGTCTCAGCCACTAAACCAAATACCGCAGCATGGAAACAAACAAAGACAAGCACCACAAATAGTAACTTACGCACATATGCTGCATCAGTCAACGAAACCAGACAAACCAACCTTGATACTGATCCCTATTGAAAAAGGCACCTCCATACGGGACCTAGGAAAAAAATCTGAACAAGGATGTAAATACTAAAGAGCATTTACAAATTGAGTGCGTTTCGACACTAGAAGGAAAGCTGTTAATCTCATGTAAAAACGGAAAGGACTTACGACAAATAGAAGACAACATCATAACTAACGAAAATATATCGACTATAGCTTCAATTGGCAAAAAACCTCCAAGAAAACAAAAATTTATAATATTTGGAGCTCCTAAAGCACCACGAATAAGAAAGGAGCAGAATCCAGAGGATGAAGAATATCGACAATAAGCAGTCCATGACTATATGGAACAAAACCTAGGTCCTGAACAAAAGAAGACACTTCAGAAAGAAGTACCATGCACACTAATTCGGGTTCTACAAGGTAGACAGGACGAGGGAGCATCCAATTTAGTGATTCAACTAGATGAAAAAGATACCAGAGTGTTACAACCATTAGGCTTTAATCGTTGCCCAGTGAGACAATACGTTGACATTCAGTAGCAAGCTACTATAAATGTCAGGAACTTAGACCCATGTCTAGGAACTGCGACAAGCCGCTTTCATATGCTCGCTGTTCAGGAGACTATGAGACGGAGGATTGAAATGAACTGAAACGAAATCACCCTCTCGTGGAAATCCAGTCTTTAAGCATAGGAACTTTTCTCTACGAGGGGAAATGTTTATTGAAAATACAGATGTTGAATATTACAATAGAGATTAAAATAAAATTAGTACAAAGTTAGTTTTTACAATACTAGTTCAGATCACAACATTTCTTAATATTTAAAAAAAATAAAAAATAAAAAATAATAAAAACTAAAAACATCTTTTTACAATCAGAGAATTGCGAAATGCAATTTTTACCTTCAATCAGAATAAAGCCCCGGGTCCAGATGATATAGATTACAAAATAATCCAGCGGCCTATTCAGTACTACCGAACTTACTCTTTAATCTATACAATAAGGCACTTTTCTTAAACTATTTTCAAGAAGTTTGGAAGGTGTGTGAGCTCGTTTACTTTAGAAAAGAGGGAAAACCACAAAAAGAACTTATCTCATATACCCCAATCACACTATTACCAATTTTTGACAAAATGTATGAAAAATTAATATTAAGACGCGTTTATTAGCACCTTACAAAATATAATATGCTATCAAATAAACAACACGGATGTACACAGAAAAAGTCAACTGAAAAAAACGTTACAACAAGCACTCTCATACATCGATATTCATAAAGCAAACAAGCAATACACATCACTCATATCACTGGATTTTGTGGGTGCATTAGATAACCTCCCGTGGGATATAGTATTGTGAGCAGTAAAAGAAATTGGATTGCCTCGACAATTAAGAAATATCATAGCTTACTTCCTATCGGGTCGATGGGCTCAGATGGACTGGCTTGTTCCAGATTTACTCTACTATTTTGTAAAGGGCTAACCCAAGGGTTTCTGCTTGGGTCCTTTTCGTTGGTTGGCCTTACTAGAAACCCTTCTTAAAACTTTTATATTCGAGCATGGTGCGATAGTGGCATACGCGGACGATGTTCTGTTAAGCATCTGGGGCCAGACGCGAGCCATGTTAGAACACCATGGTCAATTAATGCTGGATTTTGTTCAGAATTGGGCAATTCAAAATCAGGTTTCTATCTCATACGAAAAATCGAATGCTATCACATTTGGAAACTATATAAAACTCAGAAGAGGCCCAGAAGTCGCACGGTGTTCGTCATATTATTGGCAGCCCAGACAAACGTGTTCTTGCTGATCACACGTGCATACAAGAATGCCTCTACGACGGCATTGCAGGTCCTGACCGGCCTGCCGCCGTTAAACCTCCATCTCGAAATAGAAGCAGAGTTTGCCATGGTCACAAGAGTCAGAATTTCCACGACTCATCACATAACCCTAACTTTTTCTACTAAATGCTACAGATATCGATTATATCTTTTACTTAATCAAATTCAAACTTGCCCAACTAAAGAATATAAGGGGAACATACATATTTACACAGACGGCTCGAAAACGGATGCAGGTATAGCCTCGGCTTTCTGTGTCTTTAACAAAAATACACATGTTCATTCATGGCAAGCAAAGCCTGACCGACCAGGACAACTCTATTTTTCAAGCCGAATTATACGCAATTAGGATGTCTATCCGCTGGGCTATCCACGTGGAGGATTCAGAAATTTTAATATCAACAGACAGTCTATCCGGTCTCTTGGCCCTTTCAAAATTTGATATAGACAATTATTTATTACAAGAAATAATTATAGAATTGAAATCCACACTTAAACTCTATTATTTTAACTGTGTCAAGGGCAATTCCGAAGTTTTAGGCAATGAACTGGCGGACCAGTTGGCGAGATCGGCTACAGAAGACACTACACTACCCTTATCATCTTTACCGATACCACCATTAACATTAAAAAGGGAACTCAAACAAGAAATGCAGCACACTTGGCAAACAGGGTTGTCCACAGAACTGGTGGGTCGATACACAAGAGACTTTCTCCCAGAAGTCTCAGAAAGCGTACAGAAGCACAACAGATACTTACATTTATTCTTAACAAATCATGGACCCTTCCAGCAACACCTATGTAGAATAAATAAACGCAACTCACCACTTTGTATTTGTGGAACTGACTCAAAATCATTACATTGTATTTTAGACTGCAAATTAACGTCATATTTCCACATTATATAACCACAAAACATGACACTAAAAGATTGGCTGATATACCTGCTGTACCGACCGATTCTTCTGCGCCGTATAATAGATTGCATGAAATTCATAGAAACAAATGAACATTTTTTCATTAAACCTCTATCCTACTAGTGGTTCGGATCGTCATTGTTCTGGGTCCCTGTAAGCACTTAATGAAAGTCTTATACACCATAGGGAAGATATTGTAATATTTGTACTTATTGCTATTACATAATAAAGAAAAATATACAGAGTATTGTAAACATTAGTGAAATTTTTTCAAAACTGTATTAATGGAAATATTCCAACAGTATTATGAAGTAGTGTAAAAATCAATAAAGTTCTTGGAAATGCTCTAAATGTATATACATATTTAGCAACCAAGAAAATTTTCGTAAACGAAAATGTCTTAGAAAAACGTTCAAAATATACCATTGTCTATAACACATTAATTATTGTTTATAACACATTGATTATAACACAGTCCAGGTTGTCTCAGTGCAGATAAAAGCAACAGATTTAAACAATGTCATATGCAACTATGTAAATGATTTTAAAAGCCGTAAAGTGTTCATGAAAGAATATGATAAGAAATAGACATTGAAAACGTAAATAATTGAACAAGTCATATGTAACTATGTAAATGACTTTATAAACTGTAAAAAAAATAATCCAACATTGTATGCATGTCAAAGTAAACAGTCGGTTTGTGTCTTTCCCCCGGGATTGCACTTATACTCAAAAGCGAAAGCTGGGTTTCGGGGCGGTCATTCCTAGTCATACCTTATCCCTTGTATTCATATATATTCATCAATACATACTCATTTATATATATTCCATATAAATGCTGACGTCGCAATGATGCGGGCGATAATGTGATTAAAATGGATGAATGTTGCAACAAAGCAGCTATTTTATTTTAATTAATATTAAACAATCGCAAAGTTATTTCTATGGGGAAAATAGAGGTTTTGGGCGGACGTTGCCCCTCCCTTAGGGATCGAATTAAAAAATAAAATGTCCAATTCATGTATTGCCCTTAGGAATACATATATATTCCAAATTTTAAAGCCCTATTTCAACAGGGAGTGGGTGCAAAATGAGTAACAAAATTTGACTGCTACGTGCATACTTAGCTGTAAGTTAAAAGAAAGCATGTAAAAAAAAAAGAGAGAGGTGATAGAACTGAACATGAGAAACAATTTTTGAGTAGGATATTATCTCAATTCATCTATTCGTCCCAAAAAACAGTGTTTTATTACACTCTAAACCGGAATTGTTGTTCATAATATTAACAGGAATGAACATGTTTTCACGAAATTTTTATCGGGGTAATTTGTCACTGTGTGGAATGTGATGATTGTATGTCAAGAAAAGTGAGCTTTTATGTGTACGGAAGAACCAATATTTTATAGAATTACATGTAAAAAAAATACAAACGCTTCAAAAAATACAATTTTGGAAGGATAACATTTCTTGTGTATTGTACAATGTTTAAAAAATTGCAGTTTACTACCCAGTCATTCGACCGTTTTCATAGATAACGGCTACTTAACCATATTTTTAAGCAATCCTGATCAAGGAGAACGCTTCATAATAAACAGTTAATTAACAGTTATTTAGAAAACATTTGAACCACTTTACAGTTTGCTGCAGATTTTTAACAAAGTATTTAACAAGTAAAAACACTTTACAATATGCTGTTTATTAATTGTTTGTTTGTTTGTTTATTTTCTTCGTTAGGTATTCTATCTAGAAACAACAAGTATAGTTTACATTTTCTTACGCAATGTGCCATTCGAAACTTTTAACAATGAGTTCCAGTTTCAAATTTTCTTTCGATTTAATCTAACATTTTAAAATCTTAAATATTCAAAATTATTTTTACAATGAAATATCATCTAAAATATAAACAAAACGATTTTGTTCAAGAAATTTTAAAATTAGACTATGAAATATCACTTACGGAAATAGATATTTGTAACTGCATGAATTTTCAATAAGAATGTTTTCTATGCTTTATATGATTTTATCTGCTCAAAGTCAAGTGTATTAGAGCGTAAAGCTTAAAGCCCTACCATTTGGGAAAAAAAATATTTATGCTTCTATTTTTAATCTTCTTCATATATTCTACAATGATATTGTTAAGCAAAGGGATTTTAATGAGAAAAAATATAATATGGCTATATAAAAATATAATATTATATAAAAACTTATCTTCTTTTAAATTCTTAATATTGTTTCACATTTTTTTTCTGATATTCACAGGAGTAGCGCTGATAACTTACGTGACTGATTTTTCAATAAAATGATTAAATTATAAGAGAAAAAATTAAACGGCCTTTTACGCTCAATTTGTCTGTAAAACATGAATTCCTTCATATTGAAATAAAAAAAAATATATATATATATTATTTTTATCGAAGTATCCACTCTTAATTCTATTGAACATATATTTTTGAATAGGTAAAACAATTCACACAATTAATATAAATACTGGACGATTACACCATGAAACAGTACTACATTAAAGACGTGAGTATAAAATATCACAAATTTTACTAAATGGTGTATACAAATGTCAAATTTAAAACTTATGCGTACATTAAAATCAAATTAAAAATATCAACGTTTCGACCAACTTCTATGGTCATCATCAGGAAATAGTTGTTACATTGCTTCTAAAATTTCAAAAGCGAAAAACAAGCCGTCCGTTGCCACATTATTATTGCTGTCCACAAATTTAAAAAAAAAATTACTAGGTTAACCATTAACCATCGTTGCAACCAACCACAAGCAGAAACGATGCAGAAGCACCTCCAAACGGACAAAAATCTAACAGCTTTAAATGTATTACCGATGAAGAATGATCAGACACCCACTGTCGGATAACCAACTTCAAAACCAAAAATGGCAAGCAGCGATGATAACTATGCAATGTTGCAAAAACTTGACTTTTATAACATTGCATAGTTATCATCGCTGCTTGCCATTTTTGTTTTTGAAGTTGGTTAGCCGACAGTGGGTGTCTAATCATTCTTCATCGGTAATACATTAAAGCTGTTAGATTTTCTTTCCGTTAGGAGGTACTTCTGCATCGTTTCTGCTTGTGGTTGGTTGGAACGCTGGTTGATGTTTAATCTAGTGAATTTTCTTTTTTAATTTGTGCACAGCAATAGTAATGTGGCAACGGACGGCTTGTTTTTCGCTTTTGAAACTTTAGAAGCAATTTAACAACTATTTCCTGAGGATGACCATAGAAGTTGGTCGAAACTTTGATATTTTTAAATTGATTTTAATGTATGTATAAGTTTTAAATTTGACATTTGTATAGACCATTTAGTAAAATTTGTGATATTTTATACTCACGTCTTTAATGTTGTAAATCACATCATTTCTTACATTTTTGTTGAAAATGATAAATTTTAAAGCTCAGCAGAACGTCAAAAAAAAAAAAAAAAGAAAAGAAAACGAAAAAAAAGAACGAAAGAAAGAAAAAGAAGAAGAAAAAAGAAACTCAGACTGAGAAAAAATAATGAAAAAATTGCAATTTCTAATCCATTTATTGGAAAACAAAATACCTTTTTCACATATTTGGAATGATCTGGCCTTTTTATTATTTGGCCAGAATACATTAGGAATGTTTAAATACATTTTAAGTATAAAATTGGAATATTGATATTTTCTTCATATTTTTCGTAAAGTGAAAGTTACTTTCAACCAAGAAAAGTATTTTCTAGAAATGTCTCTATCTGGTAAAGTTCTAACGGTAAACTCTCTAACGGTAATGGTCTCTAACAGTAACGGTCTCTCTATCTGGTAAAGTATGTTCTAACAATTTTGTCACAAAATATAAAATCATACATTCGTTACTTTTAACAATGTCTCATAGCAAGAACTTTGTGTATTTATCAAAAAAGGTTTATTCTAGTCATTATTTTTTTTTAATAACATTGAATTTAACAATTAAATACAAACAAAGAGAGTTACACGTACTTTATATATATACAGTGTACATGTATTATACATACATATACTCTCTAATATTAGGAAGAAGCTTTAAACATCGATAGATTCGAGTTCATTCAAAGATTTACTAAGTTGAAAAAAAGTAAGCTTTACAGAAAAAAAAACTTTAGTGCAATGGAGAAAAAGTACTCTTTAAAAAGTAATAAATCTTTCTGAATCAATGTACCAACAAAAAAGTTTAAGCATATAGTCATATAGAAGTTTTATGGTTCAAGTCTATGTTTTAAGAAATAAAGGACTTGGAGTAGAAATTTTGTTGACGATAATAAAACTGCAGAGCGTTAAACATAAAATGTCACTATTGATTTTTATTTACTTTGAAACCGATGCCCATTCTTTTATATCCTGAAAGTTATTTTTGATCTCTTACGAATTTCCTCCAGGAAAGTTTTATAGGTTTCATTTCCAAACATATCACGGTTGCAGATGTGCATTTATTCTCAAATATAAGAGAAGGTAAATTTAATATGTAAGAAATTTGTCTATAGTAGTAAAGTAATATATTTTTTTCTAATATTGCAGCTTCTTTTACATTCATTTTTAAAAGAGATATTTTAATTTTCATATCTGATATTTCATTTTACAGACATTTAATGTTTTATACCTTTTATGAAATAATTGCATTAGTATATAGTTGCTATTACTTCATTAAATGTAATCAGTAGTTAAGTTTATGTAACCATCATCTTACATAATAAATTAATTTCAATCGAGCGAAGCTTTTATGCATCAACTCCAATCGCATATTTGCGATGTTACTCCTCCTAAGCTGTTCTGAATATGATTATGAAACAATGATAGCTATCATGGCCGACATGGTTCATGTAAAACAAACCTGTCCTTCAGGAATAATTACAGATCATGAGCGTCTTAGACTGAACGTTAAAACGCTCGGGGATCGAAATTTAAGCTTTTTCAGAAACTTTAGAAAATCATGTGACATAAACCCAGCAACAAGACTCTCACAGATTTCACTAAAACCGTTTTCACGCTTTATCCATACCTCAAGATTGTTGGCTAAAATGTTAGCACAAATGGTAACAGCCGAAATATTTTCTGTTTTCCCGAATGCTGATAGAAAGCTTTGACTCCTAAGACCCTTACCAAAGCTATTGCAGATATGTTGTTGCTGCCAAGACACTGAGAAAAATATCGAATGGTATTAACAGAATCTGTTATCGTATAGGAATTGAACTTTTGACAATTTCACTGTCAACCGATCACATTGATTTGATTGTTTCGGATACATTGTTTTCATTGCATTTAAACTAAAACGACAGCATCTTCTGTCACATAGGGACACAATTTTGAGTTGTAGATAGAAAAAAGCATTGAAGACGATTTTATGCTAATAGTTTGATACGCGTCAAAATCGAAAGTCCGCAGTGCAAATATGGAAAGTTTAGATTTTCTTTCAAAAACTAAAGTAGTGTTAATATTCATTTCAAATTAAACATTAACAGTTTCTCCTCAATGACATCAAATAGTTGCAAATTAATTCGTTCAGCTAAAATGTGTGCATTCGTTTCCCTAGTAAATCGAAAAGTATCCGTCTTTAAAAATGAAATGCCTTTGTTATGTCTTTAGAGGAGGACTTCATGATGTCAATAAAGGAAGAATGTAATAATCTGCTGCAGTATTTAGTTACGTCAGTAATACGTGTATGGATATAGATGCATACAGTAGTGTGTAGGGGGTTAATTATTGGAATAAGTTCGATAACCATTTAATTTCATACATAATTTGAAGTTCTAGAAATGCATAGGTGCCAACCTCTCATTAATATTCCGTAACATGCGGGTTAATTTGACCCAGGTTTAACACGTTTCGCACCAGAATTTTTTTTTAAGAAATGAAATTTAAATAAGTTCCACGTAGAAACCTGAAATTAAATAAATAAAGATTCATCCAATAATTTTTCTATTTTGAAGCGTTGTTAAACTGGGTCAAATTAACCCGCATATTAAGGAATATTAATGAGAGGTTGGCACCTATGGAAATGTATGAAACGAATGGTTCTTCGTATTTTCCATGTAACGGAGGTTTATTTAGAATTAAATCTGCAATAATTCTACAAATGGTTCAACTTTTAGTCAACAGATGTAGATGCATTGTTTTAACTGGTGATAATACTGAACAAAAAGTTATATTATATACATATCCTTTGCTTCACATATATATTTGTTACGTTTACGGACGGAACAGCTTGAAACATTTTAGAGAGACTGTGTAATTAAAAGCATCTGCGCTATAAATGTCACTGCGGACATCGAAATGGAAGTTAGGGGTTAAAAAACATAAAAATTACTAAGGAAAGATGCATAAGTCACTACTATAACCACACATTCGAGTTTGCATATATATGGTCTGTGTGTGCGTGTGTGTGACAGTAAAAATCGCGTGCATTTGATTTTTTCGTACTGTAAGATTAACATTTAAATTCTAACCGAAATAGCTAAAGAAAATAAGCAACAGTCTCAAAATGACTATAACCTGACTCAACAACAAAATTCTAATAAAACAAATTATGCTTAGAAAAATCCAAAACCAATTACAGTAATTAATCGTCGTTTTCATCTATTGTAAAGTACTGCTAAATATATATATATTTAAATAAAGATAAATAAAACACTAAACTAAATACTGTTTAATTTACCAAATGCACATGTAAATTGTATTAAAAATACTTCATCTGTTCAGATAATTACTACGTTAGTGATTCTGAAATTCGTTCCGTTTTCTTTTGTATTCCATGAATTATCGAACAATTCAATTTAATAGGTCTTTAAAAAAAAATTCGGCTATAGAGAAATACTTATTATCCCTCAAATTTTTATTGCTAGCTTTAATCTTCTTCCGTTCGATTTAATATGATTCATTACATCTTTAACTGGCTATAAATAATATGAACAATTCTTTAAATAATAAAAATTGTAAATGTGAACGCAAATAGCATCCGAAGAGACATTAGTAATTAACACACCCTTTTAGTTATTCGTTCACGCACCAGCAAAAACATTTTTATTTTTAATGGTTTCAGTTCACAGATGACTTGTTCTGCCCAGCAGTTATGACAAATCCTTGTTAAAGGGAGCGATAAAAGTAGAATTTTCGTTTACAACAAACTGATAATGTGTTACGCTTTAAAAGATTACTCAGCATCAAACATTTGATTGTACTATTTTTTTTTATTTGTTATTCGCTGATTGTCATTCCATTTGTCAGCTGATTGAAAAAAAGTAATGTTCATGGATTGTTGAAATACTTCAGAATCGATAGAAAAATGGAATAAAGTATTATAGAATTTCTATTTCTGTTTAGTTATCAAGATTTCGTAAAATAAACTCTGTTAGAATTTTAATGCAATTTGTTTAACCCGTAAGAACTCTCGCTGGGGTAGATCTCACCCCAGTCACATTTTTCTTCGAAAAAAGGGAGACATTTTTGGGGACATTCGTGACCCGTCGTGTACCTTTCAAGAAGAAGGTCAAGAAGGAGTGAGTGAAAGAATGCCGTTTCTATGTTCGCTAGGAGGAGAGAAAAACACCTCTTAGGAGTTCGTACTCCCTCACGTGTTCGAACGTTTCATTTCGATAACAGAACGAGTAGAGATGACGTCCGCTTTCGAAAGAGAAAAAAAGAGACTTTGACTTATTTCCAAGAAAGAAAAGTCTGTACTTGTTTTGACTTCCATGCATTGTGATGCTAAAATTGATTCTGTATCAGGTAAACGGAAAGGAGAAATCATCACCTGTTATAATTCAACTAAAGGTGGAGTTGATACAGTCGATGAACTATGTGATACATGCTCAGTTTCATAGAAGTGTAAACATTGGCCTGTGACACTTATGGAATGATGAATGTAGATGGTATAAAGGCTTACATTGCATACTGTTTAAACAATAAATTGCAGGAAATGCTCAACCGATGAAACTTTCTAAAAGATATTCAATGGTTGGAGTATCACAGTTGAGATTTTTTCCAACAGAGTGAAAAAATACCGGGACCAGGACTCGAACCTGGGTACTTTGGTTTGCCGAAGATATCCTGGTCTGGCATATCTCACTCTTATTTGTTGGACAAGGCTGCGAACTGCAGCGCTAATTTCATTCACCCGAGCTATAACTATAGCATTTACATGATGAATCTTGAAATCGGGATAGCTCAGTAGGGAGAGCGTTGGTACGGTAAACCAAAGTACCCAGGTTCGAGTCCTGGTCCCGGCATATTTTCACTCTGTTGGAAAAAAATCTCAACTGTGATACTCCAACCATTGAATATAATTTACCCAGTTAAATATACTTTCCTCTGTTCATTATGACTTTCTAAAAGCGCTTTCTATGGAACTGTTGTAGGAGCAACTTATTGTTCAATCAAATATTCCATGAGTTTCTAAAGAATTTCGTAATCGAATTAAAAGATTGTCTACCATTGAAGAAAATGAGAAAAACAAGAAATTTAGCAAACGGACACAAAGGCGATATAGTATTTGCCCAAGGAAAGAAGATAAGAAATCTTCGTTGTAGCGTTCTAAATGTAATGATTTATTATGTAAAAATCATATAATAATGAATTTTAAAGAATGAGAGAACAATAAAATTGATTAATTACTACATATACATTTTAAAATTAGGTAAGAACGATTTTCATTAATATCCCGAAGATTCTAAGTAATAATGGGCTAAAATTAAAAAAAAAATGTTATTTAACAATTTGCTTAAACAATTTTAATGAAAGAGTGTCATGATCATTACGCGTATATGTTGATAAAAGGGTATTAGATGTAATTAACATCAATTTTATGATATAATTCTTGTTTTAAGATGTAAAATAAGATGTAAAGCATAATTTCTTTAAAAAACGCGATTTTTTTTTTTTTCAGAAACTGATTCAAAATCTGTAAATAAATATAAAAAACATGATTCTTTCTTTAAAAGTAGTAGAACTAATGCATTTTACAACATGCATGAGTAGGTTTGTGCTTAAAACATATTTAATCAAAAAGAAAATGAGAGTCAAAATGGTGTGAGATTTACCACATCCGTGTGCTAAAGTTACAAACAATAGGTGCGTTTGCGTACGGGTTAAATCAAAATTCTTCTATGAAATTGAAAATCGAAATACTTTCTTACCATATATATATGCAAATTTTATGAGAACAATTGTTTGG
Source organism: Maratus michaelseni (assembly GCA_963931845.1). NCBI lineage: Eukaryota > Metazoa > Arthropoda > Arachnida > Araneae > Salticidae > Maratus > Maratus michaelseni. The sequence continues at coordinate 284,646,104 of OZ007591.1, read as the reverse complement.
TTTTTAATTAGGCAATCATATATTTTGGCTGTCATAAATGCAAATAATAATATATTTGGTAACATGAAATAAATCATAAAATTTAAAAGAAAATTAGATTTTCTGCTTTTTTTAATTGAACTTTAAAATCTGGATTTTAAGTTTTAAGAAAAAACAAAAATATTGTACTTGTTTTTAAATTGAGTAGATCCATTATCCACAGGTACATATTTACAAAAATTATCGAAGTTCAAGAAGTTTCACATTTTTTTTTAGAGAGCAAGAATGCACAGAATTAAAGTCTGCAAAATCTGATTGACATTTTCAATGAGAATGATTCATTCAATATTTTTCACAGCATATTTCTAGCTTTCTATTTCATTCTTACTTTTCTTTCTTATTTGGTAACAAATGTAGATTTAGAATGTTCCACCTCTGACTACTTTTTCCTGAAAAGGAAATGCTGAAAGTAATTTTAGCCTACTATATGTATCAGTACAACGTGATGTTTGAAGAGATACCGTTCGGGAAAAGCGTTTCGAATAATTTACGAAATTAATCATATTAATCTAAAAATAATCCTTCCTTCTACATGTTGTTTGTTAGTAGAGTTTTTTGTTTTTTAGATAAAAATTAATCAGAATAATATATTTACTAATATTTATATCAATCCATATAGTGAAATTTTTTTTAAATTCCTAAATTAGAGTATGAAATACAAAATACTTTTCATTATACCACACCTAATTTTAATATAATTTCTTAAACCAATTTGTTCTAATTCAAAATATATTGTGTATCCAAATCGTCGTAATTTCAAGGATTGAAGCCTAATATATCTTCCTCCAAGAATACTGAACATATTAAAATTTGTTTAAATGCATTTTAATTACACTACAATTTTGGATTTCCTTAGCGTCCACTCATTTTTATTACATGTATTACATTTAAATTGTTATATTTGATTAAATATAAAACTTAAATCAGAAATATTTACTCCAGGTACTTTTATTTCTTTATTTAAACAACCATTTGATGCGCAATTATCTTTGAGAAAATTAAAAATATCTGTACATTTTTTTTTTTCATTTGCTTTTATTTTTCGACGAATTCTTCTTCAAATCCCGCTCAATAGTTCATGGGCGTATTTTACATGTGTTATTTAACACATCCCCGTTACTTTGTGGGTGTGACATATGGCGTTCTAACTATTGTTGATAAACAGTTATAACATGTTATAAAAATCATGGTTATAAAATTCCTCATTATGTTGATACCCTATAAGAGAGTTCCTGCAATGTGGCCGTACACCATTCAGATAAAAATATTTGGAAATTTTGAAGTTAACTTTTAGTATAATTGAGTAATGTATATTTGCAATTGGTGGTGCTGCAAAAGTTAGAATGTAAACATTATAAAACCTAGCACAATGTATATTAAAGTGTGTTTTGCGCACGACATTCGTAAAACTTCTTCGTAATTTTTTACTGAATTACTGAAATTGTTCTATTAGAGACAGAAATTTTTTGAGAAATATAATACTCATGACCAATCGCGGCAGTTCTAACCGTGTAGCAATTTCAGCTTTTGCGGCAATACCTTTAATTAACTTTGTAAGTATACCTGATGCAATGTTGAATGTAGAAAATGAGTGTATTACGACTTTTAACAATATCTGTGGACAAAGAAAAGTTTTGAAAAGTTTACACTGCCTATTTTATCTGCTGACGTCGTCTTTCGGACGCAAGCGCATATAGATATGCTGAAACTTTCTATATAAACTAAAAATATTTATATATGATAAGCTGTTGAAAACTGTCGTTGAATTCATGTGCCAAATTTTGTTTTGGTAAACTTTACTTACCTACTTAATTACTTTTTTTTACGGATTATCGGAGACTGAGTGAGATATCAGTGCTATCGTTTATTTCGGCAGTGATTTACTATCATCTCGAGGAATTTACGGAAATTTCAAAAGCTTTCCTATAACATGAAATATTTGAATTTTCGTTTTCAATTTTTGATTCAAATTATTTTTTTTACAAATTTAAGTATAAAAGGTATACAAAAAACAAGTGTTATATATTGCTGTTACATGAAAAAACAACATATTTTTGCTGCTCTATATCTTTGAAGATTTTTGACGCATAAAATTTCTAAAAATATTCCTTATACATCCTGTATTTGTAATCAGTTTAATTTAATATTATATACGCATTAATGTGTACATTTTATATAACTTATATATAAAACTCATACGATATTATAAAAATATTTTTTGTATATCGACATCTTATTATCAGTTGGATAGGTTTGCGAGATTTTTTGGGGAATTTATTCACCTAACAAATATTATTGATTGTGTTTAATATTTTAATATAACAGATGATGGCCAAGATAATGCTTAAAATTAGTGGTTATCGGAAATATATATTAAAAGCGTGACTAAGTTATACCTGAACATTTTATATTTAAATAACAGAAAAATAATCAATAAAACATTTAAGGTCTGAATTTCAAGCTTCAAACTCTCTTTAAAGATTAATGAAACTATAAAGATTTTTTTATGTGTTTTAATTTTTTTTTTTCAAAGCACCATTTTTCAAAATTTTAAACAAACATTTCCGTTTTTTATAAAGTATAATAAACATAAGATATTTTATTAATTTTCGTATTTTTTAGTAGATATAAATTTCTACCATATTTTAACAATATAAGCAATTACTGAATCAAAATTTCGAAAACATGGGAAAAATACAAAGACATTTGTTTTTCTCATTGAAACACATTAATGTAAAATACCTTTCTTTTAAATAAAAAAAACTCTGTAACACTAAAAAAATTATTTTTATAAAAATATATTTTAAAATATGTGAAATATATTTCATAGAAATTACAAAACTGATTTTTCGATGAAATAGTCAACAACGTATTATCATGTAATACTACTTATCTCAATAATTTAAGTGAAAGTGGTTTATTACTTAGGCAAATATAATTCCTCTGAGTCCAAGCAACTTTCCAGCTTTATTAAAAATTTTATTTTTCTCATGTTATTGAATTTTAAAAATCTCATATGTATTTAAATCAGAATTAAATTTTAGAAAGATTCAAATTTAAATTTTTTAGAAAACGAACAGCTCATTTATGCAAATTTTATTAAAATATTGGTTCTAAGAGAACAAAGAAATTTTTATTTTGTGCCCAATAATGTAAGATTTCCCACTTTTTATTTTTACAAAAATATTTTCAAGGCAGCTAAATATGCACATATTTTAAAACTATTATTCTGAAAATATTCTAAATTCTAATTCTAAAATTATTTTTTAAATAATAATTTGCACATTTATCATAATTTGCATTATATGCGGTTCAATAATTCCCCTAGCAATCTATATGAAAAGGTAAATGTATAAATAATAAACTTTGTAGAGAATCGAATTAATCTTACAATGAACCACTATTGCTTATATTGGTTACATTAAGGCACGACATCCCAGAAATATTGCATTTGTGTGAGATAATTCTATCTAAATACTATTAATGGATTTAAAAAATGCTTCAAATTTAAATTATTTGAAAAGAAATGACACAATTCAGAAAAATTGACTTTTTATTAGAAATATTTGCAAAGAAGTCTCGAAATATTTCTAATAAATATTGGTGTAAGTTCAACAATCACAAATTACAAACGCAACAAAATTGTGGCAATATGTTATTATCTTATTGCGAATATTGCTCATAATACAAGCAAACAAAATTTTATTTACCCAATATTCGTTTGTTATAGACGGCTTATATATTATTACTAGTTATATATTGCTGGGCATTTTGCATATTATAAAATTAATCGTTTTCGTTTTATATACAGGCATCTCTTATATTAACTAATATTTTTTTGTTATAGACATATTACTGGGCATTTTGCATATTAGAAAATTAATCATTTTGGATTTATATACAGTCATATCTTATATTAAACAATATTCTTTTGTTATAGATATATTACTAGGCATTTTGTATATTATAAAATGAATCATTTTGGACTTATATACAGGCATATCTTATATTAATCAATATTCTTTTGTTATAGACATATTGCTGGGCATTTTGCATATTATAAAATTAATCATTTTCTTTTTATATACAGGCATCTCTTATATTAACTAATATTCTTTGTTATAGACATATCCCTGGGCATTTTGCATATTATAAAATTAATCATTTTCGTTTTATATACAGCCATCTCTTATATTAACCAATATAATTTTTTATAGACATATTACTGGGCATTTTGCATATTATAAAATTAATCATTTTGGACTTATATACAGGCATATCTTATATTAATCAATATTATTTTGTTATAGACATATTACTGGGCATTTTGCATATTATAAAATTAATCATTTTGGCATCTCTTACATTAAAGTTTCTTAAAAGAATCAAATATTTCTTGATCGATACAACTCACGTGCAGACTACATGACAATAAATACATAAAGATAATAAGAATTCATATGATCCTTTTAGTGGCACCTTAAATATAATAATCTTTTACGCTTATTTAGAAACCATTTCATTTGCAAACTATAAAAAGATAGATGAAAATATAAGAAATGTTTCTATATCACGGGCGTAAAATATGTAATCTTGAGAAAAGCTACATACAGAAAGTGGTTTATATTAGATTCTATGAATATATATATATATATATATATATATGTATATGTTATATAAAAATTTATTTCCTTCGTATCCTTCCATTTTATTCGCATTAATATTTTAAAATTAATCTAACTTCTGACATAATCAGCATTTCCTTAATTCTTAATAATATTTATTCCTATTTAATGTCCTTTTAAAAGTAAATATCCGTATATTAATAATTATTTTATTCCAAATCTTAATCTAAAATTTAAGTTCGTTCGTAGCTTTTATCAGCTCCCCAAGCTATAAAATTCTGAGACGCGTTCTCATTTCGAATGTTTTTTAAAAGCCATTTTCTTTTTATTATTATTATTATTGCTCTGATTTTTTCGTGCGCTGAGGTAGTTTCACTCCAAAATTAATCCGCTACCCGGTTCGGAATTCTTTACCGTCTTAGCTCCTCCTTCGCACCTCATTTGCTGGGCTGGACCTAGCCTCTCACTCATTGGTTTGTACGCTCGTGACGTAAATTACTGTATGTCTCCGCTGAAGGAACAAAACCAGGTCGCATCGGTCGGAGCGGTAGATTTTTGACGTTTTTGGAAGTCTAAACAGATATGTGTCTGGTGTTTTTATGTCCGTAGAATATTCATCTGGCCCAGTAACATCTTAATGCAATGAAGTGAAGCCCTAGGCTATAAGTTTTAGACCTGTGGGAAGTGCATTTATTCTAAAAAAACTACATGTCTGCAAATCGGCTTGTATTTCCTGGAGAAACTCTCTGTGATTTCATTTCCTTGCCTTACCTCTTCGCCATGCTCGGAATATCGACTGCAATATATTGTTCTTAAACAGACTGCCATTTTCTCATCGAATATTCTTCCTCGTAATATCTCAACTTCGTCAAAATGCAACATATATATATATATATATATATATATTTGTCTCTAAACTTTATAGTGTCAAAAGAATAATGTAACATAGTAATGTACATTTTCCACATAACAAATATCTAGAAGCATCGTTTTAGTAAAAGTATGGACAGCTCACGTGTTATTAAGAAATAAAAAGTTTATTTCATAAAATTATACATGAATATATACTAATAGTTTATTCTTGTTCAGTGTCTATAATTTTCAAACTATGGAAGTAAGAAAGAAAATATTTGATCCATTTCTTTAAGACAGCTATAATAAACTTGAAATAATAGTTCTAGAAAGACATACCAATCTAAGAATTTAAAAAAAAAACTTACACGATGAATGATCGTTAAAAAGTTATTCTCTTAAACACAAAAAATAAATGAAAATAAAAGTAAGAATTTTGTTTTCGAACTCATTTTTATGTAGAATATATTTTTTTATAGTGTCAAAAGAATAATGTACTATAGTAATGTTCATTTTCCACATAACAAATATCTAGAAGCATCGTTTTAGTAAAAGTATGGACAGCTCACGTGTTATTAAGAAATAAAAAGTTTATTTCATAAAATTATACATGAATATATACTAATAGTTTATTCTTGTTCAGTGTCTATAATTTTCAAACTATGGAAGTAAGAAAGAAAATATTTGATGCATTTCTTTAAGACAGCTATAATAAACTTGAAATAATAGTTCTAGAAAGACATACCAATCTAAGAATTTTAAAAAAAACTTACACGATGAATGATCGTTAAAATGTTATTCTCTTAAACACAAAAAATAAATGAAAATAAAAGTAAGAATTTTGTTTTCGAACTCATTTTTATGTAGAATATCTTTTTTTATAGTGTCAAAAGAATAATGTACTATAGTAATGTTCATTTTCCACATAACAAATATCTAGGAGCTTCGTTTTAGTAAAAGTATGGACAGCTCACGTGTTATTAAGAAATAAAAAGTTTATTTCATAAAATTATACATGAATATATACTAATAGTTTATTCTTGTTCAGTGTCTATAATTTTCAAACTATGGAAGTAAGAAAGAAAATATTTGATGCATTTCTTTAAGACAGCTATAATAAACTTGAAATAATAGTTCTAGAAAGACATACCAATCTAAGAATTAAAAAAAAAAACTTACACGATGAATGATCGTTAAAATGTTATTCTCTTAAACACAAAAAATAAATGAAAATAAAAGTAAGAATTTTGTTTTCGAACTCATTTTTATGTAGAATATCTTTTTTTATAGTGTCAAAAGAATAATGTACTATAGTAATGTTCATTTTCCACATAACAAATATCTAGAAGCATCGTTTTAGTAAAAGTATGGACAGCTCACGTGTTATTAAGAAATAAAAAGTTTATTTCATAAAATTATACATGAATATATACTAATAGTTTATTCTTGTTCAGTGTCTATAATTTTCAAACTATGGAAGTAAGAAAGAAAATATTTGATGCATTTCTTTAAGACAGCTATAATAAACTTGAAATAATAGTTCTAGAAAGACATACCAATCTAAGAATTTAAAAAAAAAAAACTTACACGATGAATGATCATTAAGAAGTTATTCTCTTAAACACAAAAAGTAAATGAAAACAAAAGTAAGAAATTTGTTTTCGAATTCATTTTTATGTAGAATATCTTTTTTTTAAAGCAAAGGGATGGTGTGGATTGCATATACAATGAAAGTTTTAATGAAGTTCATTTTATAAAGTAATATCTGAGAGATACCATCGAATCAGTAACAATCAGAGAAAAATAAGTTATTATTGCTTTTAGGTTATTCCTTATGAAATAAACCAATGGACTGACACTTGATATTTCATTCAAAAACTGATAATACATTCTCCAGCTTTTCTATTTTTAGAAATAAACAAAAATACCACTTAATTTTAATTATGAATATTTTCTGAGATATTAAATTTGAATTTTTTGAAGTCTGCAGAATTTATTATCTCTTTACTGTTTCAAAATCCTTATCTCAAAAACTATATGGAATAAAGAGATGAAGTGTATGAAATTTCATTAAATTTTTATTGATCTCTAATTGGATGTGCTATACCACTAAACTCAAAATTTTAATTTTTAATTCACTTTGACGACATAATTTTTTTTGACTGAATACTTTCTGAGATATTAATTTTGAAAAATTTGAAGTGTGCAGAATTTATTATCTCTTTACTATTTCGAATCCCCTATCTCAAAAACCATCTGGAATAGAGAGATGAATTGTATGTAAATTAATTAAATTTTTATTGACCTTTAATTGGTCACCACTATACTTATACTACTATACTCAAAATTAAAATTTTTAATTCCCTTCTCAATATATTTTTCCAAAAGTTTTGATTAAAAAAAATAAAATGTTGTTTTTACAGTATTATTAAGTATGCAGTATTATACAGTATTTTTACAGTATTGGAGAATGCATGTGTTTATTTTCATGGAGCTGTGCAAATGTAAATTTGTAAATAAAATAAAAATCTCCAATAGTATGTTTAAAAATCTTAACAAGTGCTATAATGAAAATGCCATTTTGAAGCATACTTGTGGAACATTTTCTTTTTTGAATATACAGGGTGTCCAACACGAAACGCCCTAATTTTAAATACTTATACAGATGATAATAAACAATCAAGCCAATTTTATTAGGTGGTACATGGTAGCTTAGAAGTAAGTGGGAATTTACTTTATATTATAGCAACGATTTTTATTTCATGTGCTGAAAACCGGAAAAATTGTAAATTGAAAAATTAAAACAAATTCTGAAAAGGCCGAAACCGTGTGGTGGTATGCAGAATTGGGGTCCACTGGCAGCACACTAGCATTTGGGAGTCCGAAACACACTAACTGGTGACTTCCGATAAAAATGGATTGATAGAGGTTGTCCAATTCTCTGGCAATCCTCCTTAGACATCCTCAGTGCCACTCGTGGGGAACACGTAAAAAACGGTGTGATTGCACAAACCAAACTTCATAACTATGTGTATCCACTGTTGTTTCAACTTTCTTAATGTAACGGTTACATGTTGTATTACAGACTATTCAAATTAAGGCGTTTCGTTTGGGACACTCTGTATATATCAAATAAATTGAAACAAATGTTTTATAGTGTTTAATGCAATTGCTTTAATACACATATGGGAAAATATGAACCTTTCGTCAGGCGCTCATTTCACCTTTCGTCAGGCTAGGTTGTCTCGGCCCTCGCGTAGAGGTTAAACGGCATCATTTTTACAAGCTGTTGCTCTGAATTTTCCTTTATCTATCCTCAGAAGCCAAACATCGTTGTTAATCTGTCACATGATAAAATACTATTAAGCAATTAGACATTTACGTTACCTTAAAATGAATAATCACAATACAATAATTTAATCTTTTCTTGTCAATTATAAATACAAATAGCCTTATATCTTTAATTTATTAGCTTTTTCTCAAAACTCTAAAATCATGTTTTCTTTTTTAAAGTTTATAAGAAGGCATATTTACATCTTTTGTGACGGCAGCCCGGGATAGAAATTAATTAATTATAATTTCATTTACAGGCACCTTCATCTTTGTAGTACAAACGATATGTTAAAAATGTTTTGGTATAGGATATAATGTTTTGGTATATTTCAATCAATTAAGGTGATAAATTACCAAAATACTAAAAATTAAATAAGTGAAAAAAAATGTAGATATTTTTTTAGTTTTTTTAATAATAAAACAGTTCTCTGGAGTAAGATGTTCGGACTTTTTATTGAAGTTCTCTGTTAGTTATGACATTCTTCATTTACGGTGGACGCTCGTTGCTATAAAAACAAAATGATTTAAAATTACTTTTAATCCTAATAATATTTTGTTAACATACATTTAGGTTTTCAATGCGAAAAAATTTATAAATCAATATAATTTGTATTATATATTTTCCTATGATATGCACTTTTATATAGCAAATGTATAAGTTATAGTTGCAAGTTCAAAGTAAAGTTCAAAGTTCGTAGAAAAAAAACATTAATGTTTATCTCTTAGTGTGAAAACTATAAAAATAACTGGAAAATAACTACTTGCTTACATTATGAATATCACAATTAGTAGTTTCAAGATGGTCTTTATTACTTTACCTTGTTACATGATTTGTATTATCATATATTTACTTTCTTCTATCTTTACAAGAAGAAAGTATTGGATTCATAAAAAAATTCAACTTCCCAGTTTTAAACGGATTTATACGTTTTAGAAGGTCCTGAACACGATTTGATTGTTTTTAGAAATGCGTTAATTTTTAACATTTTCCAACCAAGTTGAAAAGTGTTTATGACTTCGGCCGTCTGCCGTCTGGTGTTTGCCGTATGGCCGCCTGGCCGTGTTCAAACTCGCGCAAATATACTCGGAGTGCCCTGAATTTTTGTATGTTATTGTCGTTTACCACAGCATGTTCCCTATTGCAAATGAAGTGTGTAGCACTTATACTTTTGTTACAGTAAATGTCAAAAGTATTCCGTTAAACGTTTCAAGTGCAATTTGATGATGCTACGCCATTTGAAACACGATGAAATTGATACATAATTATAAAGGACATTAAAACATGTTTTTTGTAGAATATGGGTTCAAAGCATTTATTATTCATTTAGAGGGTCAAACAAAAGAATTCTATTACACATTGTTCTATGGGGAAAAATCGTTTGCAGTGTAATTTAATGATGTTTTACTATTTCACACATAATTAAAATAATATTCATTACTCAGGTGCAGTATAAATGGTTCGCTTAAAAGCATGGTGTGCATTGCGTTTATCGTTCATTTACAGGGTCACACAAAAGAATTCTGTTGCACATTATTCTAGGGCGAAATATCGTTTGCAGTGTAATTGAATATTACTTATTGAATTCACTATTTGAAACATAATCAAATTTATATGCATAATATAAATTGCTCACTTAAAAGTATGGTGTGGATTGTGTTTGTCGTTAAATTACAGGGACACACAAATACAGTACATGTGCAATAATTACAGTCTATATGTGATAGGTGCGTTTTCAAGTTTGACTTGCGTTTTTATGTTTATGTATTTTTTTTCATATTACGTAGTGTGTATAAATTCAATTGATCATATACAAGGCTACACAAGGGAATTCGTGAGTATTACTGATTATGGGATTGAATTGCTTAAGGGCAGTTTTTAATTGTGTTACGCTTTTTTTCTTGAAGAACTATATTTAGTAGACTAATATAACTTTGTGAATATATATAAATCGATATACAGGGTTACGTAAAAAACAAAATACATTGTCGTTTACGGTTGCTAATTGCTGGAAGTGAGTTTTAAGTTGACTTGAGCGTTTTTTACGTCAATTAAATTTTACCTTAATATGTGGTGTGTACAAAAGTGTTTACATAATATACAGGGTTGTACAAAGGATTTCAAAAACATCTTCATCGATTTGCGAAAATTGCTAAATGGGAATTTTCTAACTGAACAAAATTTTATCATGCTATGCAATATATATCCAAATATACAGATCATATACAGGTCTGCACAAAATTAATTCGACTACTTTTTCTTACAATGGAAGATAATTTCGAAAACTGTATTTTTCACCTTGGTATATGTTTTCTAAGCTGTTTACTTACATGTCTTCTTTTACCTTTATTTAACAGTGAAATTTCGTTACAGTTTTCTGGATGTGTTGGAAAGTGATTCATAATCTATGCTTGACGCATGCTTTGTCGTTCTTGTTATTATTTATTGTAGCATAATTAAAGCAAACAAAAAAAGAAAAAGAAGGATAAAAAAATTATATTTTTTATTTTAAAATTATTTTTTTAACATTAAATATTAAATTAGTAAACGACGAAGAAGGAGAAGGAAAAATGGAACATTCTCCATCTTTTTCTCCACTTTTTAATCCTCTTCCTCCTTTTATTAAGGTTTTTTAGCTGTTTCCTTTCGCCATTTCGTGCCTTCCTTCAATCTACTAGAAGGTATTATGTACGCAATGAAAAATTGGTTTTGAATGTCGACCTGCTGTGAGTTAGCTACATTGTTTTTCTTAAAACTGTATAGTGTTTTATTTTTGTTTTCTTTAATTATCTAACACTAGTTCGTATGTGACTTTTTATTTTTTCATTTACTGTATTTCTTAATAAACTGAATCGCTAAAAACTATACTTCTTTCCATGTTATAATAAAAGATGAAATGTAATTGGATTAAGACATGTGTTCTGAAAAATTTGAAAAATAAATAAATCTGTAACAAACCACTAAAGTATTTGTTGAAAATTTGACGTGAATCAAACTATCTCACATCAAGCGAAAAGAAAAATCAACGAAGCAAAAATACTTTCTAAATTTAGTTTTTAAAAAGAACTTCAGTTTTTGACAACTTCTTTTAATGTGGAAGAAATCTAAAGGGATTTTTTTCCCTTTTCCAGGAAAAAAGGATTAAAATTGTGAGTTGAAATAGTATTAGCTGTTTCATAGATATAATTTATGTGTATTTCCCCACAGAATAAGAAAATTAACTGTAATTACATCTTGAATTCTTTCAGTCATTATTTATTTATGCTTGTTTTTATATAACTAATATAAAAATATAAAAATATATCAATACAAATGTAAAGTATGGGGAAAAAAAGGGATTAAAATAAGAAGACCTATGTCAATATTCTCTGTATCAACGAAGTTCTCAGTACTTTAATACGAAGAGTCAATGCGAAAAAACAACTGGTGTACAACTTTTTCTGAATTTTCAGCTAATTTAAGGGACATAGTATCCCGTGGAAACCTTGAATAAAGTTAAATTGAAAGTAATCCTTTGAAAACCATATTTGAAGACAGTAAAAAGGTGTCAAAACTATCAAATATGTTTTAAAAGACCATTTGAAAACTGGTATAAAGATGGACGAACTATGTATGTCAAAGAAAGAAAAATGAATAACTATCACTTAACTACAAGTGATTGTTAGGATTTTTTTTTACTATACTTTCACATTTACACTTAAAAATGTTACACGTTATTAACATGTTATTAACTTGATGCTACCCAGACAAACGAAAATATCATAATCAGCTTTTAAACGAATTTTAAATAAAAACATCGAAACCTGAAGCTCCAATTTTGTCTGGATATTTCTAGAATGACTAGATAGGAAAAAAAAATCAAAAAGAGGTGGAAGGGGAGGGGGGCACGAAAAATCGGACGATATTATTGGTAATTGGTGGAGCTAGTGATAACGAATTATCAACTAATCACTACGTATAGGCATTTTTATTTAATTTGCTAGTAACCGTTAATTTGCTAGTAACAGCTAATAATTTGAACGCAAGTCTCTCTTTCTAAACGAAAAATTTACAACAGTTTTTCAAATTTTCATTTATTTTTTGTTTTGCTCCATAACCAATTTAATTTTCCCGTACTTACAATTGATACATGAACCATAGCGTACCCCCAGGACTAAGCGTACTTCAGGGTAAGAACCACTGATCTAGAGGATCCTTCCATCATATCCTTTTACATTTTGTTATTTAGAAATTACTCTGGCAAATTTATCTTTTTACTTTTTTTGCAGAGAAAAAATAAATTCGCAGAACACTTTTAGTATTTAGATAAAGAAAGAAATACCTTAAATTTAGTTACATATTCTAGTAAGCTAATGTTCTTTCTAACTTTACTAAAACTGCTTAAATTCTTTTTATGCAACTCTCGTAGTAAAGTTTTTTGGAGATTTATCTTAAATTGTTCCAAGGAAAATTTTCACTATCTAAAATATACTTAACAGATTGTTGAAACATTTTTATATTTTAAACTTTCATCGTAAACGAACATGCTGATCATAATAAAACTAGTTTAGCCAAACGATTCTTCAAAATCTTCTGTAAAACTTTTATCGTGCAAATTTCATAACGGCTATATGTATTATTTCAAAATACGGCTAACATTTTTCTTACATTTAATGTTTAAATTTAGGAAACTATTTTAATAGAATAGAATTTTTGCAAAAAGAATTTAGTTGTTTAAAATATTAAATAAAGTCAGTATTTTATTTTAGTTTTGTTAAATAGACATGTTTTAGTGTTATTAGTAAATGTTCGACTACATCATAAGAACACACTTGTTGATGCAATTAGTGGCTTATCTAAGCTGATGATTTGACATAAAACAATTACATTTTAGGATTTCTAATAAAGTTATTTTTACATGTAAGACATAATTGGAAACTAAATCGAGAACACTCAAAAATTTTGTAATTGACTTTTCTCCGTATTCTTTGCCGTTTTTAGGATAGCAAAGCGAATTTCTAGTTTTTCGCTGGGTGGCGTTACAAGCAGTCTTATCACACATTGTTTATGAGTGTAGCTGTTGACGTTCTGAATTTAAGGGTGGTGTACCGAGCATTAGTGGGCACCCTGTATTTAGATTTTTGAAGGTAGTGAGAGATGAACACCATAAAACCGTTACTAACATTTCATACAAATATGGCAGATAAAGAAATTTTTGACTTTGCTAGAGTAAAAATATAAAACAGATATTACCATTAACCTATCTGTACTATACGAAATCGTTACTGGATTATGGGATATGTTTTGCATGTATGTGAGAGTATATGTTATAATAATCCTTGAAAATGCAATGGAAATTGGCGAATAATTAATTTGAAGGACTGACGAATCATGCTCATTAAGCGTCTACCTTTGAAATACCGAAATAAAGAAAGTCATCGAATAAGATTTCTTGAATTTAGTTTCACATATCGTCAAAATTCTAAATATAAAACGCGACCAAATACCGTTCATGAATATTAGCTGCAGATGCCTGGAAACCAGGAAAATATTTTACTGACACCACTTACATTTTTGAGAGATTCTTAACCTATGTAAGCAAAAAAGTTTAATAAGGGACAGACTGATCCAAGCTTACCTAATAACACTAACATTAGTACCGTAACCGAAACATCATCAACTTTACTAAAATGCAACTGGTTTTGCCATCATTGGGATCAAGTGACATGGAAGATGAGTTGTATCCAAGTAACTGTGACTCCGATTTGTCCCCTTCTGTAACTAGTTGCAAATACCTAAAAAAAAAGTTGTACTAGATTCACAAAAAATCGGTAAATTGGAAGTCATAATGTGACAAATAAATACATTCATAATTTCCCTATCATTATGACTCTGACAATTAATGACTATTTAAACATCTTGGTGACTTCAGTATATGTCAGTATAGTGCATATATTGTATCATATAAATGTGTCTCCAGAGAAGGCGTTTATAGAAATTAGATATATCTAGATTTAAAAAGATAAAGGTTTATTCAACTTCGCTAGATTATTTTTGAGACAGGGACACCATCATTCATTTTTGAGCATTTTGTCATTCTATAAATGAATAAGTGTTGTATTTCCAAATGGATCTATTCAAATTACTTAATGGTGGATTTAAGCTAAATGCATGAAGTCATATTTTACGGCTTCTTTTTGTTCTTCCCAACATTGTTTCCTCGAACTTTATTGTAACAATTTAATAATTTTCTGCAGAAATTACCTTTCCTGATTTATTGTTTTGCACACACTCTACTATAAATTTATTCCAATATCTTTTTAATACTTTCCACCGTCGTTGAAACAAGTTTATGAATTCAGTTTGCCTGGCAGTGTGTCTGATCTCTAACTCCCTTAAATATAATGCGATTGCCATGTTATTGATACGTGTTATTTAAGTTTACTATGGCATTTTTGGTACTGCAAATGAAGTGTGTCGCATTTATAGTTCATTTAAACGGACAATCTAAATAATTCCGCTACGTCATTTTTTATGTGACAAAATCATTTGCAATGTATTTTAATTATGTTAATTCATTTCAAACATATTGAAATCTGCATACATGACCGATATACGGTACAAGAAGATTACTGTAGAATATGGTCTGCATATCATTTTATCGTTCATTCATAGGGACACACAAAATATTCGGTTACAGTAAAGTTACATAAAGGAGAAATGCCGGAAGTGCGTGTTCAGTTGTAGTAAGCGTTTTTGTATTTAAATAATTTGTTGAATAGTACTTGATGAGTTTAAGTTCTATAGATCATATGCAAGGCTAAAAAAGGAATTATGTTTACTTCTGGAAATTCCTGTAAAGGAATTTTCAGCTATGTTATGCATTTCCTAACTGAACTAAATTTTAGCATAATGTGCATTACATATAAAAATCTATAGATCATATGCAGTGCTTTGCAAAGTCATTTGAGTACTTTTGCGTGTATGGACCATTAATAGCTGAAATAGTGTTTTCAAATGTGTTATGAATTTTTCAAATTGTTTTTTTTTAGATGTCATTTTTTACCTTATTAAACGAGGAGGTTTTGTAACAGTATTTTTAATATGGTAGACGTATGATTTTTCTTTCTTATTTAAAACTCTGATGTGTAAGTAGAACACTGCGTGATTACAAATTCGTTCTCCCCCTTTATAACCTCTTTATGTTTTCATAAATTTATTCTACCATTTTAATTTTGAGAATGTTATTGATGATATCCCGGAAAAATTAAAGAAAAATATATTTAAAGTTAAAAATGACAATATTTAGCTGCACAGATGTTGTAATCCATATTAATTTCTGTCCAGTTACCTAATTGTGCTACTGAGCGAATTAGAAAAGACACAATGTTATAAGTTCATGACGATTTTATGAAGTTACATGACGGGCAGAATTTAATTTGGATAGGAGCGTAAGTTCATCCGATAGTTAAAAATTAGAAACGCGGTTCTTTCAGGTGTGTAAATGCCCTAGGGCAAGGAAGTAAAACGATTGTGTGATGTACATAAATAATAAATAAAAATAATACTAAAAATATTTTTAATGCATGGATAGTGTTAAAAAAATCTACAATAAGTATTTATTACATAATTGTATTTCGTATATATCACAGTTATGAAGAACTTCTCAAAATGTTGAAAAGCACTCTAATTTATGACCTGCCAAAAATACGTTGCTGTAAATTCAAAAATATAAAAAAAATGTAAGATTTCAAATTATGTTGATGAAATAGTAATTAATATCCAAAAATGTTCGTTTTTTTTAAATTTTCTACGGTTCCTGGGTCCTTCAAATTACATTTAGAAACTTTTCTATATGTTCTAACATGTAAAACATTAAAAAATACATTCTTCTACGACAAAAAAATTACCGATTTACGATACTTAGAATTTTATGAAATTTCGAAACTTTTCATCTCTGGAAATTTCATAAAGCTCAAAGTATCATATTTCGCTGAGTTTAGGCAATAGAAAGACAGAACTTTTTACTGTTTTACTTTTTTACTGTCACAGCATGTGAAAAACTTATATATACTAAAATATAGGATATATATTTTCCAAATATACGAGGGCTGTAAATTAAATAATGGCAACATAGGAATAAATAAATTTTTAATGAACTTACAAGTACAATTGCATTACATTCCTTCTATGTAATCACCAGCAAAGCTTATAACCTTTTGCCAAATGTCGGGAAGCCGTTGTAGACCAGTGGCAAGGTATTGATTGTTAATGTGAGCGACCGAGCGCCCTACTGCGTGCCCTGTGCGTTACAAATCCGCAGTCTCATTCCGACCCGAACGAAATGCTTGAACCCATCGTGCTACTGTCCTATACGGTAAAGCAATTGTGCCACAGGCTTCCACTAATCCTCGATAGCATTCTGTTGCATTTTTGCCACGGGCAACCTCGATTTTAAGCCACGACAGCTGATCACCTTTTGAAAACATGCTTTAGAGCGATGGAAACGAAACTCCTCACTTTAACGCCACACAACAACTACCCTTCTAAGCAGATCGACTGTTTTTTGCACTCAACACATCGACAACAGCGTCACCTCACCTCTCCCATGTCCTATTTGCGCATGCCCGCCTTTCTGCTAGTTTCAATTTTAAGTTGCCACTATTTAATTTACAACCCTCGTATTTTCCTATATATAAGCAACAGAGACCGAATAAAAATTACAAAAGAGTACTATCTTGAAAATTAATGGCAGGAATATTTTATCAACATAATCATAAAGATCACATTTTTTTAAACTCTTTTGCAATTTACGTTGCACAAGTATTTCCCACAGGTAAAAAATAAAATCTCGTTCCAATCTTTTTGGGGCGTCCTGTGTAAATCATACCGATTTAAACAAAAAATTAAGAGCTCAGTATTTCATAAGAGTCTAATAATTGTTGTTAAAGAAATCGTTTTTTACTACTGCTCCGTATTTTTACTATAGACTCAAACTTTTTTTGCACCAATTGTTAAACATAAAAATAAATTATTCTTATTAAATAACATAGTGCATTTTTTTTCTTTTTGCATTTGCGTTGAATTAAATTGTAAATGATATAAATGAAAGAATAATTAAAAAGTTGTTAATTAGTATCATCACTCAAGATTATTTACTTATTATTAAAAATATATTAATGTTACTATTGTTAGACGAAAACCGGCAGACCGAGGATGATCTGGAAGTGCACTATGGAACACTGGAGTACTATACTTAATGTAATTAGATTATCTTGTGCAGTAAAAAATTTAAAAGCACCCTCAATAACATTTTTAGCCTAGGAAAATAACTAGAAAATGGAAAATTCAAACGACAAAGATAAAAAATAAACTTTATCAAAATACGACAAAATTAGAAATCAAACATTTAAGTGTATATATTGGTATAAATAATGAATAATTTTGTATAGGGTGGCCATAAAATATTTTTTTATGTTTGAAGACATACATAGCTAAATGTAATTAATAGAATGAAACAATTTTTTTTTTATATTACGTTTCCGAAACATGTGGAGATTTAATTTCTTAAAAAAAAAAAAAAAAAAAAAAAAAAAACAATAGTACCATCTATTACAAAATTTGCGGAGAAGGACGCATTTGACATTGGAGACTCAGATATTAGCATTAATAGCTACTTAAAGGGATGGTGCAAAGTGTTTTGTACGTTTGTGACAGTACATATATTAATTTCAATTGTAAAGACATTCGAAACATTCGAAACATTTAAACATATAATTAATTCATTGAAAGATTCCGAGTTGTTCTTTGTTTGCATCAAGAACTGCTGTACCAAGATACGAAAAATAATAGTTTAAAATTTCTTGTTTAAATTTCTTTACAGAATCCATATTCACATGTCTTTTAAAGTCTAAATATAAATTTCGGTCTGATTTGTTGCATTACTTTTATCTACAGGTCCCTCCAAACAAGAAAATTATTTTTAGCCATACAGAATATTTCTGATATTTTATTAATCCTAGTATACAGAAGGATTAGTAGTACTCTTTTTAATTTTAATAAATAATCTCACCTGCATCGAGACTGAAATACAACAACCTTGACTAAAATGTAACTGTTATTGTTGTCATTTGTGTTACGTGACGTGGAAGATGAGACTCGTATCCAGGTCCTACTGATGGCGACATGTCCCATTTTTTATAACAGTTGCAAATGGCTAAAAACATCGGTCAATCGCGCATACACACATGTACACGCTCGCACGCATTCACTAAACTGTTGTATAACTTGATGAAATCTGGCAAGATATCGAAAGATGTTGAGGCAAAATAAAGTTGGTAAAAATATCATGTACATCTCGCTAATATGGGCCAGTTTGACAAAATTATCTCTGTAATACTTGTAAAATCACATTTATGCAATTTGCTGCCCAAGCTTCGGAAAAGTACAGTTCTGCTATCGCTAAGTTGAATAAAGTTATTTTCAGAGTTTACCAGTCTGGTATAATAAAAAATTTTCTCATAAGATTCCGTCAACATGTTACTGACATTTTCTCTCTTTGAATATGTTTCATTTTAGATAGATTTCAATACAAAAACTAACAAGCTACCTATTGCAGCCGTTCGGAAGAAAGCTATTCCGGAAAATTTAGGTATATTTTCACCTCTCATAACTCCCAGATCTCAAAACCACCCTCCGTTCAAATGTTGATTTATATATACCGGGTGAACCAAAAGTTCCTTAAAACTTTAAAAATTCATGAAAAGAAGAAGTTATGATAAAGAAGTGCGGTTTGCAAGAAAGGGCTCACAAGGTAGTCGAATTTGTTTTAGCAGCAAAAAAAAATTAGTTAAAAATGTCACTGGTAGAGGGCGCAGACGACCCGAATCAGAATGAACAGGACAAAAGTACGCTCCATTCATTTATTCTTGCAATAACAATTGTTCAACATGACCTCCAGAACATTGTACGACACAACTAAGGCGACTCATAACGTCCGTTACGGCGGAATACAACATGTCGGAATCAATTTCAAAAACCTCACGACAGACAGAATTTCGATTGAACGCTCGATTGAGTAATGATAATATTCTGAAAGCGAATTTGAAATTCTCGTATATCCCGGTCTTCTATTGCAGGATTAATTTGCATAAATCTGCTGAATCTCTCGCATGTTAGCGCCATCTACAGGTGACTTTTTAACTAAAATTTTTATTGCTGCTAAACAAATCCGACTATTTGTGAGTCCTTTCTCTCAAACCGCACTTCTTTATCATAATTTCTTCCTTTTTATGAATTTTTAAAGTTTTAACGAACTTTTGGTTAACCCGGTATATATATGATCTATGTCATTCGATAGCACTCGCATTTCTGAATGAATTTGGATGAAACTAATTGTGTGTGGTAAGCTCACCAATATATCGACCGAGTTCGTTGGCCAGCTTGGTCCACCATCTTGGTTCAAAATGGCGCCCACTAAAATATTTAAAATTCAAAAAATATATACAGAAAAAATAGAAATTCAAATTTACTTTTTGTTTAAGTGTTAGGCCTTGATTCAAAGATTCCGGAGCATTTTTTGTTTTGCCTCTATCATAAAAATTGGCTAATATATAGCAGTTTGAAATTCTAGGGTGGCTGACATTTTGAAACAAGATAGCAGATTACAAAAAATCAGGGATTGATTTATGAGTTTTAGTGACCGTGATTTCTCGCAAATTATTATCTTTCATTGTTGTAATCATTTTCCCGATCATACACATAAAACTATATTCATATCCATGAGCCTCAAATTATCGCCAGGCTTGGCGACACTTAGCGAAATATCGCCAAATTTCGCGACTACCATAAGCCTTTATAAATGAAGCAACTTGGCTATATCACTAATTTGGCGAATTTTTTATTCAAATTCAGTATTAACGAATCTTGTGTAATCGGGTTCTTTGCATTTTAGCTTGCTGTTTTCGAGTAACACTAGCTAAAATTTTTAAAACGAAGATATAGGAAAGCTACCTTTTCCTCCTGGTACAGACCGGAAGGACTTGTTATATTTACATACCAATATTTAATTTCCTTTTTTCCAAATTTGAAAGAAGTATGGTCATTGCATTTACCTGTAACATATAAAAAACATCAACTGTATAACCAAATTTTGATATATAGGTGACGTCAACAGTAAAAGGACAGGAAAACAAAACGCGGAGTATTTAATAACTTACTTAAAGTCTATAATCTACATAAATTATTAGTATTATTGAATCTATTGAATAATGCAAAGAAAATTATTTTTGACTAACTGCTCTGTATTCACGTTACGCAGACATCATTACTTAGTCAGGTAGCAAAAAATGACAATCTCAATCTGATGTTTTATTATCATATCTTAAATTTAAAAAAAATGATATATTTTTTAGGCAGAAAGAGAGTATTGTGCAAAACATATTTTCTAGAAATGGCACAAATTTTATTTCAAATGAAGACTATGCAACACAATTTAGAAATTTAAATGGTTTATTAGTTATTTTTAATGCTTATTAAGTTACTTTTACATTTATGTATATATTATTGATATAAGTAATATATTATTTTGTACATTCCTGTAATTAGATTAATATTTATAAAAATGGAGTTTTGTAATGAACTGAATGATTATTATTGCCTTTGCTATACATTGAAGGAAATAATGAGTGGTTTCTAAGCCACTGTGATCAGTGTCCCTAACGTATCCCCATTTTTAGTAAAAAAGAAAAATCCTACTATTCTACAAATTTTTGTCTAACAATTTTTGCTTTATTTAATAGCAGATATTTCGTGATTAAATGTAACAAAAATTGCTGTTCAGAAATTCTGGTAGAAAGGTAGTTTAAAATAAAATAAAAACAGACTTAAGTTGACAGAACTGACTGCCATATCAGTATGTTCTTTCTTTTCATTCTCAGTTGCGAAAGACAATCAAATTGATCACGGTGGTTTGACATTGTAGTTACGAAGTGACACTCAACTAAAAATCACGATGTTACGAATTAAAGATGTCAGGTTTTGGTCATTGTTGTGAAAATCAACTCCTGATCATGCTGACGAGTTGTTGACAGGATATTAACTAATTGTGCTATTACCGCAAACGTTTTCACAAAATAGATATGTAAGAAGCTAAAAACTTAAAGCATTGTGAAACTCCACTAGTTTGTTAAATCAGAAATCTAACAAAAACTAGTATTATATACATACAAATTTCTTTCCATATTTCATTAAAATGTTTTTTGTCACATTTCGTATTTGCTATGTTTAAACGAATTGATCAAGAGAAGAAGTAACAGTCATACATCGGGCTTGAATTTAACTGTTTCAATGGTTCCTATGAAATTCATCGTAACATCAAGGATAAGACATGAGGTAAATTTAAACCGTATAAATTTTTATTATTAAGTTCTCAAATTCATGAGATTACCCCAGGATTTTTTTTTTTGGGGGTGGAAATTGATTATACACTTTTACACTGAAGAAATATATTGATAATTGCCTTGCTCTTTCCTTATATGCAGCAGATGACATTGCTTTTTCAGTTGTTTCATAGGAATTGTATAAATGTTCATGATGATTTTTTTTTGCTTAATCTAATCCTGCATTTGCTTAACTTGAAGAAACTTTGAAGTTTCTACCGTGATCTGTGCCAGAATCATAATGTGAATCAAAGCAGTTTTGACTGCTTTCGCCAGAAAATTCTAGATTTATTAATAAACGTTCTATATTTATTAATCCCGTTTACAGATAGGAACAAGAATGTCATAGTTCCCATAATCTGTAATTGGAAGGAAAGATCTAGAAATCCATACATATATCCATACCAATAGTATGTTTAATTTCTTACAATCATACTCATCATCATCACATATCAGTCAATAGATAAACAATATACAGAGAAAGTTTACAATTTTTAGAGCAAAAAATAATTTAAAATGCAGTATATTCCAGCGTATAACGCGCATTTTTTATACATTTTTATTTATTTATTTACAGAAGCACGTTATACGCTGGGCAAAAAAAAATAGAAAAGGACGAGCAAAATAATATAAATTTCTACAAGAATAAACATTATATTTATTTACAAAAGGTTGTTTATATTCGTATTAGTTATTATACTTTTCAGTTTTTCTTATTGCATTTTTAAATGACATATATCATGAGAATTTCTTTGGAACGCATGAGGTACACGTTATACGGCGAATATATCTAAAATACAAAACTGTATTCGCATTATTATTTTATTTTTTGAGCGTAATATGCTGGATTATACAATATTTAAAATTCAACAAAAGTATCGTTAAATGGAGGGAAACTTACTTTAAAATGGCGATAATTACACACAGAAATAAATCTAAGTGAACCCGAACCTCTAAACTTTTTCATTTAATTGATGAATTTGTGAAATCTGGCTTATACTTATATTTGGATTTTCTTATTTTAACAATATTTTGGAAAAGGAGATTCTTTTATTTTATTTCAAGAAAATTGAATTATCGCAAAACCTTTTTTATATTACACTACAAAAATATTACACTACACTTAAATAGATATACTAATAGGCCAATGTACTGACTATTTTTCCCAAAACTTCTTTTATTCTTTTATGCATCACTCATTATAAAGCTTTTGGGAGATTTATTTTAAATTATCCCAAGGAACATCTTTAGCATCAAAAATTTACTTGTCAGATTCTTCAACATTTACCAAATTTTAAATCTTTATCGTAAACGAAAATGGAAATTGGGATAAAAGCAATTTAGTGAAAATATTCTTTAAAATCTTCTATAAAACTTTTATAACAGAAATTTCACAAAACGTTATCTGTGTTTATATTACAATACGGGTAGAATTTTGTTTTAGATTCGAGATATAAATTTAAGCAAATGTCTTATAGAATAAAATTTTCCAAAGGATTTATTTAAAATCATAAATTAAAGCCAATATTTTACTTTCTTTGTTTTGAATATATTTGTGCTTGAGACAAGTTGCCTTGCTTTTGCTATGAGAGCTGCTAACCCTGTTCGAAAAAAATATATCTTTAACCTGTTATCTAATTTTCTTTGCAATTATAATGCAACGCATAATTTAAAAACTAATAGTGCAGAAGTAATAATATAGAATCAAAATTTAAAGCGATATAAGCATGTAATTTATGTATACTCATGTGTACATGTGTCCGTCATTGGGTTATATTACTGCCGATGTTGGACACATTGAGTATTTGTAACTTTATTCAGTTATTAAAATAAACTATATTTTGCTTTCATGTGTTAGTATTATTTATAAATGTCCATCTTCCATATAAAATCACTCTTCTGCATGTAATTAGTAACGTATTTAACCTATTGATTGGATTTAAAAACTTACATTCCAAGGCTTCTAATAAAGTTCTTTTTTACACACAAGATGTCAATTTACACTGAATTGTGGATGCTTTGTAGCTTTTTATTGGATTTTTTCCCCCATTTGTAGTATATTTTTCGAGATAGGACCGCTATCTCGAATGCTATCTCGCACATTCATGTTTCAGTATGCCTCGACACCGTGTTCATGGCTGTACGTAAATCCATCCACCAGTTACTTGAGGCGAAACGGATTCATGGAAACAAGGAAACACGCTGTATATAAGGTAAAGCTAGGATAGGAGAGTCTGCGCACAATTGAAAAGAATAACAATAAAAAATCTAAATATTATTTTTTTTGCTAAACTATCCATGAATAATTTTTACTTCATTTGTGTTTTATACATTTCCATTGCTATTTTGTTGTTATGTTGCAATTTAATAGAACAGTTGAAATAAAACCAAGAAAGTTATTTTGCGCAATCTGTCCTTACAGGGTTGGTGTGATTGCGCGCATGGGTAGGAGAAATTGTTACTAATAATAACTACAATTAAATTGTTAACAATAATAATTACATTTACATGACATTGTTGTAAGGTTTTTGTGAACAAATATTATTGTATTAGGAGTGAATATTTCAACCTAATGATTAAAGAATCAGAAAAAGGAAATAATTTTAAAAATGATTAAAACTTTAATTAAAAGAAAAAAAATAAAGAATCAGAAAAAGCAAGTCCAGGTAAGATTACAAAATAACATTAAGTTACTTGATAACACGTTTAACTTAAAAATAGTCCATTTTCATTTTTAATTTTTTTATGCAAATTTACCAATAATCTCTCCCAGCATGGAAACTAATTGGAACAATGCGCCATCTCTCCTAAGTAGAAGATGCGCAAACTCTCCAATTTCGGTAGGAGATATTGCGCGGCCTTTTATTTAAACAGGGCCGCTACTAAATCCAACCTTTGATGTTCACATTGCTAGTCTAGATTAGTAGCTTATGAGAAATCGTTTAAGTTTAAAATATTTTGTACTACTGACATTGTATAGAAATTCTGATGAATAGCTATGAAAATTCAAGCACTTACTTTGGGGAAACAAAACAAAATAGCAATGCTTTATCTTCGACGCTCAAAACAATCAATGTGCACTTTCAAGTAGACACTCCACTACTGCTGTTGTACAACTACCTGGAGTCGCTGCGCACTCACTCTACTCCTTCCTCCCGAACCTCTATGTGCGCAATCTCTCCGACCGCGCCATCTCTCCTGGCTTTACCTTATGCTCATTGTTTTTAATAAAAGTTAAAACCGATATTAGAGTTATAATTACAGAATAATGTTTTTTTTCATAATTGGATTAAAATATAATTTTCATTTATTTCGGATTGAAGTGCATCGGTTCAGGTTGAAATGCAACTAAAATTTTTGGAGAAGATCAGTGTCGAAAATCACACAGGGTATTTAAGGTAAGAAATAACCTTTTGCAGTTTGTTTTAATTTATTTTTTTATTAAAAAATACTTGTTTCAACTTCATTCATAGAAAATTTAGAATTTAATAAAGAGTCCATGGCATTTAGAAATCTAATAAATAATCCTAAAAAATAATGTTAAAGTGTTTCTTAATATTTTCTACTTTTATTCCTCATACATCACCTCTAACTATCGCATAATTTAAATTTTACATAATTGACTAATGAAAAATAATTTACTTTTAAATAAAAGCTGTTTAAAGATGTAGCTTAATTAAGTGACATTTTATGAGTTTCAAAGTCATTTTTAAATGTGATTTTAAAAAATTTGTCTCAACAAGGACCTTTTTAGGTGCGTTCGTAATTATATAAATACGTAGCACCTATAGTCGTCGTTTGGTCCGTCCGTCTGTCCGTCCGTCTGTCCGTCCGTCTGTCTGTCTGTCTGTCTGTCCGTCTGTCTGTCTGTCCGCATATAACAACGCAAAAACTACCCAACCAAATGGTTTGCAATTTAAAATATATTATCTTTGCAGAATTTTGTCGAGACATTTCAAATTTTATTAAAATCGAATCAAAACTTTAGGAGATATTAATAAAAATATTTATTAAGAAATTTGAATTTTTTTTTTTAAATCGGTGCTTTTTTGTTATAGGAGCTTCCGAAGTTTAATCGTCAACTGACCGAGATACTTATTTTATGACAGAAATTAATCTGCAGACGATATAATTCATTTCACAGAATTAAAAATCATCAAGATCTGAATATTTATATAACTAGCTGATACATATATATCTGAATATTTATATAACTAGTTAAGATATTTGTATGAACAGTGTCATAAAATATATACTTAACTAGCTGTTTAACCCGTTCTACGCACGGGATATCATGAATTTAATTCTAAAACGTGCGTACGAACGCACCTCGTTTGTAACGTTTGACGTACAATTTCCAACTTGTTTTAAACGATAATGGTGGTGGTGGCGTTTAATACGACCGATTGTCAGTGCGAGGGATATAGGTCGATGTCCGTGGGCGTCGTTCTAAAAGAAACTAACAGGTATTTATGCTGGTTCAAAGAAAACCGCCAAAAACTCTGAAGGGCTAAGCCGATGAACACGATTTTGGTTTGACCACAAAACCTTCCATTTTGGTAGCTTTGAGAGCTACCAACTTTTCAGCTGCTAGTGGGGTCTCCAGAGATAATGTAAATAAACTAGTTGAATAGTTCCGCAACTGGTATTTAACTGATCGGAGAAAATTAAAAAATCAGGTAAATCATAAGATGGCACATTTTTTATATTTAAATCTGTAAGAGGAAAAACTGGTTATCATTTTATATTAAACATAAAATTAATATAAAATTACGTTAAAATTGTAAAAAGTCCTTCCGGCCTGTACCGGGAGGAAAAGGTAGCTTTCCTATATCTTCGTTTTTAAATTTTAGCTAATGTTACACGAAAACAGCAAGCTAAAATGCAAAGAAACGTTTACAAAAGATTCGTTAATACTGAATTTGAATAAGAAATTCGCCAAATTATTGAGCAATAGCCAAATTGGCTTCATTTATGAAGACTTATTTTGGTCGCCAAATTTGGCGATATTTCGCTAAATTTGGCATATTTCGCCAAATGTCACCAATTTTGGCGAGAATTTGGCGCTAACGGATATGAATATATAGTTTTATGCGTATGATTGAGAAAATTATTACAACAATGAAAGAAAATAATTTGCGAGTAATCGCGTTAATGTGCTGTTTTGTTTCAAAATGTCAGCCACCCTAGAATTTCAAACTGCTCTATCTCAGCCATTTTTTAAGATAGAGGTAAACCAAAAAATGCTCTGGAATCCTTGTATTAAGGCCTAACACGTAATTAAAAATAAATTTGAATTATTATTTTTTTTGTATATTTATTTTAGTTTTAAATTTTTAAATGGCCGCCATCTTGAAACAAAATGGCGGACCAAGCTGGCCAACGAACTCGGTCGAGACATTAGTGACCTTAATACACACATTTAGTTTCATCAAAATCGATTCATAAATACGGGCGTTATCGTATGACATAGGTCAGATATATATATATATATATATATATATATATATATATGATACATTCCTGTCGAAAATTGGCACATTATAGACGATCGCTATTGCTGTCGACTTGAACGTTCTTTCCACCAGACAATCGGAACATCTCAGTCTGAAACCACTAAAATTACCTGATAATCATATCGAGGTAGCCGCAGTCGAGATCGTTGAAATGTAGTCATGACACCCGGACAGGGCATCACTTCGAGTCGCTCACCATGAAGACAAATCTCGAAGTATATCACATCGGAAATCGTAGTGTATTAGCAGTCGTATAAATTGAGCAGAGACGGTGAAATCCAGAAGAAATTTCCCAAAAACATTAAAAAGAAGACTTAATAACTTAATAGATGAGCAGTGGCTTTATTGTGATCACAGAGATGAAAGCAACTCCATCAACTTTCGCTTCATTAAAACTGAACACATTTGAAGATCTTGAAGAATTAGCAGAGCTTGGAGAACATATTACCGATGCATTAGTGTAGACTCCCCAGTGACGGCAATTAGATGACAACCACTAATTCGTGTAAATTCTGTCTCCGAAGCCAGTGTAACCGTATAAATACTTCAAAATTTGGCCCAAAGGTACAAAACGCGCGAACAAGCTGGTCCACTGGCATCCATGTTCGGAGGGCGCTAGGGGGATAAAGAAGGCGGAGCTTTCTCGCTAATGGATGAAAAAATGAGGCCACGAAGACGTGTCTCTGACGTATGATTAAAACTCTTTAACAGAAGCGGCAAATTAAAAAGGTAAAAAGGCCTTTGGGCGCGAAAACCGCTTGGAATCATGGGTTGCCGAATGAATTAAATAGAAATAAAAATGGTATTATAAAAGTTCCAAAGAATAAAAATTAAATGTCTCAAAAGAAGAAATTAGGCAGGTGCGTTTAGAGGCAGTGTTGCAATTTAAGAGAATAAGGTTTTAATAAATACGTGTAGCTTTTAACAGATTAAGATTTTTAGAATGATAAATAACAGAATATTTTGATTAAGTTATGGAATAAAATACAAAATAGATTTAAGAGATATTTTAAAAAGAGAGGGAAAAAAGAATTTAAGAATTTGGAATAATTTAACTAAAGAAATAGGGCGAAAATTTTTTATTATTACATATATATATATATATATATATATATATATATATATAGATAGATAGATAGATAGATATATCTATATATATAGATATATCTATATATATAAATCAACATTTGAACGGAGGGTGGTTTTGGGGTCTGGGGGTCATGATCGGTGAAAATATATCGAAATTTTCCGAAACTGCTTTCCTCCGAACGGCTGCAATAGGTAGAGCTTTATACTTTTTTGTATTGAAAGCTACCTAAAAGATATTCTGTATCAGAATATGCTCGGAAGTATTTTAATTTTTACTTTTTAATTTCTTAACTTATAATTGTACGCTTTTAGTCTATTGTCTACCGACTTTCTAAAAATTAATTATAATTTGCGTTTTATTACGTTAAAGAACATTCCTTTAGCTTCCAGTTTTATTTCATTTATTGCAATTAATGCCGTGTGTTTATCCAGTGTATTCCTAGCGTAAACAAGAACATCCTGAGAATCTATCGAGAGGAAATAAAAGTTCCTAAAAGTTTGGAATTTGCACTAAATCAACTTCAAATATGCTTTGAATATTTATGTTATATGTTAATTTTTATGTATTGTTTATATTTAAAAGCAATATGAGCGTTGTTTATTTTTCAAAGACTGGATCGGTTTTGAGCTTTGAGCATGCCAAAGTAATCGCTTGCATAATCTTGGATTTTTTGGAAGCAAACAAATACAAATGTGTCTGCAGCTAGTCTGGAATAGCATTGTTCCAAATTTCCAAAATCCAAATTTCAAAAATAGTGTATTTCTGAAGTCAAATTAAATGCATCAAAAAGGTCCATCCCACGATCCAAATAGATTGGGGCTATTTAGATCGTGGGATGCTATTTAAACTAAAACAACAACAAAAAAATATTTTTCTGTTTTGTTGTAAGTTTCTTCTAAACATTTCTTGGGCCCACCGTAGCTGAGTGGTCAAGGCATCACACCGCTAATCGCTTGCGAGTGTAGGTGGCAGCGGGTTCGAATTCCGCTGGCTCCGTTGCACACTCTTTTTGGAGCTCGCGGCTGTAATTCTGTGTGTTGTAAATTACCTTCTGTGTGCTATCTCGTCCCTGTATATATTGACGATGACATATAAGCGGGCGTTTGACACCAAGCACACAGGTCAGATGTATGTTAATAAAATGTCTAATGTATACATCTCTTAGAACATAATTCGCGAAAAAATATTTTTAATCATTTCTGGATTTAATGTGTTTAGAGTATTGACGTGATTCACCAAAATTCTTCACTTTACGTCACTAACTTATTATACAGTACATATAAGAATCATTTCAAAATTTTTTCTTAGTCTGTCTTGGGTTCAAGCACCTCTAAGTTATGGTACATCTAAACAGATTATTTTTAGAAAAAAACGCATTGATTAATAGAAATGTAATGTTTAGATTTATTTTTGTAGAGACCAATGTTATCAAATACAGACAAATATTAAACTATATAAAATATAAAATAGTTCTCTAAATGTTAATAACATATAATTTTCTATATTAATTTAATGAGAATCATATACTTCTAGAGTTAAAATACTCAAAAATATGTTGGAATGCTAACTAAAAATATAAGAAGATGTAAGAAAAAAATAAATTTGCTATTTATTTAATAAGAGATCGCTAAAACAAATATACAATAAAATAGAAAATTCATTTTGTTATATGCTTTATGCTTAAATGGCTTAGATGAGTCTTATTGCAAATATTGAATTTGTATTTCATACATTATTTAAGCATTTTAGAGTTGATGTAATATTTAATGTCAATATATTACTTTATTTTTATATTTCACAGTATATTTTGATATGTTTTCTCTTGTTCAATCGTTTGATTTTTATTATAATTTCTAAGTATAAATAAAGAATTTCAACTGATTTTTTTTTCAACTGTTATCAATTAGTTTGAATGGAAACATTCTGTGAGCACGTTATGTTATGTTATGTGATGTACCTAATGTTATTTCATTACCTAAATGTCAAGTAATACACTCTAAAAAAACCTGTTGTTTTAACACATATTCTGCAGTACTTTTAACAGAATATCTCCATTTTATATACAGTACAGATTTTCTATGTTACCTAGAGAAGGTATAGTTTTCGCCCTCTGGCGGAAAGTTTTATAGTCATACGAGTCTTAGCTTTTAACGTGTATTGCCGGTAAAGTTATTTGTCTACGTTCTTCGTATCTCTACTCAAGACTAGACCTGTGTGTTTACGTTTACCTTGTGCTCGCCGGCAAAGCTACGCGGTGATAAGTCGGTAAGTCTGTTTAGCATGCTCATTAATTTTGTTTTGTTAAATCCACTTTAATCTTAATTAAGTTCATTATTTTTGAATGCATTTTATTTTGTAAAGTTTTGTAAAGTGATGCGGTATAATTTTTCATTTAATAATACTATTCAACAGCAGATAATTTTGTATGCGCAATCTTAATTTATTACATTTTTGTTGTACAAGTTGCTTGAATTTTAAAGTATTATTATTAAATTTGTTTAATTCATTTTATTTCCATGAACTTTAAAATAAGTTAATTTTGACTAAATCAATCTATTTAAATATTTGGCATTTTAAATGTATATAATAATATATATGATAGATTTTGAAAATATATATTTATATTTTTAAAAGAAAGATTTGGAAAAAAATAAGAGAAATATGTAAGTAATGTTACTTGTTTTAAATAAGAATGATATTATGGAGTATCAAGTTAGATATAATGCAAGATGTAAATGATTCTGAAAAACTATTGTCCTTCTGCATAAACAAAAATATATTTAATGAATTTAATAAAAACTGAAAATATGCAACATGTAGATCATATAATTTTTTTTAATAGTCCTACAGAGATTTATTTTTCTAATTTTGAACAGGAATTATATAAACTCTAAATTTTGTTTATATATTTCTTAAAAAGAGATTAATCTTTACGAAATACAATTATGCAGAAATATTTAACTTGCTTGAGATTTTGATAGATTTAATAAAAATTAAAAAATTGAGCATATTTATAACAAATTTATTAGCATTGAAAAAAAGAATTTACAAAAATCATACTTCCGTACGTGGACGTGGTGTTAATCAAAACTCGCCATGGCATAGCAAGACTAGACATGATTAGTCTAGAATAGAGAAGAGATACGAAGATCGTAGACAAATAACTTTACCGGCAATACACGTTAAATCTAAAACTCGTATGACGAAAAAACTTTCCGCCAGAGGGCAAAACTACTATTACTACTATATATAGTAAAAAACCAATAGCCAATCAATCCATTATCCCACATAATGCTCAAGTACCTTTTTCATAAAAAGTTTCTGCATTTAGGCATTTTATTTTAAGAGAGCCTTTACAGTCTGTACTCCAGATCAGTTAACCAGTGAAATAAATAAAATACATGAAATAAAAAGAGACAACGGATATAAAGAAAGCACCATTAATAAAGTAACTACGAGAATGGAGAAAAAAGAGAAGAAAACTTTAATAAACAAAATTCAAAGTTACCTACTTTACAATATTTTCCTGGGTTCCTTGAATGATTGAAATATAAACTTAGCAAATTTAATATGTCTCATCGAAAACATATGATAGTATTAAATTTACATTTATTCCAGTTTCCCAAATGCGTATTTTAAATAAGATCTAACAGAAAATAAATAGTGATATCTTCCTATAGATGAATATGTCGAATGGTGTAATTTAAACAAGTGAATGTCTGAAATATGGTAAACAAAGCAAACATCTCTGAAGAAATTTTAGATATTACTCTTTGTTAGATACCTTGGTTATATATAAAATGATACTGCAACAACATTTTAACAATTTACATTAAAACAAATAATATAAAGCAACAAAGTACAATATAAATGATAACTTTGTCTATTCATACGAAATAGCCAAAAATAGGATAGAACAAATACAAATGAAAATTATATATATATATATATATATATATATATATATATCCTAATATAGGAAAAAATAATCACATATCATAAGATCCAAAATTACAAATGTTTTTTTACAAGGAAAAATGCATAATAAGCAATAAAGATTTCTGAGAATTTATTAGTATTTTTGTTAGTAAGTGGAAAAGTAGGAAGATATTTAATCACAACAGATTCAAATATATTTATCTAAGACTTTTTGTTAAATCTGAAATATTTTTGATAGATTTGATTATTTTGATACTTCTGTTACTGTTGTAAAAAGCACTTTGCCTAAATTAAAATAAATGAGAAGATTAAATATTATTATGATTTTTAATATTAATTAAGTTTTTAAATGTCCTTTGAGTTTTACAATTTAAACACCAAACCTTACAAATATTCACTTTCGTATTTTATGTACTTTTACATACGTTTGTCAAAGTATGTTAATACGACTTCTACCGGTGTCAAATAACCCCTTTTATTTTTTTAATTTATGTTATGTTATTTGTGATTTTTAAAGCTAAAACCTATAAAATCAAGTCTTCAATATATCAAGAATTATCTTTGATTGTTTAAATCGAAAATGTGCCAATAAAATAACATTATTAAAAGGCGACATTGGATACCAGTATCTTAATGATAATTTCAAAATCAGAGACTTACGTACAATGATACCATCAAAATGAGCAAAATATTAGGACGTTTCAAAAGAAATAAAAAATTGTTTTTTTAATTCATTAAAACTTTTCATCAGGGAAAAAAATATTCATTAAACATAAATGCAGAGTAAGAAATGCAAATATTGTGTAATTATAAATCAAACAGCAAAATTTTCTGGTGTATTTTAATTTTGTTTTGGTGAGAAACATTTTTGTAATAGACTAAACTTTTGACAGTAATAAATTAGGCAGAAACTTCGTGTGAAGTTTCTTTCATGCCTCTAGGGAAACAACAAATATGTCAGAAAACGGATAAAAATTTTCAATGTTGATATATTTATTAAATGTCGAAAAGTTTATTTAAAAGGGAAAACTAAAAATTTTAACACTTTATTTTTTTAATGCGAGCTGTTAGAGTTTTCATATAGATTTGAGCTGCGAATAATTAATTAGTTCTGAAAGCATTTTTTGACAAATTAAGAAAATGTCTAGACTGATTTTTTTTTTTTTTTTTTTTTTTTTTTTTTTTACAATTTTTATTGTATGAAAGAAAGATATTTAACTAGGAAATATATATATATATATGCGTGTGTTTGTCTATTCAAGATCTCGAAAACGACTGTAATATTTTCATGAAACATGCTTCCTGTGATAAACCGAGCCCGTATAAACGACCAAGCTGGGTCCCGAAATCGGGTTTGAACAGGTTAAAACGCACTCAGCATTTTAAATTTTGCTTGGAATATAAATAAGAAAACACTTCAAAATATCTTCACGAAGCATGACTTTTATACTAATTCGAGCACGAAATAACTATCAAGCTAGATGCTGATAGGATAGACGGGAAAATTCGTTTTGACTTACAACACTGAAAAAAATTCTGTATATCGAAAAAGACTAATGATTTATACGAAACGTCCATCTTCTACTAATTCGAACACGAGCAAACGATCTGACTTGGTCCCAAATTCGAGAACATTGGTTTTGAAAAGGTTAAAACAAACTTAGCATTGCTGTTATAAATCCAAAATAGGTTTGCACGAAATTAGATTTATGTGTTAATTAGAGTTCGGGAAAGCCATCTGACTAAATATCCACTTCGATAAATTTTATTTTTGATGTGTTTAAACATTTTGTTTGTCATTCATTTTCCATAATCGCAGTTCTCGACACAATACTATTGCTTATTGATCAGTAACATGATTACAGAGATACCTGACAACATTGGCTTTCGATTTGTTTATGAATTCTGGTGATGTTCGGTAACTTAAACTGCGGGCGTATTTTAGTCTAATGCAATTTACCCATTATATAAGATTAATGTACTAATTAAAAAAAGAGCATATAAGCCTCGAAAGCAGCAAATTTCATTTTGATAAGTTAAAACAAACTTAACACTAAGCATGTTACTAACGAACTATCATTCACAATGGAGTACAATATTGTGTATGCCAAAATTGTGCAATAATAGTATTTTAAATGCAAAGACATTGTTTGTTACTTTTTTGTTATGGGCGTGCTCGGCGACTGGTGTTTAGCGCAAACCGCAATGTTTTACATTCCGATATCTAAAAAAAAATTTTGGAAAACAGAAAACAGTTTTTTTTTTCAAAGAATCTATCAATCAATAATGCATCAATCATGAATCAGTCATACAGTCATACAGCTGGTAATTAATAAAATGTAATTCATTAATATATTATAAATGCATATAAATGTGTAGGATTTTACCTAGCACGTGATTACTATATTATTATAAATATCAAACTACCAAAAACTACGTGTGCCAAATCAAAATACCTAATTTAACAAAATCACTTGAAATGCTTTTATCTGAACTAGTTCTTTTAAATAAAAATTCAAAAGTTTTCCAATAAAATATAAGTTATAAAAATATCAATACTTCTTCCAAGAAAAGTGTTCTATAGTTTAAAATTTCATTTGAGTATTTGTCCTCTCTACGTGTCATGAATATTACCAAAGAGTGTTTTTAACACTTTATAATATAGCTGACAAATGTTTATAACTTCGGTTTGCCTACCAGGCTGTCTGCCTGTCCGTACTCTAACTCTTGTAAATATACTCGGGTTGCCCTGTAATCTTTATATGTTATTGACGTTTACTATAGCACGATCGTTATTGTATAGGAAGTGTGTCGCAATTACAGTTCGTTTACAAGGGTAGAAAAAAATATTCTGTTATATTATGGTCAATGGAAAAAAATCGTTTTAAGTGCATTTTGAAGATTTGGCACAATTTCAAACATAATGATATTTATATGCTTTTATGGAGTACATTAAAACATGCTTTCTTTAGAACATGGGATACAAAGCATTTATTAGTCATTTGCAGAGTCACACAAAATAATTCTGTTACACAACAGTCGAAGGGGAAAATATTTTGAAGTGTATTTTATTGATGCTACACAATTAAATTTCAAACATTACTGATGTGCAGTATAAATTTGCTTACTGAAAAGTATGGAGTGTATTTACCGTTCATTTACAGGAACACACAAATGTATTCGGTTACAGTTACTATGAAAGAGCGATAATTGATGGAAGATAGTTTTCAACTTTGTTTTGAGTTTTTAAGTTTATATTTTTACATAGTACGTGGTAAATTTTGTTGATCATATACAAGGATACACAAAGAAATTCGTATTACTGACTATGGAACTGAATTGTTTAGGGTAGTTTTAAATAGTATCATGCATTCTCCTGCTAAACCATATTTAGCATACTAATAGAAGTTAGTGTAAAATGAATAAATTCATATATAGTGATGCGCAAAAAGCAATATACATTGCCGTTTATGGTTTGTAATTTCTGGAAGTGTATGTTGTGTTATGAATTTTTTTTACCATTACATTTTAGCTTAGTAAGTGTTGTATACCAAATATTTTATGTATTATAGATGGCTGAACAAAAAAAATCAAGTACATTTCTAGTGCAAAATAATTTGACTACTTCTTTACTATGGTAGGTAATTGATAAAACTGGATTTTTAAATGCGTTATATATATTTTTAGCTGTTTACTTACTCTTATAGTTTTTACATAGGTTTTGTTATCTGAAGTTGACAATAAAGCT
This sequence comes from Maratus michaelseni, assembly GCA_963931845.1. Classification (NCBI taxonomy): domain Eukaryota; kingdom Metazoa; phylum Arthropoda; class Arachnida; order Araneae; family Salticidae; genus Maratus; species Maratus michaelseni. The sequence continues at coordinate 284,609,546 of OZ007591.1, read as the reverse complement.
AATGGAAGATCCCTAATATTCCTTCTTAATTAATGCAAAGAAATAACTGAAATTTATTTATTTATTTTTATTTATGGAAAAGTTCATATCAATGCAAGTATTTTGTAGGAGCACTATCCTATATATGAATTTCTCTCACAGAGAATTATATTTATATCAGTCGTTTGAAGAACCAAACATAAGACCAACTTTTCAAGAATTAATATTAATTGTATTGCAAATGATATATCTTGTAAGACTTTTTATGACTTTATTACATTTTTTAGATCTGTAAATTTGTATATTTTTCACCAGTTATTTTTGATAATAATAGAAAAAAAAACTTTAAAATTATTTTGGAGATGTTGAACAGTGCCTACAATTCCTACAAAAATGTGTAATCCTATTTATCTTAACAATTGAACAAAATATATGTTAATCATTCATATCTGCATCCTAATGCTCATAAGCACCATTGTGTTCAATCACATTTCGTCTTTTTTTCTGTTGGCAATTGAAATAATACTTTCGTAATTGACGAAAAGAGTATCTACAATGAGTAGCTATTTCACCATGTATTTTGAGTGGTAATTTTTATTCATACATTTAAGTCTACATTTCAAAGACGCATTTTCAACAAAACAATTTGAAAAAATAAAACTGCATAGTATAGTAAATGAATAATTGTGTATTTTCTGAAATAACTGATTCGTTTCGTTTTGTTGAAAATAATATTTTTTTTTAGTACGATTATTTCTTAACATGAAATCAGCTGTTAAACAGACATTAACCCTTTGACTGCTTATCCTGCGATTTCCATGGGCAAATTATTTGTAGAAAAAATTATGTAATACACAATGTTTTAAGATATTTTCTTTTAAAAATTCTACAATCAAATGATAAAAATGTAAATTATAAATATACAACATACTGCAAATACACGATCATTTGAAATATGTATTTAAGGATGGAGATACATTTTGGTCGAAAGGATTTTGAAAAATATATATATGCAATTAGAGGGTTAGAACGTTGTTTAATTTAAGTCGTTCGAAAAATGCTTTGTTTTGCTTTTGCACTTGAAAATTTTCTAAAATTTACATTTATACACTTACAAAATCTACATATATTAGATTACGTATGTTTCTACATGAGATCAATCACTTTGTATCAAAAATACTCAAAAATAAACTAAAACCAGTGGTCCCGTGCGATGATTTCGAACTGCACTCTATTTTTTTTTAGATACAGGTTTAAACTTTTATAGAAAAATTAAGGATAAAATTATCTGCAAACAACATTCGTCAAGTTAGAATATCATGTTATTTATTTCATCAAATTTACAGTAAAAACTAATCTAAAATAACAAAAGGTACGAGCGAGAAAAAAAAAAATCACAATCCTATTTTAACTGAATTAGATGATGACGTCATCTGCGTCGGAAAAATCACGTGATAAAGAAAAATAAACTGAATAAAAAAAGCATACATTTTAGGCTACACGTGAAATTACACTAATCCGATCGATTGATTGTGTCTATTTTTCTAATCATTTGAATTTGAATTTTGCTTTTTAATCATAAATATAAAATAAACACGTGCGGAGACATCCAATTTATCTTTTTTGTACCATTTATTTATTTATTTTTATAGTCATTGTTGAGTAAGATATAATGCGGTATTTTATTTTTGTGGCAACACATTTGAAAACATCTTCCATTTAAGTTATAAAAACAAAGCTGATTTAATTTGTAATTCAATGCAATATTTAATGAAAAACATGTTTTAACGAAATGTCAGTGTACTATGTCAGAAGTCTGCTCAAAATCCTTTGATATACTATCCCATTCATCGTTCTGCGTTTTAAATTTGCTCAGAAAAAGGGTTGGTTGATTTATGACGGCCGATTATCTACTCGAGGGATACAGGGCCTAGGGGTAGTTTCTAAAGGATCCTAACCCGTATTTACGGCAAGGTTCGAAGAAAACCACGGAAAACTCGGAACGGTTAGGTCGACGAGCGCGACAGTGGCTTGAACCCAACACCTTGCGTATACCAATTTTGAGAACAGCTCAGAAAAAGGGATGTTGACAGCAGAAATAATATATATGATGAATAAATAAATAAATCTGTGAGTGTGAATGGATGCGTGAGTCATACTATACCGCTAGATCAACTGTAGCCATGACATTTAAAAATTTTACTAACTTTGTGCATCAGGTTACGCACGCAGGAACGATGAACACTTTAACAGGTTATTTACACTCTTTAACAAGCGTCGAAATGCATTAAAGTTGTTTAAATAACACAGCTTGTAAATTCTGCCAAAATTATCTGTTTTTAAGTACCTCACGGCACACACATTTATAGAAATTATGCTCGACACACATTTATACTGAAGAAAAATGCGCTGCGCAAGGTTTTAATAATTTGAAAGTAGTAATTAAAAAATATATAGTAAATTTTAAAAAAAGGTGATTATTTTATTTAGGACATGTTTAGAAATACATCCTTAATGTGTAGTTACAAATAAATGAACTAACTTCCAAAAAGTTTAAACATTTTTTTTCTGATGCAAACGAACAAACTAAAATAACTTTAGACAAAATATGAAAGTTTTTCTACTGCTAGAATGGCATATTTCATTATAATCTTATAAAGTCTTATTCTATTGGAAGAAAATTATTTTCTATTCTCAGCAAACAAAATATCGCACAATCTTCGATAAGATGTAGTAGAATCCTGTATCGGGTCGTTAAACTGGAATGCATTCAATCCCGACAAGATCAGCAGTTCGGTTCCGGTCGGGTTTACGTTTCTTCTTTTGATTCAGAGCGGTTTCGGAATCGGGTAAGCTTTATTTGAATCAGGTTCGAGTCAGTTTTTGGTTATAATTTGACTTTTACATATCGGGTTCGCGTAGAACTGAGATTTTAAAAAAAAGGACAAGAATTATCGATATATATTTGAAGAATAAGGAATATATATGTCCTCTTTTGAACACAAAATATAAAATTTATATTAGAGACTATTTTTTTCTTATTGTATATGAAAATGGATTATTGCATATGGATTAATCTTCTTCATTTTGTATTTAAATATTTTGACTTCGGGTTGCACTGTGACTAGATTGGTTCGGTTTAACGATATCATTTTTACGGTATCTGGTCGATTTTTTCGGTGACTTGAAATAGAATTTTCGGATTCGGTTGAAATATAACACGACCCGTTTAGTACTCTAACCTGCACTTAATCATCTGTTTCTATATTCTCATATTAGTGAAATTAAGAATACCTAGTATGTTGTGGCCATCACAAAACTGTCTTTTATATCATTCTAGAGTAGATTAATTTAAATAGCATACTCACACAGCAACAATTCTAGATATGAAGTGCGTTTCTTTGAACTTAGCATGGAATTACCATGATAAATGAATAACAATAGAAAAAATCACACTTGCTAAATTGCATCAATTGCACAAAATTAGAAATCATTCCCTAAGCACAGGACAAAATCTCAATTGAATTTTTTCAAATTCAAAATTGAATCGGAATCTATTTATGTCAATGTCTAACAGAATATGAAGTTTGGTGAAATTCTGTGTGTTTTGTTTTCGTGATATAGCCATCACAGAAATCTTGAAAAACAGCGCATAAGAGAACCACCTGTTGACTGGTATATGCCCAAACATTGCCATTATCTATTTATGTCAAGGTCTAATATAATTATGAAGTTTAGCGAAATTCCGTAGAATAGATCTTGAGATGTAGCTATTTTACAATCATGAAAAATGCAAGATAGCAGTTAGACGATATATACCCAAATCCAAGAAGCACCAGTTTATGTCAAGGTCTAATTGAATCTGAAGTTTTATTAAATTCTGTGAAGTAGTTCGTGACTTAGAGCACCCTCAAACTTTGAGTCACATACAGACAGTCAGACACACAGGTATTTTCTAAAAACTATCAAATAGTTTTCAGCACCTTCTAAAACGCATAAGTTCGACTTAAACCAGAAGTCGAAATTTTCATGAATCCAATACTTTCTTCTTGTACATACTTGTATATAGAAGAAAGTAAGAAAGGAAATAGTTTATCTTCAATCGAACCTTTTAACATTTCTCATGATTTAGAAGACTATTGCAACTTTTTGTACTTGAAAAATACATTATTACTCTTAAATATTTGATTCATGTATATTAGTGGAGTATTTTTTTCATGTACATTATATGCCCGAAAAATATAAATTTGAAATGAAACGGAAATATTTTATCCGTTTTCTATTTCTGTAAAGATTGCGATTCATTGGTGAACGGAAACATTTTATAAATGGAAATATCTTTATGACACTGACACACTGTTACTTACTACTGCTTTAAAGCTGTTTTAATTTCAATTGTAAGTCTTTGATTTAAGTAACGAGTGTAACAAAGAAAATCACAAAAAACTCATATTTATATTATTTCATAAATTCAATTGTGATAGGTCGTAAATTCATTGTGCGCAAATTGGTATTGTATCCATTTTATAACGTTTGTATTATTTGTATAAATTCATGAAAACTCATATTTTCAGTTTCTAATGAAAAAAAATGAACACGGGTAGATAGACGGATAAAAAAAACCAAATCCATCAACACTTTTCAACTATGTTGGAAAGTTAATAAAAATTAATGCTAAATGTGTTCCAAGGCAAAGACAATTTAAAATAAAGCAACATTTCACTAAGAGACTAGCAAATGCAGTGTCCAATGAAGGGATTCTACAACGTATTTTCTTTACTTTAGCAGCCATGAATACCTGCATTTAGTACAAAGCGTCCATTTGTGTTAATATATCGCAGAAATACTTTATTTTTGAATTGTCTGATGATCTAGATATTTCTGTGGCGTAACTAGATCTATAATAGTCCCAATTCATTTCTGAACTTCCAAAATGTGCATAACTCAATTACCCAATGTACTGTAGTCGTGTCAGCTGCGTAACAGAACTTGTACTTGCAAGAGGAATAAAATAATGCTTATTTTACGCTTTTCTATTAGTATGTTTGTCTGTTGAACATAAAATGTTTACCTGAGAATTGATAGTTTTCGAAACATCCATAGTTGATGTTCATACTGGATTGATGAAACTGATTGATACACTGTAAAAATTATTTTGTAACATTTCTGAAAATTACAGGCAGTAAAAGTTTCTGAAGACAGAGAAATATGTTGGTGTCTTGCGTTTCTGAAGGTGAAGGAACGCTTTAGGAAATAGTGGGTAACTCAGCTGATATTATATTATATATTCGTAAACCACCTTGCTATAAACATTTTTTTAGGGTGTGGAAATGCAGTTTTGACTCTTGTATCTTTTTTTTCAAATTTAAAGACATTTGTTTTGCAATACGTTTTTTTATTGTTATAATGTTAAATATATTTCAAAGGAGGATTTTTTTTAATAGTGAAAAATATTCCACTTCAATTTTAACAAATATTTTCGGGCTTTTATCTAGCATTAGATTATAGAATGAATTAAAAAATGACTACTTCACATTTGATTAATTCGTAAAGTATCTTGTATATAATTTTATGAATAATTACGTACCACGTATATTTAAATTACATATTCATTTTTATAAAATCAGATGTAAGAATTCAGGAAAGTTTTGTAATTGTATTTCAAATTGAAGTTTTAGAGAATCACACAAAAAATATATTTTCATGCACTCAATTTAAGAATAATTAAAAACAAGCTTTTTATTTTGAATCAGGCTTATCAAGCTTTTTATTTCTCAAAATTTTAACTAAACAAAAACTATGCAGAAGCTTCTATTTATCATTAAAGCAAGATGGAAGGGGGCATGAAATTATTTGTTTTGATACTCATTTGTATCTTATTAAAAAAAAGAAATCATTTACTTTGATGCAATTTCAAATTTAAAAAGTTCGAAAAATGTATCTGAAAGTAATCCAATAAACTTTAACTGAATCATTTTTTCAACAAATATTTCTATAACTGATTTTGTTTGTTTAAACTTCAATCAGGTTAATCTTTTAAATCTGATTTTCAAGATGGAAAAAAATTGCAATAAAACATTTTTGAATAACAGCTTTAAAAATTTTATCCAGAATTTTCGTTTTCTATCTATCTATATATATATATATATATTCAGAATTAAAATTGTTTATTTTTTATCATTTTAAGTCCAAGATTTAATACAAATAATTATGTTTAACAATAATTAAAAGATATGCAGTGAGTTTTAACTTGAGTATAATTTTATAAGAATACTTTTTTTTAAGTAGTTATTTTTTATTTTTTGAGAAATTCGTAAAATTTTAAATGAATTGGACATGTATAAACTTTTAATGTAATATTTGTATTGGTAAATATATATATTTCAAATAGCAATAAATTAAAAATAATTTTAGTGTAATTCACATTCATAACATGACGTTCAAGAAGTACTCATTTCAGTACCCCAATAGTAAAAAAATATCGGGTCATTACTGTTTGCATTGCGTCTATATTGGCTCTATCTAAAGACATTTTGGTAAAAACACTGGCTAATAATTCATGACTTCAATTCTATTCTTATTACATGAACGTTGTCAAGAATAATTTGCTATTTTATTCTCCAGTAAAATTCATGTTTAGGAAAAGTCACAGTCATCCATCGTTGCCAAGGTTAATCTCGGAAAATGAAACATTTGAAGTTACTGAAAAAATTAATAGATTGAAAAGTATTTGTCACAAAATTGTTAGTTTACCTACGTTAGAAAGGTAAAAAATTTTATTTTTCTTGATATAAATTTCAAATATTGAATTAAAAAAATTACCAAACTTCACAATGAAGTACCATAGCGAAACATTCACGCGTAAAAAATATAATGATAACGACCATGTGTCCCGACGTGTATCGTGTATATTGGCTATAGCATGAGTAACAAATTATAGTAGACTTATTATTCTGTTAAAATATAAAAGTGAATTATGTATATACCTTTTATAAAAAATAAAGAAACACATTTTATCACTAACATCAACAAAACTGTTTCTTCTATTTATTCCCTTATTCCAAAGATATCGTTTTATCGTCTTCTGCCATAGCAACATGATAAATTAAATTTCACAGCAATAGAAAAATATTTTTTGAAATCGAATAGTTATTGAACAACTCGAAACTTTAACAGGGGAATTCTTATTTGTTATTTAGATATTTTAAAATTGTTTGTTGACATTGCGTTTTTATGCTAAATTAAGAGCGGGTTAAACAGCTAGTTAATTTGGTTAGCTTATCGACACCCTTTATACATAGCTATACTAATGGTTGTTACTGACGATATTAAAAATCAATTTATCTTTCTTTATTATGCCGATACTTCGATTTCTGAAATTGCAAGTACACTGGATATTACGCATGCTACTGGCCGCTATTGGATTAAGAAGTATGAGAATGATACATCTGGTGTTCCGGGCCCTAAAGTATGTCGTCCTCCTAATTCATTTAATTCTGAAGAGGTTCATCGCAATAAAATGTTTAAAATTATGCAGACTAAAAGAAAATATCCGATTTTGACGCTCAAGAAGCTATCTCATTGCAAAGAGCTTATGAGCGTATTATATTAGTATCTCCACTCGATGCGTCCGATGTCAAACGACAAAAACGGAAAAACGATCTCAACTGGCCCTGCGAACAACCACAATTTCAAATAATAGCCAATCGTTTTTTTGACACTATATCCGATGGTCCATACCACAAATGTGACTGCTGCGATCGACTATGGTTTAAAACTTCGATTCGACTACTTTCGAAATCGAGATTAATCGGTAAAGGAGCGACCGAAGAATTTTTAAGGCTGACATTTTATAAAAATATCGGCGATGATGGCTCTTTCTGTAAAACATGTTACGGTGATATGATGAAACTCAAAATTCCCGAGTACGCCATATCAAACGGTTTCGAATTTCTAGAAATACCTGTCTGCTTAAAATGTTTGAATCCGTTAGCAAAACGACTGGTGGTGTTGCATATCGCTTACATGCAAATGTATGCCGTTCACGGATGCCAATTCAAATTAAGGGGTTCGGTGGTGAACGTGCTTATAAAATTAGATTCCACCGTGGATCCCCTGCCACGCAATCTAGATGAATGTTATACGGTCTACGTTACGTTAAAAATACGTCTGACTTACAAATCAGATTATATGAGTGCGATCGTTAGTCCGTGGATAACCTAATAGTCGAATTTGAAGAAGAAGATGTGCAGGTTGACGAGTAAGAAGTAGACTTGAGTGCGACACACACGTTGCGCACTGACGACCATTGTATCTGCTTAGCACCCGGTAAAAATACAATAATTCAGTCGCTAATCTTTGACGAAAAGGCCAAAGAACTGTCCTTTCCGACTACTTAATGTGGGAAAGTGAGGCACCTTAAAAAGGAGAACACCTACACCAAAATCGCTAATTCAGAAATACGAAGGTCGGATCGACGGGCAGTCCGACCCGATCATTTGCTGTACGCGTACAGTAAATTTAATCACATTCGTCTTACGAATGCTATCGACATTTCCGTTCGGAAAAGAAATCACTGCAAGGAAGACTCACGGCCGAAAATTTGTCCGATGAAAATTTTGTGAACGACCTCAATCAGTACGACGAGGCAACAAATTCCTCAAAAACATAAAAAATGCACCTGCTCATTCGTAAAAAGAGAAGAAATGTGTGTATGCCACAATGAGACAGTGGGGAATCCCGAATATATTTGTCACATTGTCTGCGGCCGGGCTGCATTGATTTGAATTGATGCAAGCATTATCTTTGAAAGTGGACAATCACATTTTGACGAGGGAGGAATTTGAAAATGAAAAAAAAATTACCAACCAAAGAAAAGAAGTGCTAACTCATTCAAAAAATCCCATGAACCACGAGAAGCTGGCTTATGCTAACAAACATTTTTTTTTGATGAATTAGACTTAGCTGAAAACATCTCAACGATGAAAGCCGTGGGTGGCCAATCTATATTCTGCCGTAAGGTAGAATTTTTCCCGCTTGTTTCTGTTATACGATGGTTGCAAAAATTTTAAACGTAGAACCTACATTTAATTTATATTAATGTTGCGTGCATTTATTGCAGGTATTTCCATTGAAGGATTGCAATATTAGCGTAACAAAGGATCTCAATATAATTAGAATTGACTTTCACGTATGACACTATTATACTTGACCAGAGACTTTTAATAGTTTTCTTTTTCTTATGAAGTGGATGAAAATTAACGAAATTTCTGTCAATATGCATTTAATTCATTATTTATAAGTAAATATTTTGGAGTAAGATTGTTACGTATATAAAAACAATTGCTGAACCAGAATAAACCACTAAGTTTCTAATCATTCTGTCCGTCTCACATTTTAGACAAAAGGGTAAATACACACTTGTTAAAATTGCTTGGCTTCCAAGAATACAAAGTTATTATCATACCAAAGACAGTATTAAATAATATACTTTTATGATTAGAAGGAAGTTTGTTTTTTATATACTTTTTTAATATTTGTTTTATAATGATATTATCATACCCCCAACAGCATTTCTTTTAATTATTTATACTTGAAGTAATTTATATTTCTACTGAAAAGTAAATCCGAAGAGCCACTTAAATATAGTAAAAAATCATTTAATAAATACAAATAAAAAAGTCCTTCCGGCCTGTACTGGGAGGAAAGGGTAGCTTTCCCATATCTTCGTTTCAAAATTTTAGCTAATGTTACACGAAAACAGCAAGTTAAAATGCAAAGAAAAAGTTTACAAAAGATTCGTTAATACTGAATTTGAATAAGAAATTCGCCAAATTATTGAGCAATAGCCAAATTGGCTTCATTTATGAAGACTTATTTTGGTCGCCAAATTTGGCGATATTTCGCCAAATGTCGCCAATTTCGGCGAGAATTTGGCGCTAACGGATATGAATATATAGTTTCATGCGTATGATTGGGAAAATTATTACAACAATGAAAGAAAATAATTTGGGAGTAATCTCGTTAATGTGCTGTTTTGTTTCAAAATGTCAGCCACCCTAGAATTTCAAACTGCTCTATCTCAGCCATTTTTTAAGATAGAGGTAAAACAAAAAATGCTCTGGAATCCTTATATCAAGGCTTAACACTTAATTAAAAAATAAATTTGAATTTTTAACTTTTTTGTACGTTTATTTTAGTTTTAAATTTTTAAATGGCCGCCATCTTGAAACAAAATGGCGGACCAAGCTGGCCAACGAACTCGGTCGAGGCATTGGTGAGCTTAATACACACAATTAGTTTCATCAAAATTGATTTATAAATACGAGCGTTATCGTATGACATAGGTCATATATATATATATATATATATATGGAGATATATATATATATATATATATATATAAATCAACATTTGAACGGAGTGTGGTGTTGGGGTCTGGGGGTCATGATCGATGAAAATATATCGAAATTTTCCGGAACTGCTTTCCTCCGAACGGCTGCAATAGGTAGCTTTATACTTTTTTGTATTGAAAGCTACCTAAAACTGCATAATTATTAAACGTGTTTTTGAATTATCGCACTGTGTCACCATAAAAAATAAAACAAAGATTCCATACAATGTTCTTTCTTTCCTTTTTCGATTACGCTATTACGCTTTTTGCTACATTTAACCTGTTTATTATACAAATTGTGTGTGAAAATTCTTGAATTATACTAAGTAAAATCAAATACCATGAAAGGACCGCAATTATTATTTATTCAAATAAAGTATTAAATACAGAGAATATTGTATGATGGCTACTTTTTTTTTACTTTTAATAGCGTGCATTTTAATTTCTCCTATTGAAGAAATTTAAATATTTAATGCAACTTGAGTCTTTACAGTTTAACAAGTATTTTAAAGATTCTTATTTGAAGAATAAAATAAATTACTTTTAAATTGTTGGATTTATGTGCTGAACAAGAGTAAAACGAAGTTGAAAATGGTTTAATGTATTTATCCAGTTATTCAGCCGCTAAAAGAGTATTTATAACTACTTATAATGATGCAAATTTATCACAACAAGAACCTTTCGTGAAAATAATGTGTCCTTCACACATGAATTTTGACACATACTTAAGAGTACTTCTTAGTCTCACCGGCCATTTTTTAAGAATAGTGTTTAGGATTTATTATGGAAATTAAGAGAAAAGGCTCATAAATCTCGTTAAATCCCTGAAGATACTTTAATGACTTTTGGCCATGATGAACTTTGAGTATTCACAAAAGTACAAATAAGTTGGAATTAGTTTCCTTTGAAGTATTTAGATAAAACGGAATACTGTTTAATACATGTATTTAAAAAAACTCTAAATGGTAGAAAGAACCAGAACAATGATATTGAAAATAATGGATTTGTTTATCAATATTTCAATATATCACTATCAATAGCAATTACATTAATACATTATAATTATACCAAATAATGATTTTTTTTATTTATTTAAAGAAGGGTAAATTAATGATTATATATGCACAACTGCATTTTTACAAAAGTAGAATAGCGATGGAATAGCTTAACTGGGTGGTTCATAACGTGGTCAGCAGTCCCACAAGGGTCCCGCACCTCGTCTTCAGGCGATCATGAAGGTCCAGCATTCGACGTAAAACTTATCACTTTCCTAAAAATGTAACAGAAGTCCGGATAATAATTTGTAAGAAACTGCAAGAATATCGTTTACAAATATAGTATCATTAGTCTTTATATACTTATTAGTTTAAATATTTTTGTTAGTTTGTATATTTCTATCAGTTTATATATCCTATATTCGGTATTCCAAAGAAAATGTTTAATTTCAGTCTTAAATCCAGGGGGTCCTCAAAGACAGAAGAAATACGACTTAGATGCATTTTGGGCTTTTTTCAATAGTTTAAAAGTTTCGTATAAAATTTATACTAAAACGTAATTTGTATTCTGATCAACCAGAACACTGCATAGTATGGTAATAACTGAAATCTATAAAAAAGGTTGAATAACTCGACAATACGCTGCAATTTAATTACAGTGTAGATTGTCAAAGCATGATTTTTTGTACTGTATATTTAATTCTTTTGAAACTTATCATTTTAGTTTTAAGCTTGTAGTTTATTCATCATCTTAATTTAAATTTAAATTACAAACTATTCTGTTTCGTTATCTTTCGATCACCATCAACAGCATTACTACTTCCATATTTTTGTGATAACCAGTGGGTAATTTTCATGTACTTTTATAATATATGGTGTTGCTAAAGCCATAATAAAAGCAGTAATTTAAAAATGCTGTTTCTGTAAAGCTAACAGAATAAAAATATTTCCCGGTTAGCACAAATATATCGGCACTATCGAAATGTAATATCGACCAATATGAAAATTTAACATTTGTCAATGTAAAATCACCCTACCCCCCGATATTCGGGACTAATATTTTCTGACATTTGGCAATGTTGGCCAATATTCCCCAACAGTTGTGGATATCACTTTTAGACATTAAGTGATATATTTTACTGTCATTGCTGAATATCATATTTTGAAAGTGAGCGATATATTTTTCTAATATTTCTTAATCACAATTTTTCGATACTGAAAGATATATGTATATTTTAAATTATTAAATAACACTTTAACATATCAAAATTTTCGCACCCCTAGCAGTACTGATTTACGGGTGTAATCTGTGTGTACTAGGGTGGTAAAAAAGAAAAAAAAAACGAAATCTATATTTCCGATTCGTTTTAGCGCAAAAAAGTTGCCTGTGGTATTGATAAAAAGATATTTTTAAAAATTGAATTTTGATAGCATCTTCCGATTGCGCATGCAGCCTAAAATTTCCGAAAAATGACGAATTTCAAGGGTTTTTTCGTACAAAAACGAAACATAATTTCACTAATAAGTCCACACGTGATAGCATGAACAGGTTGCGTACAGCATTGTTAAAAATTATTTATAAAATATTTTTGATATAGGATAAAATCTTCCGATCGCGCATACCATCGAAAATTTCAGAAAATTGACGAATTTCAAGGAATTTTGTGTTAAAGCGAAATATATTTTCCATTAATATTTTCGCACATTATAGCGTAGAAAATTTGCATATGGTATTGAAAATAATAATTTAAAAATATTTTTGATATAGGATAAAATCTTCCGATCGCACATACCATCGAAAATTTCAGAAAATTGACGAATTTCGAAGATTTTTGTGTTAAAGCGAAATATATTTTCCAGTAATATTTTCGCACATTATAGCGTAGAAAATTTGCATATGGTATTAAAAATAATAATTTAAAAAAGATTGTTGAAATCGAATAATATACATCGATCGCGCACATAAAATTTAATTTTTTGAAAAGTTTTTTAAAGAAAATATTTTTGTCTTATTTTTCTAAAAGAAATATAATATCTATTATTTCTTTAAAGCTCAATCATTATCTTTGAAATATTAAACAGCTCTAGAAATTATTATGGAATATAGAAAGTTCCGCGATGATTCAAATTTTACCTTTTTAGAGCTTTCAACGAATTACGCGGTAGCAATTAGTTCATATTTCCATCAATCACTACCAACGGTAGTTAGTCGCTAGCATGGAGTCATAACGGAAACTCAGAATGTATTGAAAAGAAAACTTACTCATTAGCAGACAGACCGCATGAAACATGCTATCATGCCTGAATAAAAACTCGCACTCACTAACTGACCTAGACGTTATTAGATGCTACGGCACTAGCACTAATACTGGCTGGGAAATTAACGTGATTTTTCAAATTGAAATCTTTGTTGGATGCTCATTGCAATGGGGAATCTTTTCACCAAGTTGCCACTCCGCTAACTGTTACAGCTCACAGAAACAGCGATTACAGGACGTGATTAACCTTGAGGACCAAATGGACAACAAATCATGGGGTGTGAAACAATGCCAGTGGTAGGAAGCCTTTGAATCAATAGATTCTACAATCCACGTAGTGGTTCGAGATAAAAACAAATTCTACATATTTGCATTGCAATCAAAACAGTCAAGTGTCCAAATGAATTTTCTCATCCTATTGCGTATTCCAGATAGCTTTCAAAAGCCAATATCTGGACAAACATCTTGGATTTTATGTGAGTACAACAAGTCACTCATAGTATGAGCTAAAAGTCATAGATAATGTTATAACTAAAATATTTCATGTCAGTCTGGTTCGAAATTAAAGTAAACAACATCTTTACGAATGGACCCATTCATTTTTACAGAAACATTTTAACTTCTCGTTATTTGCTTCATGACCTAAAACAAGTTGTAGAACACATGATCAAACGAAATGCTTTATTTTCTAGCATTGAAAATATATTCGCGACTATGATTTTCACAAGAGAATACATGTAAGCGATCTTGTTCTGAGAACAGCTTTAATTGCCAGAGAATGTATTTTTAAAGAGAAAGCTATCAGAAACGTTGTTACTCTAACTCTCAATTGCAAGGCCACAGATTAAAGTTAACTCATTCATTGGAACTGATCAAAACTGAGTTGAGACACTGTACAGACATTTTTCCACAGTGCAACATAATTCGTCTAGTTTTTTAAAATATATTCATAATCACAAGCAAGATGAATATAATACAGAAATGGAATGTGGCTGCAGTTTGATTTCTTTTTTCCTTAAAGCTGATTTTTGAAATCACATAAAAACTTAACCACTGTGATTAACGTTATAAAAAGTATATACTGAAAGTTCTCATATAATCCTATGGGATTTCCTCCTCACTTTATCAATTATTGCTGTAACTTTTTGAGTTTTCACTGGTCTTTTTATATAAGTTGCCCTATGACAAAAAGTTTTTGCTGTAGTTCAATTAAAGTTTATTTCATACAAATACCCGTATCTCATCAAATATTCAATATATTAATATTTTAATTACAGTATACTATTTCTACGATTTTTTGTCAAATGTTTGGAAAGCGGTGTTAAATTCGACTGAAAACTCTATATGTTATAAAAAAAAACTTTTGAATTTTTCACAGAAACGTTAACATCTTCACGAATATACGTTCTATGCTTACACAAATGCACACAAATATTGAGGAGGATTTACATAGTCATTTGCTATAGTGACAGACCATTTTTAGCATTTTCTGTTACTTGGGTGATCGAAAATATTATTTTATTATTAAAATTATTATCCCCCCCCCCCTAGTTGTCCTCGCGACAAAATCTTCACTGAAAAACACGAAGTCTAACATGTTCTTTACATCTTCAAAGTTCAAGGGCATTTCGAGCATTTCCTCACGATTTTCAGCAGATATTCAACAAAACGTCTGAAATTCTTCACCGCCTCTTAATTTATTGACACCAGTGTATTTGCAATTCACGTCACTGCAATTAACATTTTTACAAATTTTAATAACTTTAATTAAATGAAGTTATTCAATTTATTATAATAATATATTTTATTACTTATCCAAAAATAAATAAAATGTTTTAAATGTATCCATCTCGTAACATAATATTGGTTGTAAGATTGTAGTCGATATTTCTTCAAATATCCCTTATGAGAAAAAATTAGATTTTCTTAGAAAATAAGTAAAGTAATGTAACTGCAGTTTCCATTTACCTATATTTCATGACTTATCTGAAAATAAATAAAATATTTTAATTGTACCCCTCTCGCAACATAATATTGGCTGTAAGATTCTAATCGATTTTAATATTCTTTATAAGAAAAATTAGATTATCTTACAGAATAAGTAAAGATGTTTATCATCAGTTTTTATGCAAAAAATTCAATTAATTATCAATTCAATTCAGAAAACATTTTCATTATAATTCAACGAAAAATAATTTGCAGCTTTTTCCGTTCACTGCACATAAAATTGAATTTTTTGTTGTGATTTCTGTAAAACGCATTCTTTCTACAAATTAATGATAATAAATTCTGTCTGCTCCAAATTGGTAACATTTGCCTATAACCGCTAACATATTACCATCTTTTTAGCATCTTTAAATCATCCGTTTTTTTTTATGTTTCTTCATGAGAGTACCCTAAAGCCATTTGCAACAATCATTTTTTTATGTTATTTTAACGATTTATTTTCACGTTGAATTTATCTTTGAAGTTTAAAAACACTAGAATTGTTTGATTGTTAAGTCCAATGTCCAGAAGCTTTTCTCTTTCTTTTTAAAACAAAAACTTAGTAAAATAATAATCATTCTGGTTACTTATATAGATAATGACAAAGTTGAAATAGATGTGAAATATGAAAAAAAAAATGTTGATAGTATAATAATCATTGTCGAAAATCCAAAAGGAATTGTTAAAACTAGCTGAAATTTTATCACAAATAACAGCTGAACGTGAAAAGGAAGGAAATTCAGAGTTAAGGATTGTTGTATTAAAACAAAAATAAGTACATATTATGTACAGTATTAAGTAGTTGCATTTTACAGAAAAAAATGTATTTTCGCCTATGATTGTTACTAACTTGCGATTAAAGAAAACACAGTAAAGCTTGTAAAGATATAAACTCTACAGGGTGGATACTAAATACTGTTACAGATATTCAGTCATTTTATTTTACAAATATAAAATATAAAATGATAAAGACATTAATGTGATGAACATCAGAGATGAAAGTTTACCTGATATAATTTTAGTCGAATCCACAGCCATATATATACATTACTTATGACATTGTCTGACTGCGTAACGAATCATTTTAAGAGATAATGGGTCCCATTCACGCAATATGGAAGCTTTGAGAGACTCCAAACTTTTGTGTTGTTTGCTAGTTACTTTAGCCTCTAAAATACTACGACGCAATAATCTAAAGGATTTAGATCCGGTGAAGAAGGTGGCCAGTCTTCTTGCATTATAAAGTTTGGACTATTGACATGGAGTAAACCCAGTGTTGATTTAGCTATGTGCGAAAGTGCCAGAATCTTGCTGAAATATCCAATTATTTGTGGGATACAATCTGTCAGCATGTGGCAATAAATTTGTAGCTGAAATGTACTGTTTGTAATATTCCGCATTGATTTTTATCCTTTTATCGATGAATTTCAAAGGCAATTTTCCATTGTTTGACACTGCAACACAAACCATAAGAGAATTCTTGTTTATAAAGCGTTTAACAGTTCGAAGGTTTACAGGTATATCTTCGAAAGTTGCTGAATATACGACATTATTTTTAGCATTATAACAATGTTCAGTGCAAAATAGCCTCTCATCAGAAAATATTATTCTGTCAACACTTTTCCTACCATGCTGCTTCAGCAATTTCTTGGATCTTTGTTATCTTCTTATTCTTTGTGCAGCAATCAAACCTTGAACTTTTCTTTTGCGATAAGAGCAATAACCCAGGTCTTCATTTATAATAACTTGCATTGTTCTGCGGATCACGTTCTCTTTTACAGACATTTTATTTTCAGAACGTTATGGATTATTTCGTATCTTTTCTCGAAAATTTTTGATGCGCTGTTTCGTGTGAACTGAGCATGGACGACAAGACCTAGGTCGATCTTTACAGCTATTAGTATCCAATAATCGATTTATAGTTCTATATATAAATATTCTATTAAAATCAAGGCATTTTAATTGCTTAAAGATTTTACCTGGGGAAAATCCGCGATCAAAGAGCTGTTTAATCATCAATATTTTGGCTTCCATCTTTAAAATAATTTTAAATATATGATTTATACCAAAATTGTTTGATTATTAGTAAATTACCAAACGCTGAAATAGAGAAATAAATTGTTTTACCAAACGATTAAAATTAATTCTTATTTTTTGGAGTGTAACAGTATTTAGTAGCCACCCTGTATATAATGAATTACAGCTGAAAGTAAAAAGAAAAATATGAATAATTTAAAATTTGTTCAAGGCTGTACTCATATTCAAAACGGTTACTTTTCTGCGCATTCTCGAAGGCATTTCAATTCTTAGAAGCCTAAATTATAAAATTATCTTATTCCGAGACTACAAAATGAAATGACGTTTTCCATTTCTCAATAAAGGCAAATTTTCGTTTGAAAAAATATCGTTAAAGTTAACCTTTTGAAGCGAATTTCGAAACAAGTCAGCATGAGAAAGTTCGTGGAAAGATCAATCACTTATATCTTAAGATGTAAAACATACAAATGAATAACTTTATTATATTCCAAATTACTTTTATGGACATATCCGTCAGTTTTATGCTTTTAGATAGTTTTAAAAGTGAATCGCAGTGAATGCGTCAAAAATTTCCAAATGCATTTTCAAAATCGCTAAGCTTCTAATTCTGCCAATTTTCAATAAATCAATTTAAATCTTTAAAAATAATAATCGTAATTTAATTTTCTAGTGAATTTCCTAGGTTAGTTTTCCATATATTCATATCTGGCTTATTGTGTAAAAGTAACGAAGTTTTTTGGTTAAAATTTACATTTTAATTTAAATCGATGCCAATTCACTAAAAATCATTTTTAAAACTCTTACTTATACCGTTAGCTTTCGAAAAAAGAAAAAAATATATATTTCCTTTGTTTTGTTTTTTCTGTGTCAATTCTACGATGAGTCGACATGCCCGCCGATTGATTCATCTTTTTCTAAGCGCACCCATCCAACATATGTCAAACTGCTATTTTTTAATATAAAATGTCACATCGGTGTAACGCCTTAAGGCTCACACTCTCATATTGCACATCAATAATAAAAAAAATACAGGCATAAAATGATGGGAGCAATGTAATTTATGTAGATTCATTCCAACTTTATGTATTTTAATAAAATATTTATAATTTCATATTTTGGCATTTATATGTTACTGCCCTTTCTCAATGTTAATCATTATGAATTCTATTTCGGAACAATAACATTAAAAATTTCTACCACTGGCAAATTATTGTTATGAGCAGCTATTATGTATAGATTATTTCTAAAAACTACTATAATTTCTTATAACATTTTTCAATTTTTATTATTTAATTAGCATCACATGGAAATGTTCACAGAGTTTCAATGATGTAGTATGGGTACAAACAAGTAGTGTTATCCTGTTATTTGGTGTCTCATCTATATTACAAAGGATAAACGTGTTCGTGAGTAACGCTGATGTCATATTGACGGTGACAACGACGGGAGCAATCAATGTTTCTTTTATCGGAAATTCATTGAATTCTAGACATCTCAAAATTTCAGTTTATGCACAGTTGGATATAGAAAACAAGAAACAAAAATCTTGCGTCAAGCATAGATTATGAAACACTTTACAACGCTTCCAGTATACTTTAAAGTTTATTAAGATAAAACAGATACTCAAATAAACAGTTTTAAAAATGCAGAACACATTTGAAAACCAAATTTCAGCATTTATTGTCAGAGGCCGGAAACGTACTTAAAATCTTTTGTGCAGATTGTATATGATTTATAGATTTGCCTATATTATACAGACTAAGTTAAAATTTATTTTAGTTAAAACTAAGTTTAGTTACAACGCACAACATAGTTGAAAATTCACCTTCAACAATTTTTGCCAATAGACGAAAATGTATATCAATTTTTTTGTATAACCCAGTATATTATATATATTTTTTTAAACACATCCCATATTAAGCTAAAATTTAATTCAGTCAAAAATCGCTTAAAACTACCGAAATTACACATCCAGAAATTACCATCTATAGACAGCAATGCACCCATTTCTTCTCTACAGAAAATTTATATACAATTTTTGGGGATGAATATTTTTTGGAACTTTCTAAGTTTAAATCTCATTTTTGTGTATTATAGGAATTAAGTAGTACACTGCTCAAAACTAACACATTTATATGTTTATTCCGAATTAAAAGAGTGTGTTTCAAGATTCATAGATAATATAAGCTTCTCCACGAAATGTAAAAATAATACAACGTGCCCTACACGATACTTCTGTTTTAAGCTGTTGAGAGAAACTACAACCAGTGTGCTTCTACACCCCATAAAACAAATAGTTACATATTGATGTTTTCTAAATGGAACTTTACATGGAAATCATAAATGGTACATAATTTATTAAACGCACAAATAATATTAACATTAAATTAATTAAAAATACTAATTGAAATTAGTTAGTTTTTTAAAAACATATTTTAATTAAAAATTAATTTAAACTAAAAATATTATTGATGCCTTATATATTTTCTCTTTTTATATGTGAATAAATGTATCGATTTTCTTTAGAAACTTTTCCCCAAAAATAATTTTGGTATTGATGAAGTTTATCTCAGAAAGCACAATTTTCTAAGATATAGAGTGGGGGAAATGATTCAAGTAGAGGTAATTATCCTCTCCTGAAAATGTTTATTTTATTTATTACAGAAAAAAAAATCTGACGTAATCTTATATTAACCTAATTTTGTAGTTGTTTTCCCCTTGCATAGAAATTACACGACAGTCACCGTTATGTTACGTATTTTCACCAATACCTCAGTTAGGGAAAGAATAATTGCCATAATTATGAAATGTACGATTTTGTATTGCTACGAAAGTTTACAGATAGATATGATGACGTTTGGCCGTTTTAAAATAATTTCGTATTCATTTTAATCCCAGATACCAAGAAACATTTTTAATTAGAAAACAGTTGTTAATTTAGCAGAAGGTAAAAGTCACGGATATTTCTTGACTAAACTTTCATTTAATGTGGACGTTACACATGAAATAACACTTGGAATAAGTAACTGTAGATACGAACAGAAAGGTTTCGTTAGCCAGGAGCACGTTGGCTATCACAGCGTAGCAACTACATTAATAGATGTAATTTTTATGAGACAATGTCGACAAGAGATATACGTTTCCGTAAAAATAGATTCCCAAATAGAAGTGATTAATTTGTGGATAAAATGATCATTAATTTAGAAGTAATGTGACATTTTGAATTGAACGCGGTCAATCATAATTCAATTAGTGCTTATCATGAAATTCGTGGGAATTCGCGTGGTGAATTTCGATTATTGCAAACCTAATGGAAGAAACCAGAAAGTTGCTGAGTTATGGAATACCCGTGGTACACTCTAATTCTTTATGAAAGGAAATTTGATGATCGAAATAAATATAGCGGCAAATAGAAGGAGAAAGTTAAATTCTAATTATTTTGACATTTTAGTATACGATGGAATGACAAAGTAAAATTTAGAAAAGAGATGGCATTTTCAAACTAGTATATTATATGGTCTTAATTAATTAAAATTGGAAAACCAGAATTAAATAATGATAGAAACTATTAAGATAAAAATATTTTTTCTTTATAAGTAAATATGAACAGAAATTTTTTTAAATATTAGATTTAAAAAAAAATATATTTTAAAGCGCAATTACAAATAAAATAGTCCTTCCAGTCTATACCGGGAGGAAAATGTAGCTTTACTATATCTTCGTTTTAGAATTTTAACTAACGTTTCTCGAAAGCAGAAAACTAAAATGCAAAGAACCCGATTTCAGAAGGTTCGTTGACACTCAATTTGAATAAGAAATTGGCCAAATTAGTGAGCAATAGCCAAGTTGGCTTCATTTACTTTAGTCGCCAAATTTGGTGGTATTTCGCTAGGTGTCGCTAAGCTTGTCGAGAATTTGACGCTAACGGATTGAATATAGTTCTATGCGTATGATTAAGAAAATTATTACAACAATGAAAGATAATAATTTGCGAGAAATTACGGTTACTAAAACTCATAAATTAATCCCAGATTTGTTTTAATCTGCTGTCTTGTTTCAAAATGTCACCCATTTTAGAATAACAAACAGCTATATCTCAGACATTTTTTAAGATAGAGGCAAACCTAAAAATGCTCCAGAATGCTGTATCATTACCTAACACATAAACTAAAAATAAATTTTATTTTCTAATTTTTTGTATATATATATATTTTTTAATTTTAAATGTTTTATTGACTGCCATTTTGAAATGAGATGACGGGCCAAGCTGTCCAACGAACTCGGTCGAGAGATTGGTGAGCTTAATACACACGCTTAGTTACATCCAAATCGGGCTATAAATAAGAGTGCTATCGTATGACATAGATCATATATATATATATATATATATATATATATAAATCAACATTTTAATGGAGGGTGGTTGTGGGGTCTGCGGGTCATGATCGGTACAATTATATAGAAATTTTCCGTAATTGATTTCCTCCGAACGACTGCAATACTTAGCTTTTTACTTTTTGTAATGAAAGCTACCTAAACAAGAAAAGGAAAAGAATATATTACATGTTTTGTTATTATAATTATATTCCATTGAAAGAAAATCAACGTTTTAGACAAATGAAAGTGGGGAAAGTCCATTGGCGCAAACCAAAAACATGATTTTTCCCCAGGTAACACGAATATATATTCTATGTTAAATTCACATGAAAGAAGACCGCAAGAAATATAAAATAAGTCTATTACTGCATAAGAACTTTTTTAAACAAATTCAAACGAATAATTATCTATCAATAGTATTAAATGGACTTGCCG
This sequence comes from Maratus michaelseni, assembly GCA_963931845.1. Lineage (NCBI taxonomy): Eukaryota > Metazoa > Arthropoda > Arachnida > Araneae > Salticidae > Maratus > Maratus michaelseni. Next base: position 284,587,086 of record OZ007591.1, on the reverse strand, counting down.
GACTTTCAAAATCATCGACTTATATATATATATATATATATATATATATATATATATATAAGTACGTATGTAATGCACTGTAAAAGTGCCTTCAACGTTTCTTTTTTCCACAAGTTTTAACAATTAATGTAACAAATATTTCCAGAAATAATCTCTTATTCATAGAATTCGTTATAAAAATATTAAACTACATAAATAGTAATTATAATCCAATTTAGAAATTTTTTTAAGACAATCTCATATTGAACTCAAGTTTTTTTTTTAATCTTTAGAAACCTCTTTAAATACAATGATAAAAAAGTCCGAAAGAAAAAAGTATTCTCCAGAGATTCATCAGTCTGTAAAAAAGATAAAAGTTTGAATTTTTTTTTTTCAGAAAAACGTTAAATGGCAAATTAGAAGGATAAAATATTCCCATTACAAATACAAATGTATGAAAATTATTATTAAAATGTGTCCCAAATGTTTCTCCGTTGCTCTATGTTTTTCTAAATATTAGTGTGCTTAATTTGAAAAGTATGTGTTAGATATAATATGAACATAGAGCTTATCATAAAGCTAAAAATATATTATTATAGATAATATTTGCTTACAATTTATGTTTCCTAATAAAAGAAATACGTTTTGCACCATATTTTAGCACAAATATTGTTTAAATTAGTTTCAATTGGCGAGCTTAATGTACTGAGTCTCAACGCATTTTAAAAAATAAATAAAATTCGTGCATCACACATATATTATGAAACGCTTTCCAATGGTATAAAAATATTTGCATAAAGTTCTATTTTTTCCTACGTTGGAAAGTGATATTTAAATAAGTAATATAGTAAACGCATAATATCGTCAGAAACCCGTTTTCAGAAAATGTTGCCCTCAAATGGTGATTTATTAGAAATATTTTGTGCAGCTCTGTATTTGTTCTATAGATTTCTGTACACACCACATAATTTTAAATTTTAATTTAGACAGAAAACACATAACACGTACAAAAACGCTTTTCCGACAGTTACCATACGACAATGCTTCGATATACATTTATGCAGCCCCGTACATGAAATTAATGTATCCACATCACACCTAACTATGTTCAAAATTCATTAAAAACAATTTCTGTTGATACTTGTTAATTAACTTAAGTTGTTTGGGTAGCACTGTGTATCATCTATAAAATGTTTAGACACCATTTGTTGTAGTAAAATTTATTTTATTTGAAATAGCATAACATAACTAAAAACAGCGCTAAAATTATTTCCTGTAAATATCGCTCATAGACGATAATGTAGCTCATATATTTTGGTGAACCTGTAAAATAACATTACACTTAACATTTGCTATTTTTCATACGGATGGTGTTATCCCACTACTCAAAAACGTATATTAATTTCATAAAGCGCGCTTGAAACAATTACCCCTTGCAATTTGAAAAGCATAAACCAATTAATCATCCTCCAAATGGATATCAAATGCTACACACACCAGCTGGACACTAATGCTACACACTATAAGAACCATTTTGTACTGCATACAAACAATGAATATATATTTCGCCATTATTAAAATAGTGTAAATAATTAACATGTATTTCAACAATTATTGCGCATTGAGTATAATGAACCCGAATTATACCCGAGTCTCTACAACCAAGCTATAAACGCTCCACTCTTTATGTTCAATAAGTAACATGCTATAATAAACCGCAATAGCACAATTGAATACCGTATCAATATAAATATACTAGCTGATCCGTCCGGCGTTGCCTCTTTCTTTTGCGGTTCGATAGAAATGGTCATTTTCGGCACATTCTGTTCTAAACAAACCTCTTTTCGAACGAAACTCCGGCACTCGACTCCACTGCCTACGGCATTGTATTGTTTCCAAATGCGTGAATGTTCCAGAAGACCTTTCTCACTCACTAACAAATTTCAGTTCATATAATAATCTTTCCATCAGTTTGAGTGAGATAAAAATAATACTGTGTAACTTCCTATCCATCATTTTATGGTGTTCCTTTACCTAATGTTTATTCTGTTGAGCTGCATAGTATTGCAGGCAAAATGGTATTGGCAAAACGTTGCCTAAGGCAATTGTGTCAGAGTCGTATTAATCAGTTTTCATTGCGTTTTCACATTAACCCACAAGTCATTGATTCAAGTATTGGCTGAAAAACTTTAATTTATTTGGAAATTTTAATTGAGATTTCTTCTTCAGTCAGATTGACCGAGACAATATTAACATAGTGCCTTGAAACGGTTTGACTTTAACGATTTTTCCAAAGGCGTTTCATCATTCTTGAAACCGTTTTTACCACACTGGTTAAAATATTGTTAAAACTAATATTTAAACGTTCTAAAATGGTTTTGTTTTTAAATAAATATCTACTATCTATATGGCGACACTCAATATAAGTCCAAGATATAGTTATTTCTTTTTTTATATTTTCATAATAAAGATTATTTTTAGGTGCATTTGTAATTATAAAAATAAGTAGCACCTATAGTCGTCGTCTGGTCCGTCCGTCTGTCCATATATAACAGCGCAAAACTACCCATCCGAATGGTTTGAAATTTAATCTATATAATCGTTGCAGAATTTTATCTAGTTACTTCAAATTTTATGAAAATCGAATCAAAACTTAACAAGAACAAAAAATCATGCGTCAAGCATAGATAATGTAACACTTTCCAACGCTTCCAAAATAATTTTACAAATCATACCGTTTAATATTCGGAAAAATATCCGAATACTTTTATTCAGCCCTGTATATGATGTATAGATTTGTATATATACTACATATAATGATAAATTTTAGTTCAGTTAGGAAACGCGTAGCACAGTTTAAAATTCTCCTTCTGGAGTTTCTGTCAAAAAACGGAAATGTGTTCGCGAACTTTTGTGCTTCCCTGTATAGGATCTACAGAATTTATACACACCACGTAATAGACAAAAAGAGAGTTAAATTTAAAATCGCGTTCAGTAACTTAAAACGCACTTCCAGGAATTATTGTTAACAGACAGTAGAGAATTCTTTTGTGTGTCCCTGTAAATGAACGATCACTGCTATACACACAATATTCTGTAGTAAGCCTCTTGTAATGCACCTTAGTGATATATATAAATTTCAATGTTTTTAAAATAGTGAAACATTATTTAAATAAACCGCAAACGATTTTTCTCCATAGACGTAATGTAACGGAATTCTTTTGACTGTCCCTGTAAAGTACCTATAAGTGCTATGCACACCCTATTCCATATTAAGCTTCTTCTAATGCACCTTCGTGATATATATAAATTTCAATGCATTTAAAATAGTGAAACATTATTTAAATAACCCGCAAATGATTTTTCCCCATAGACCGCAATGGAACGAAATTCTTTTGAGTGTCCCTGTAAAAAAACTGTAAGTGCTACACACTTCGGTTGAAATAGGAAACATGCTATAGATAATGACAATAATATATAAAAATTGCAGAGTAATCCGAGCATATTTACGGGAATTAGAGCACGGACATACGGCCAGACGGCCATTCGCCAGACAAACCGAAGTCATAAACACTTTTCAACTAGGTTGGAAAGTGTTAAAAATATATTATTAAAAGTTTTTTTCAGTATATTAAATCCTATCATACGTAATCAATTCAATGATATCCCGTGATAGGAAATGATTCTAGGTTGCCAAGATGATAATTACATCATATTTAAGAAAGGGTCATATTATTTCCGTATTACTGAATTTAAAAACCGAATTTGTATGCTAAAAAATGTTTAATTATAGCAATCATGTAATCTACCAAAAGTTTTTTGATAGATGTTTCCGAAGAAATAGATATTAAATGGAAAAAAAAATCTAAATATAGATTTCAAGTTCTGTTAAATTTTCAAAGCTTAAGTTCTAGGCTTAAGTTTCCCATTGGAATTTTCAATAAATGTCAACTAAAGATAAAATGTTACCAACTTAAAATGTACTTATTTTATTATGGAAATTAATTGCATCATAATAACAGATGATATAAATCATTTTTTTTCAGTGAAATAATAACGATGATTTTATCACACTCGTTTGTATTGGATATTTGTGGATAGTATATTTCTAATGTAACACAATTGTACTTAATTATTTGTAAAAGTGTATTGTAACTTAATTTCATAAAATAAAATTAATATCTATAATATAAAAATCTGTACATAAAATAAATTGTGTATGCATGTATTTTATATTCATGCATTTTATATTTATGCATTTTATATAGCAAATATTTTTTGCAACCCCTCCCCCACCCCCCGTCTAATAAAAGGAATTTTTCTTTTTAAGATGCTTTTATTGTTTCTATAAAATTTAGGAATGATTTTTGTTTAAAGGTTGCTTGTATGCTTTTTTACAACATCAAACACTTAGGTTTATTTAGCAAATTATGTAGAAATTGAATATGGGTTTTTATATCAATTTAACTATTAGCTGCTGTTAGCAGTCTCACAGACAGGGGAAATTTTAAATTTTCTCAGTTTAAATTTCAAATTTCAATTGAACTACAGATACAGTAAAATTATTTTATATGGAGCCCTAGTAGGGGAGATCGGGGCTTGTTGGCCCATTTTTCCTTCAATATTATTTATTTATTTTATTTTATTTAAAAATTATTTTTTGTTTTCGTTTGGACAAACAACGTCCCTTAAAGCATAACCATATATATATGTATATATATATATATATATATATATATATATATATATATATATATATATATATATATATATATTGTGAAATCAGATTAGTTATAAATTTTAGATTAAAAAAATAGATTTTTATGGAGTTTTTATATTATTTTTATTATTATTATTTTTTGTTTATAAAGCCAGGCTCTCCGGATTTAAAGGCCTAGACATTTGTCTTATTTGTTTTGCCTATTAGTTAATATTGCCCTGCCCAATAACACAATTAAGGAATTTTATTGACTTTTGTAGGCTTATGAATGTATAAAACAACGGTCGGCAACTGGCGTACCGCGGTGCACATCCGGACCGCGGAAGGTGAAATCGTGGACCACAAAAAAATTTCAATTAGAATAAATAGTTCATTAAAATTTATATATAATAGATGCGCTTGAACGATAGCCTTATCAATGTTTCTTATATTTTACAAGAAATAGCACGATTAATTTGATTTTTTTAATAATGATACATAGACGCTCTTATGTGAAGCGCAAAATACTGCGTTGGGGCGCATGCGGCGGAGGGAGGGAGTGAATAACAGACTTCTAATAAACTTGAACCTAAAAATTTGAAATAGACTTCTTGACGCTAACATAACCAGCTCACCATCACGTGATGCCCAGTACAACAGCGCCAAGCCAAACGGTTTTTTCCAGCCAAAATCTGCTTGCAATTTCTGAATCCCCGCTGAAGTTTATTTCGTCTGCTTTCCTCTGGCGTTGACTGCGCTTTTTATTTGCCTTTTAATTTTTTGTGTATTTTAATATAAAATAGTTCTTGGCATCTGGTTATTCTTTTCAATATTTCTAAAAAAAAAAAAAAAAAAAAAAAGCCTTTAAATAGAAATATCAAAAGCAAAATAAAAAATTCGGGATTGCAGCCAAAATATGTTTTATAATCGAATGTATTGTTAAAAAACATTATGTGGTTTGAAGTTTTCAAAAGCTATGAAATATATTATCAAATAGAAGAATATTTGATAACATTTCAGCGCTAACTTCACCTTTATTAAAAAAAGGGAGAGAGGGGGAGAAATGTAGTTTGATTTCCTGTTATTTTAATAATGCCTGCAAAATTTAATGCATTTTTAGAAATTAAAAAAATCTGACATTAACATTGTTACATTTTGTGAGATAATTGTGTCAAATTGAAGCTTTCCAAAGAGAAATCTCGAAATATTTTGGATCATCTTACTTGTTATCTTATATCTATAATAAAAAAAAAGATATTTTTAAAATAATGTTTAGTAAAAAGGAGTTGTGCAATGTATTTTCTGCCAAGCCATTTTATAACATTTAAATAAAATCCATCCAGAAGATTAAACAATCTTTTAATCGTGGCGAGAGGAGGGAGGGAAGGGGTACAAAATAACGTTACGACCAAACAACATTAAAATCCGCACTGTATTACTGTTTTTACTCTTAGGAGTGAACTGACCGGCTGCGTTGATACGCATGCACAAGAATTCACCTTGTCAGTCGCAGATTGCAATCTTTTGTGCGGATCTTTTGTTCGTTTCCGTTGTTATTCTCATGTGCTAAAATAAGTGAATGAATATGTATTCTATAAAACGCAAAGTTGACAGTGAAAATAGGAAGTATCTGCCTGAGTGGACATAACAATATTGTTTTACACTGCCTGATAGACCTGAAGCTGTTCCAGTTTCCCTCATGTGCAACAAAACTGTCGCTATTGTTAAAAGTTCCAATTTAAAGCGACACTACGAAACAATTCATCAGCAGTTCCATAAAAAATTTCCTTTTGGAAGTGAAGCTCGTCTAGAAAAACTCAAGGCATATCTTACTATTTACAAAAAAAGCACGGTCTTATTCGTTCACTGTATGGGCGAAGAAGAAAAATCATCAGAAGCGGCGTTGCGTGTCTGCTGGACGCCTTATAGACACCAGAAGCCATTTTCAGACTCTGAAATAGTAAAAGAATGTATATTGGAAGTGGCCACGGCACTTTTGAAGAGAAGAAGGACGTTCTAACATCAATTCAAGGTATTCCATTGTCGGGAAGAAGCAATACAAAAAGAACCGAAACTTTGGCTGCTGACATTAAAAAAGATTTGTTTGAACTTCTACAGAAGGTGCCTTGCTACGCCATAGCACTCGATGAATCATGTGATATTGTTGATAATGAGCAAATATATATTTGAGTGAGATTTTGTGACATTGAAAGTAAATTATTCAGGAAAGAATTGCTAACAATTTTGTCATGTAAAGGCAAGACTCGCAGAGAAGATTTTTTCAAGAATATTGACGATTTCATGACAAAATCAAACATCAGTTATGATAAAGTTGTGTCCCTTTCAACTGACGGATCCCCGGCGATGATGGACAAAGAAAAAGGATTAGTAAAGAGAATCAAGGATAAAAATGCTAGGCAAGGATAAGAATGAGGTCTCATTCTGCTCTGCAGCACCGACAGTTGCTATCTGAGTGTGATTCAGCGTATTCTGAGTTACTGCAACACAACAATGTTCGTTGGCTAAGCAAATGTCAAGTTATTGAACGTTTCTGCCAAATAAAAGAACAAGTAACTTCCTTCTTAGTCAACTTGGATACACAGGGCAAGGAGCACTTGGAGTTCCTATCAAACAAGGGCAATATGGCAACTGTGGCTTTTCTGAAAGACATTCTGAAATATTTAAATGCGCTCAACACCGAGTTACAAGGAAATTGGAAATTAATATGTGATTTGTTACAAAGTGTGTTTGCTTTTCGTCGCAAGTTGGATATATTTGAAAAAGATATTCTAAATGAAGAATTTATTCATTTTCCAACAATCCTTGAACATAAAAAGAAGAATTCTGAAATAGACACCGTAGTGTTCCTAAGTTTTATGTCAGATCTTATAAAGGATTTGCAGCAAGATTCCAAGATTTTGCAGAGGTAAGTAAGTTGTCACAATTCCTTAAATCGCCTTTTGAAGCTGCTCCAGAGGCAGAATGGACTGATGTAGCTGCAAAATTATTTAACCTTGAAAAACCTTTACTTCAAATGGAAATAATTGATTTGCAAGAAGATATTTCCTTGCAAATGTACAAAACTGCATCCCCTGAAGAATTTTGGGGTAAACATGTTTCAGATAAATATGAAAATTGTAAAAAACTGGCTATTTACCTGACTACTATGTTTGGTTCTACATATCTATGTGAAACAACTTTCTCCAAAATGAATTTTTTGAGGTACAAATATCGTTCGAGGTTAACGGACGCACACCTTGAAGACACTCTTGGAATTAGCTGTTCACCACGTGAACCAGATTATAAAAAACTAGCCCAAGAACGCAAGTGTATTTTTTCGCACTATTTTTTCAACAATTATCTGCTTTTTCTATTTCATAATGTGTATATAAAATTTTTCAGAACGTATACTTGTGTATATAGTAATTTTTCATAACAAATAGCTGATTTTTCTATTCTTTAGTGAATGTATGTATGTAAAAAAATAACAATTTAAAATTAATAAGTACTACTACTACTTAAGTGTTTTTTTCTCTGGACCTCGATAAAAAATTTCAAAAGTATTCGGACCCTACTTAAAATTACTTGCCGACCCTTGGTATAAAACAAACTCTTGGGCTGCGGGGCATGTTAGCCCAGTGGGCCAACATGCCCCGGATTAAATGGCCAACTTGCTAAATATCGCCATTTTGGTTTTTGATCGTCGTATCAAATTATTCTGTTAATATTTTAAAAAATCAGCAGGTAGAAAATAAGCTCTAAACAACTGTCTTTTAGATTGCTATTCACCAAAATGAAACTTTAATTTAGAAATAAATTAGAAACAATTATTTATAAGTTAAAAAAAACTTACTTGAGTGAAAAATCGAAAATTTGAAGTGGCTTTCGTTTAATTTCTTCTTCACTGTTGACGCTGTTGTGGGTGAAAGAAGACATGATAAGACACATGTCACATAGCTAGTAACGCTATCCACCGGATAGTTAGAAAATAATCGCGGATGATCCAACGTGCCCCTAATGGCCAACATGCCCCGGTCTCCCCTACTATCTTCAGAAACTTCCGTATAGATGAATTTTGATTATAATCCTGTACAAAAAGTTCAGTATAGAAATAGTATCTTATGAGTTAATCTCGCCATTTATTCATCTTTCGATCAAGGGGTTCGAGAGACCGCTCACAGTAGTTATGCCAAAACTATTGTCACAGTAGTTAAGTGTAAAAGAAAGTATAGTTCTTTCGCGACTATTAATTTAAGGGAGAAAAGGGTCAAATAAAATCCCATTAACAGGACGGCTATAGTTAATACATGGGGAAAATTTAAAAAGATGTCTCATTACTGAATACATTTTTTAAAATTTTGTTTTCACCAACATAATGTGTATGACAGACTTCAGATATACTTCAGACATACTTCATTAAAACAATTCTTTAAATATTTAGTATTTTTAAAGCAAATTTCCCAAACTTTACTTAATTGAGGTCTTCAAAGTTTACTGTCTTAAACAAAATATAAAAATTGAGTCAAAAATTTTTAAAAATACATTATTTCGATGTTGGAAATAAACATACTGATGTTAAAAATAAAATTTATGTAAAGATATCGCTTAATGATTAATCATATGTTAAAATTTTCTTACAGTTTAACAACAGATTCCGTGTTCTTGCCCCGCAATCTCCCCATTCCATTGGGTAATTTTATTTTCTTTATTTTTCGTTTTCAGATGATTTCATTACTTTAGTATAATTTAGGATATCTATTCACTGCTTGTCATTGATTTTTGTTTGATGATGTTTAAACGCGTTATAAAATTTTGAAACTTACGTTTATTTAACAAAATATAATGTATTCCAATTTTATTACTTTAATGTTGTTGTTTTTTTCTCCACGAAAGGCTCATAACCCCATTGTAGTTTTATATATGTTAATATGTGATTGAAAGTGTGAAACATGTAAAAACTGCGATAGTGCTATGAGCACTTCATATTAAAAAAATAAAATTGTTGTAATTGAAATATATTATAATTTTCTAAATAAATCTAAGTTTCTGATCTTGTAAACAATCTAAAAATAAAATTTAACCAGAGAAGCCATAAATATTACACACTATATTAAAGCAGTCACAAAATATTAGAAAAAAGAACATTTTTTTTACCCTATTGGGGAGCGGAAAATCTATTCTTATTCCTGCATCTTTTGGCGTTAAGTTTTATCATATTTTGGTGTTGCAATAGCTGCAACCATAAGCTGGTGAAACCTAGTTCAAACATTTGTTACTAAGGTTGAACCATAAATTTTTGAAAGGTTGAACCACAAATTGGTGGCAGGTTGAACCACAAATTGGTGGAATGTTGAACCATAAATTCATGACAGATGGAAGTTTATGGTTCAACATTTCACCAATTTATGGTTCAACATTAGCCCCAAATGTTCGAGCAACATTTCACCATCTTATAGTTGCAGATACTGCAACACCAAACATTGGTTCAACCTATCTCCAAATTTTTAACAGTGTAAATCAAGATTTGAAAAAGGTGTGTTTTGGGGATCTGGGGGTCATGATCGGTAGATATATATCAAAAGTTTCTGGAATTACTTTTCTCCGGACGCGAAATTCTAAAAGATAGTCACGTTTTAGCATTATTGGCAAATCCAGCCACCTCATTGGTCCTTTAGATGTGTCCTTTTTAGAGAGTAATCCCTTGGCGGTAGGGAAAACGTCGCCAACTCGTTTGTCCATTTCTATGATTAGAAGAACGCAGAGGAAAAATAAGTTGGTAATTTTGAAGCAAATGTTATCTTCAGCTTTCATTTAAAATAAACCATTGAAAACTACTTAAGATAGTTTGATGACATTTTATAGAACGAGAGTGAAACGGTTTAGATTTTAAGTTGCATACATATTTTAAAGTGATATGACAGGTATTTTTTCAGAAAATTGAAATTAAAAATGAAATTTTGTTTTTTTGCTTTTTAAATCCAAAAGAATATGAAAATTCTCACATTGCTCTAGAGCAGTGGTTCCCAAACTTTTGGGCTCGCGGAGCCCTTTTTGGGAAGAATTTCTAAGGCGGAGCCCCTTAACCCCACGGTACTCTATGGTTTACAAATTAATGTTTTTTATGCCTATGGAGCAAAGAAAGATCTGCTGGATAAGTGTCCGACCCAGTAATTTCTAACATGGGGCCAAGGTTCTCAGTTTGGCCCTTTTCTTAATACAGAAATTCTGAATTCATACTAGAAATTTTGAAAATCAAATTTTCTATTATTTAACCCATTAACAGTTTTATTTAATATTACTATTATTGGACACAATAAATCAAAAATAAGGACTAAAAACAACTTTTTTGGATTAAAATATCTGCCTTGTATAATCGAGATATGTCCGCCAAATATAGAAAAAATTATAGTTAAAAATTTGTGGTTTCTGAAAGCTTTTAGTAACGATGAAAATAAACTCTTCTTACCCGAGCGACGTTCGAGCAATGCTGTTAAGGATTAATGGCATCCATTTTTAAAATAAAAAATATTCTTTTGGGATTTGCAGTATGAACTCGGAATTAAAGATGGTAATCAAAATAGTAACCCTGTCCGGTTCATGCATTGCATTGGGGCTTACGTGCAACTATTATTATTATGGCGAAAACAACACACACACACAGAAAAAAGGTGAGTTGACAGATATCGTTTAGAAAGAAAGACTTTTGTATAATCCCAACAGACTACTCGAGAAAAGAAAGAAAATGCGTAGGGCCAATCACCCATGAGTAATTATATAACACATTTTCGCTAGTACCGCCCACCCGTAATAGAATCATGCGATTACGGATTCTTTTTTCGGTCTTCTTTACGTTTCTATTACTTCTAAACATGCAACGAAAACGAATCGCCTCTGAGCTTCTTTTGAATCATTTTTTAAAAATACATTTAGAAGCAAATCATTGTTTATTGTTTAAGTGGCGGGGTAAAATCTATAACCTCCATTGTTAGGTTACAGCGCCAAGAATACGTAGTGTGGCAAACGGCTACAAAATAGTACTAAAAAATTGAATCCGCTAAATGTAGAACGATGCTGAAAAGATAACGGGTCGATCGCAGCGACATCTTCTAGCAGTAGCGTAGATAGGGTGGAGGTCCAGATGGTTTGGATACCACTAATTTTATAAATATATCTTTGCTTATCTAATCGGAGAATTTTCTGTGTTATTGAAGGCGAAGAAAAATTTGTAATATTACTGGTTTCCAGAGCATTTGGACCCCCCCCTCTCTAGCTACGCCACTGTCTGCTAGCTCTTTTCAACGTAAACATTGTATAAGAATCGAACAGAGAAAACGTTTCAGCTGGTGGTACATATTTTAAATAATTAAATTATACCCTATTTCCTTTGACTTGGATAGTGATTTTCATAACCTTTGAAAATATTAATGATATTGATCATGGCCAGAAAACGTGATACGCATTCTTTTGTGCCTGGTTGAAGTACTCGGTACAAGACAGCAAACTAGAATCTATCCCTATTTAGCATACCAAAGGATAAATCTCTGCTAGAAGAGTGGAAAAGACTAATTCCCTGATATGATAAAAAAACTAACTTGAAAATCAGTTACATCTGAAATACAAGAAGATTTTATTAACAGAAATTATGTTCACGTTGTCAATAGTGAAGCGGTTACTTTTGCTAGAGGTAAATCTATTTTTAAAGCAGATGTCGCTGCGATCGCCTTATTATTGTACCGCATCGTTGCACGTTTATCGGCTACAAATTTTTAGCACTTTTTAAAGCATTACCAGTTTGGCTTTTTTTCAATTCCGAAATTTCGCATTTTCCTATAAGATTCTTTTCGTTACTTAATGGCAGATATTTCGTGACTTCTTAAAGTAAAAATTCTTGTTTAAGGATTTCCGGTTTGAATTCGATAAATTTGAATTAAAAAACGGTAAAACCGTTTACCCCACTATGTATTCTAGGCGCTGTAGTTAGGTGCAGTATCGTTCACTTTTTTTGGATATTTTATTTGAAGTATTTAGCTTTTAATTATAGTCTTGAAAGAAACATCCTTTCACCTTTGTTTTTGCCTCAAAATAGATATACGGTTAAAAACTACACATGTTAAAATAACTACAACTAGTAAAAAAACTTTACTAACAAAACTGGATACATAGGTGGGGTTAAATTTATATCAGGGCGGGCAAGGGGAGGAGCTGAGCAAAAGTTTAGATTGTTAGTGTGATGACAAATGTAAAGAACCAATATATATATTTTTAATTGCTACAGCCTTATTTCTGATAGGAAAATGTGGCAGCATAACATAAGAATCTTAGCCAATGCCGAGACCAATTAAAACAACATTTTAAAGAGGGGTTGTTAAGTGATACAAGATGTTAAAAAAAATTCGTTTTAAGCAACATATATTGCTTTAAAAATTAAGTACAATTATGTAAAGCAGCATAGAAATTTTAGATAACTAAGAATTAATAAAAATAAAATAAACAGATAAAAGGAATTAAAGTTACAATAAGAAAAAAGGAAACTATATACACAACGTATACAAATATTAAACGAATCTATGAGGGGTTTATTAAATGATACAAGACGTTAAAAAAAGAACCGTTTTAATCGACAAACATTGTTTTACTATGAAAAACAGCATAGAAATTTGAAATATACAAATAACATAAACAGATTAAATAAATTAAAATTAAAAAAAAAAAGAAATATATATACACAGTTAGAACCTGGTGAACTAAGTATAATCATATGAATAGGCGGAGCTCCAAAAAACAAAACTGCTCTCCCTTTTGTTCGGCAAGCAGAAATAAGAGCACTGGCGCGCCTTTGCTATTTCGATTCACGTTGCGCATTCCATTCAGAATACTATTTCTTGTAGCTTATTTTGAATCGAATTTTTAAAACACATTAAATGCCGAAACATAAAATAAAGTACTTCAAACCAAAAATATTATATAGAAAATGGATACATGTATAATGCAAATTTTGATATGATTTAAAAAATATATTACAGTGTTTTTCAACCCAGTGTATTTATTTTTGACACACACACACAAATTCCTACATACTTTCGAAAAATTTTTCCTTGCAGTATGCTAATTTCTTATATATTTTGTTCATTTTCCTGGAACGCCGCGAGCCCCTGAAAAGTATAGGCTAAGCCCCAAGGGCTCCGCGGAGCACACTTTGGGAACCTCTGCTTTAGAGAATTTAATAACTATCGTTAGAAAAACCATTTTTTACAGTTTAAGATAGAATAAAAAACATTAAATATATATATATATATAAGCTCTTATTAAATCAATATAAGCGTCAATATTAAACATTTTCAAAAAAATCTGTCTAAAAGAAATTAACTATAAAAACGCTGTAAGTTTTTTAATAAATTTTAAACATAAAGAATAAACATTACAAAAAATAATACATAAAAACTTTTGTATATTTAAGTTGATTTTTTCTTATTTATGCTACGCTGTCGTTTTATAATAAAAGTTTAATATTATGTAATATATATATATATATATAATGGCATTTAAAAAAAATAGTATTTATACAGGTGTAATCCATTAAAGCCTTATACTATTTTTTACTAATCTACTAATGCTCTAAGCCATCTCATAATAGCGCAAATTTTCTTATTATGAATCTGGTGGTATTTCGCATACGCGTACAATTTTGAAAATTGTTGGTGGGGCTTACTCTTTTTTACGCAAATACGTGTATATGAGTATAAAAAAAATCGTTTGCTAATTTAATGGTGTCTTTTTTAACTCCTTTTTAAAGAAATTAAACATAATCGTACATTGATAAATAATCACAAGTTAAACAAAACTTTTAGACAATATAAAAAATCCGTAACGGCTCGGCCTATAGGCACAGGTAGCTTTCGAAGACGCAGACCGTGGGGCGCCTGTTCATTGAGAATTGCAGAAGAAAGACCTTTTTGCCATGATGCGACAGTTCGGACCGCCCACTTCGAAATATACGTGTGCCTGTGGGTGGAGCCAGCAGGGATTATTTATTTATTTATTTATTTATTTTTGCTATAAGAGTTGGTCCTATAAAAAAATTGTGAATATAAAAGTTGTAGATAATATTAAGGAGATTTATAATAAACTTAAGCGGATTTGATATCTTATGAATTGACGAAGTCATGATTTTTTTTCTTCTTAAACACCTATTCCCCCCCCCCCTTGAGAGCATTTTTAATGAAATAAAAAATCTGTCATACATAAATTTTTGGCCCTTTTCCTAGAAGTAATAATAACTTTAAACGGATTCAATATGTATCATAATTAAGAATTTATGGTTTTTTTCTGTTTTCACAGAAAGCTCCTCCATTTGCCCCCCCCCTTCCCCACACCAGGTTCGATTTTGCCCATTAACGAACTTTACCGAGATTTTATGCCGCTTGATTTTATGCATCAGTTCGGAAGAGATTTGTGCAGAATTATCGAAGTTATCGTGTCCATAAAAAAGTGATATAGATAGATAGATTGATAAAGTTTTGAACTGGGGATAGTTTGGGCTCTAGGAGGACTCATAATCGGTGTAGATCTGCAAAATTTTTTCAGAAATTACAACTTAGGGGAGAATGCAATAGGTAGTATTTCTTACGATATCTACCTAAAATTCGAATGTACAGCCCGTTTATAAAATGATACTCGCTGATATTGGCAAATCGTTTTTTATTATAAACATTTTGCCAATGACAATAAATGTTAACTATGAATAACGTCTTTTTTTTCAGTATAGGGATCTTTTTTTCTATTTTCATTTTTTATATAAAAATTCAAACGTTGAGCATTTTATTAAAAAAAAAAAAAAAAAAAAAAAGATCATAAAATAAAAAAGTTTTCCTAACGCGGTTTATACTTATAACAAAAGAAAAATGGGAAAAAATGGAACATTTACAAATTCTATAAAATACTAGAAAATTAAAAAAGAAAACAAAAAAACTAAACTTTTTTTACATTAAAAGGAAAAAAAAAGGAAAAAAAAGGAGGCCATTTCAGTAGTTATTGGTGGGGCTATAATAGAGCCCCACGAACCCATATAACTCTACGCTTATTGGTATTTCTATAAAGGCTGTATTTTTCGAAGAACCTTAATATGCATAGGCGTACGCAGGAGTGTGCAGAGGAAAGCTACGCCCTGTGTCCCCTCTATACATCTTTCAATAAGTTAAGAATTTAAAGAAAAAGTACGTAGAATACAGAAAGCAAAAGGTGCATGTAATTGTGATAGAACATTTTTTCCTGGTTATTGCATGATTGCAATAGGTTTTACATTATTTTATTTTATTTAATTTGGTGCATGTATCTAAAGATGGAATTTTGAAATCGATTTTTTCATACATTTCCTGATAGGCTAGAATTATAAAAATGATGTACACACGTGTGTTTCCGGTGACAATAGAACGTTTTAATATTTTTAGAACGTAATTATAAAATAATCTTAAGCTATTTTAACCTGAGCAGGGCAAAGCTGGTAAATTACCAGATATTATTTATAGTTACAAGTGTAAACAAGTTACAACAACAATGGAAGTTAAGGTTATGTGCCAAACCATGTTCTCTAAAATATGCCAACTGGCTGTGAAATGTCACCAATGAAATATTTAAACACTGAAAAGTAAAAAATATATAATAAACAAAGCGTGTAATTAAAAATATATATCTGCTTTTATCAATTAATACTTTAAAAATTAATTAAATTATGATTATATGTTGTGAAAACAATTTAGAAATCCTGAATAGATAATTTAAATAATCCTTTTTCTCAGTCCTGTTACCATATGTTAAAACAAGAAACAGAGCAAAAATTATAATTCTTAATAAATTCACTAGTTCGAGCTTTCTACGAATCATAAATACAAGCGGTGGATTTTCCATAATCGGGCCCACATCAGATTAACACATTGTAATAGAAATGTTTTGGAACAACATGATTTGCAGTCATGAAATTAGGTGGGATTTTTACAATAAACATTCAATGCTTATAAAAAAATGTTTAAGAAAAAACTTTTTTTACTTTCATGCTTATTTTATGGGGGAGAGAACCTTATATGTTTTTAGCTACAATGCCTTTATTGAACATAAAAGTACATGACAATTAATTCATTTCCCAATTAATTTGGGGGGGGGGGACGCTCGTCCCTTCCTCATTTTTATCCAAACTTGTTAAAATTAGGTAACCATTTTAAAAACATAATTGATATTTTTTTTCTTACAGAATTTTTCTTTTCCCATTTTTCTGGTGTTGAAGGTAGATAATTTTCATTTCTTCTCCCCCCCCCCCCCCCAATAGCAATTTTTTTTAATAATTTTAATAATATATATATATATATTTTTTAATAATTTCTATAATAATAATAAAATTGTAAATTCATTTTCATCAAGTAATATTTATTTTTCACTATTTTTTACTATTTACACTGATATTTAACGAGAATTTATAATACTTAATATATTTTTATACTATCTTAAAGTCTAGAAAAAGTACTTTCTGATGATACTTATTAACTTTTTCTAGGTTAATTAGGTTAACTTCTATGTTGCCTTAAATTAGGTTAATTTCTTTGAAAAATCAGAAACATGATTTAACATTAAATTTATTAAAATAAAATAATGTATTAAAACTTTTATAAACTTTTATTATTTTTTTTATATAAAGTCATTTTATAGAATTTCCTATTTTAAAAGTCTACATAAAAAAATAAAAAAAAAAACTTTTTAAATAATATACAGTTGTTTGCTGTGGGGTAATAATAATCAACAGTATGAATATAGTGGCCATACTAATTAACATTTATTATTAGTCATGTTTTTTTTTTTAAATATTTACATTTAAGAGAGAAAAATCGGAATCAGTTTGGATGTAGCATTCAAGCATTTAATTTTTTTTTTTGACTTCATCTACTTCAAGGGCCGTCATTAAAACGAAACTGAAACTATATTTGTAAACTGTTCAATTTTCGAAATTTTCCAAGACATATTGGAGTGTGCCAAATCTAAAACGCCAAGCACCAACAGCGTCTATGGCACGTGACTGATAATAGCGAATGAGAGCGGACTTCAAACCAATAATGCTAAAACGTGACTATCTTTTCGAATCTCGCTCTCCGGACAGTTGCAATTGGTAGCTTTTCACTTTTTGTAATGGAAGCTACTTAATAATACATTAATACTAATAAAAATTAAGTAAAATTTCTGTCAGATTCAATTTAAAAAACTTATGTTGTATTTGTCTCATGTACAAAAAATTTCTTTAAAAATCCAACGATTTCTTATTTTTCGGTAAACTTACGTATTATTTAATTGAGCAGAATTTATAGAGTGAATATAATTAGAGTGGTACATTCTATAATAATGCTTATAAAGTAATTCCAAAGGAAAAAGTGTGATTTTGAATTTCTTTTTTTCATTATTTCCATGTAAAAAAAGTTAAAATCTCAAAAGATTTAATATTATAAATGCATATTTAATGCATTCTTATGTAAAGATATTTTTTTTAATTATTTTGCATATAAGAATACTTCAGAGTAAATATCTATTAAAAATTCAAGCAAGTATGGATTTTTTTAATAAAAATAACTCATAGGATTTAACTAGACTGTAATATTTTTAAGGTAATTAAATTATAAAGGAGACAAAAATTTCTTGAAATTTTTTATTCCAAATAGCAACATCAAAGTTATTTTAACTAAGGGGGAAGAAAATGTATTATAAAAAAAATAGCATCTAGTTATGTTTTCAAAACATTTTCTAGTATGCCTCTATTTCTAAATTTTGATATTTGAAATAAATGTATTTTAAGTAATGTTTTATATAACTTCCAAAAAAAAGTTCGATGACGTTTAACATCATGCTTTTTTTTTGTTTTGCATAATGATTTTAAGAATGCAAAATATACAGGGGTCTCTTAAAATGGAATAAATGTTTAAAAAATTAACTAGCAATTATACGATGGAACTTTTAAAGTTATTTTGGCACTGGAGTAATGCACAAAGTCGTGAATTTATTTTCTGTCCTACGTTTTTTAATTACAAATATAAAAGATATATTATGCTGCCCGTTTTCAAACTCTAATAGTTCTCAAAACAACAAAATGCGCTTTCAAAATGCAAGATATGTTTTTGTCTTTTCAATAGTTAAGTCGAATGAAAGTAAAATCTGATGTTTCCAAAGCTTTATAAGCTAATTTTGCATAAAAATGGTACTTTGTTTCATATATGTCTATAACTTTGATCCATATATATACGTTTTTTTTCAACCTTTATATACTTTAAAACAGGGCAATGCCATCTATCATCATACTTTGAACTAAAACAGCAAATAATAGTACAGATATTTTTTACTCAATATATTACTGTTCTGTAAAATTAACGTTAATTATATGTCACCTTTCCCTAGTTATTCAGTCCATATTCCGTTCATTATACACCGAATTTTATGATTTTTATCAAATTAATGAACATAACTAAAGTTAAATCCCCAAAAGGATCTCAAATCTACTTAGAGATAGAGTTATTAAGTTTACATACAATCACTCATTCTTTTCCTGTATTGTAGTCGTAATCACAGTTTAATGCAATAACAGAACTTACATGGCTTTGAATATTAAAACCAGTTACCATGTAAATGGAATTTGAGATCGAAAATCCCATTATACAAACTATGTTAATTGCTTTCTCTTTTCCAAGCTGGAAACATTAAACGATTAAGTATTCACTAGACGTGCTCAGATATTTATGTCTACTTGAGAGTAAATTCTAAATGTGAATTGCAGTCACTTTTCATGTAAAGTTCAATATGATTTTAACTCTACTATATTTCGAAAGTCAATGATCTCGGTTGAATTCAGGTTAGTGAATAACATCCATTTGTTGCGATTCATTATTAAGTAGGCGAAACTTATCAAGATTTGAACCATAAACCAATTTACTAGAAAGCAGATATAAGAATGTGAATGAGAATGTTGGACGCTTTCAAAATTATTTAATTATTCCTTCATAATGTTGAAAGTTTAATGAAATGATATAGATATGGATATTGATAACTGTTTCTCTGTCTATATTTTGTGTCAAGATTTTAGCGTTCAAATCCATATCAATCGTGATAATTGGAAGTATTTATTGTTACTAATGTACCGGAAAAGTATGATGTAATAGATTTTCAATTAATAACTGTTATATGTGATTGGATATTAATTCACTTTGGGAGGTGTTTTTGTTGTTTCTGTAATTCAATATCGATTATAAAAAGAGTTTATGTCAATAAAATTACTCGTTAACCTTTGAATTTCATTACAATTGCAGTCATGTTTCATCTAAAATTAATTCTGAAGTTAATTCTAAGATCTTCCGACAGACAAAGATTTCCCTTTGATTTCAAGTTAGGGGAGAATGTTACATTATTGAGACTATATTGTTGAAGAGGGCGAAAGTTATGATGATTATATTCTTGTTAATATGACTACATGACTATATATATATATATATCATATATATATATACTCATATATATGAAAGCGAATAGTACAGTTGGTTTAGATTAATATAATCACTACTACATAATATCATAAAGCTGATAATATGACATATTTAAAGATATCAAATTATTGATGTGTATTTTAAATATGTTTTAGGAGATATTGAAAGTGCACTGGCTCTATTTGTTTTTTAACTACGCGTACCAAATAATGATCAGTTTCAAATCTCAAATTAACAGATAAGTAATATAAAAAAATAACCTTATTTAAACCATGTGGTAATAAAATATAATTATTAGAGTTTATGTTAAATTTACTCTTAAACATATTTAACATTTATTTATTATTTCATAATTAAGTATAAGGATACTATATAAATTATCTAATATATAAAATTGAAAATTTGTCTGTCTCTCTCTCTGCACTTCTATAAAAATCAACAGTTTGGAAGCCAGAATTGTGAAATATTACGTATAGGTGTATTAAAACAGGGCCGAGGTAACTAAAGTAATCCGGAATAGAAATAATGCATAGTTTGTTTTTAATTAATAAAAAAACAAAAATCTAACAGCCTTTTTCAATCATGTTTTCTACTCATTTTTCGTTATAGACGTTGCATAATTAAAAATATGCAATAAAATTCTTTCTACAATAATTAATTTTCTATCGAAAGATTTCCACGTGAAAAATGAAAATTAAATAAAAAGTTTCAACAATTGAAATAAAGATTAATATGACATCATGTTGGTAATATAACGGACATTTTCAAACATTTCTCAATAATACAAGGAGCATTACTATGCGTAAGTACAGAAAGCACGTTAATATGATGTCATTAGAGAAAATTAAAGAAAATTAATATGACGTCATATTGAAAGTTTAATGGACTTTTTCAAATGTTTGAAAATAATACATATAGATTATCAGTATGAGTAATAGAAATTGCAAGTAGATATGACGTCAACAGCTGAATATGACGTCCTATGGGTTTGGGGAACGTACTGAATCATGATAAAAACCCGATTATGGAAATATTGAAATATTTTAATATTTTGAAGTTCTCTGTACAACATGTTTAATTTTGAAATTAATTTTTCTCTAGAAAGATTCTTAAAATCCCAGTCAACGACGGGTATTCCAGCTAGTTTATTATAAATCAAATTCATTAAAAATCAAATGAACAGATCTACGAGTAACATGATTTGGTATTTATTTTAAAAGTATTTTTTGGTTCTAAAGTTAAAAATAATATTTAGAAAGAGTTTAAAAACCTATTAGTTAACTTCAAAACAAGAAAACATTGTATTCAGACAAATTAATTCATGCATTATTATTTAGTTGTTCCGAGTTTACTGACAGAATAAGTTAAAGAGAGTAGGTTTATAGGCATTTCCTTTAATTGTACGATGTTTGTAAATATGTGATTGAGCATGATTGAGATGAATCAAAAAGATAGAAATGTTATACATATTAGCGAAACTTAATTAAAACCAAATCTGAATCCAAATCTAAAGTAAAATTCTTTAGACATGAAAGGAACTCATGAAAGGAAAATATATTACTTTTATGGATCTACAGAAAAAGGCTTTTATTTCTAAAACATAAATTAAATATACTTAATTAGCATTAACCGAATCCATCATTTCCTTGCAATATTTTAATCGTAATCTCACTTCCGTGATATATCAGAATTAACATGGAATTTAATATTAAATCTATTTAGATTCTGAATAGATATATAAATTGAAAATTCCACATTATAAATCTAGTTAATTGTTTTCTCTTTTCCTCATTTACAACATCAGATGAAAAAATATTCATTTATTATACTTTGTTGTTTAGTCTACGTGAAATTAGATTTGCAATGGAATTGGAGTCCCTTTTCATATAAAGTTTATTATGAATTCAATTTTACGAGCTTTCAAAAGTCAAGTATATTACATTCATTTCGATTTTGGGGGGAAACATTTCATTTATTAGGATATACTGTTGAAGTTGACGAAAATCATTAGAGACATACTCAAGAGTCTTTTTACGAGTTATGAGAAATAAAATTGGGCTGTTGAACAGTTTTATGTAATTTAAGATAAAAAAGTCATAAAACTAATAAAAGGATACATATAGTGAGAATTGCATCACTTTAATAAAGATAATTTTGAATACATTTTTAAAGTTAGTTGCAAAATAAAGGGCATTTTTTGTATAAGTGTGTACCAAACTAAATTAGAATTCAGAAAAATTAAACGAAAAAAAACTCTATAAAAAAAGTATTTAAGTTATTCGATCAAAGGTAGAAAAATATATTACTATGACGGTTTATGCTATAATTACTCATAAGTTTACTAACACTAAGCAATAATTTCTTTGCCTTAAAGATAATATCATTTCTTTATTATAGATGAAATTCATTAAAATTTAAAAAAAAGGTATCTACTAGCAATATGTTTCTGTAATTAAAATGAGATTTCGACTAAAATACTGAAAGTGTTTAGATATATAAGTAATTCCAAAAACTATATTTGTTCTAAAAAAGTTATAAAAGTATTGCGGAAGAATTGAAAAAAGCTCGAAAATAAGAACGCTATTTATTCAGACGAAATTAAAACATTCTTATTAAAACATTTTACCAGTATACTCAAATGTATGAAAAAACATTTATAACCTTCAAAATGCAAATTATAGGACGATCTTTAGTCTATAGTTGATGGATTTGAATAAAAAAAATGGAAATATTACTCATAATTTAGAAACTAAATGTAAAAGGCTGGCGAAAACCTGATCTAAAATAAAACCAAAAAATTGAGAAGGAATATTTTATTTTTAGTCATTTGCTGAAAAAGAAACAATTTTATTTCCTAAAAAAGGAATTCAGATATAGTTACGTAAAGAGTTATATCTAATAACTCATCCTCTTTTAGTATTTTAGTCGTAATCTCACTTTAATGCAATAGCAAAACTAACACAGCTTGAATATTAAAACCGGTTAGCAGTCAAGTGGATTTTGAGATCGAAAATTACATTATAAAAACTTGGGGTATTGCCTCTTGTTTGGAAACATTAAACGATTATATTTTCACTTGACTATTTAATTTGAGTTTAGATTTTTATTAGATTCCAAGCCGCAATTTATCTAATCTATATCAATTCTACGATATTTTGACAGTTAAACATCTCCCATTGATTTTATATTTGGGGAAAATGTTTCTTTTATTAGGACATATTGTTGAAGTGGACGAAAATCATAAAGATTATTACTATTGAATTAGTTTGTGAGTTATAAGAAGGTGAATGGGATTGATGGACAGTTTCAAATTAATACAATTGTTACTAAATAAAGTCAGAAACTAATAAAATAATATATGTGAAGAGAATGTTACCGATTTAAATAAGGAAGTTTCGAATAATTATTTTGGAGCTGACCGTCTCGCAGATCTACCAATTTATTTTAAGCAGTTCGTGCCAAGTTAAATCGGAAGTCTTAATGAAAAAGTTAAAAAAATGATCAAAGTTTTAAAAAATATATAGTTATCAGAGTTTAGAGTTTATGTTAAATTTACTCGTAAGTTTCATAGTAGGCGTAATATATTTTTTTTATATAAAAAAGTATTACTTTTGCTTCCCAATTAAGTATGAAAAAGTAAAAAAAAAAGAAAGTAAAAATCAACTGATAAAGATAATTTATTAATAATATGATTCTGTGATTAATTTTAGAAAAACTACTTTTCTTCTCAAGAAATTAAATATTATATTAAGGAAGAATTGAAAAAACATTGGTTAATTTCAAAATTATAATGTTTTTTTATACAGGAAAATGAGCAATGATTATAAAATTGCGACGTGTTAACTCATAGAAGTAAGTACATAAAATGCGTTTTATCCTAAAATGTTTGCATTGTAAGATGATTAAAAATCTGTAACAGATATAACTAAATATTTAAAAAAAGGTAAAATTAAACAAAATAAAAAAAATAATAATTAAAATATAATAGTACAACCTAAGCGAAAGTTAAGACAATAGCATTATAACATGATAAGAAAATTTTATTTTTAGTGAGTTGCAGAGAAAAGAAAGAATTTTATTTCCTAAAAAAAATAATTAAATCTTATTACACGTTAATAAATTTTAATTTATTTTCTAAACATTCATCCTCTCGTAGCATGTTAACCATAATTTCACGTTATTGTAAGGACAGACTTAACTACTTTTATTATTAAAACCAGTTAGCATATGTATGGATTCAGAGATTAGAATTAATAAATCTGAAGCCACTAGAACTGTATCAAAAAGATGCTAATGTTATACACATGACAGAACTTAAATTAAAAAATTAAACTAAAACCTAATGTAAATTTAAACCAGAACAATGGCATTATAAAAAGAAAATATCATTAATATATATATATATATATATATATTACGTTAATTACAGAGGATAAAATAGCAGAATTTTATTTCCTAAAGAAAATAATTAAATCTTCGTATGCATAAAATTTCAATACAAGGCTCGATAGATCCCACTGTTACTTAACAGGTGACATTTAAAAGACACAAATAGATGTTAAAAGATGTTTAAAATAATTAAAAACTGTCCTAGTATTTTCGACCGGCTATCGCCGCCATCATCACAGAGGGAAATCCTTACTGACTGCCGTGTTACGCATCTGAACTCCATCTTCGTCTTGAGGTGGAAAATTCCATTATTTCTTGGGTGTTACTTGAGTTGGTTTCTATGGATACTCTGAATGATAATGTAAAAAACTTTGTGAACTATGCGAAGTTGCTTACATTATCATTCACAGTATCCATAAAAAGCAACTCAAGTAACACCCAAGAATTAATGGACTTTTCCACCTCAGTACGAAGCTGGAGTTCAGATGCGTAAGACGGCATTCAGTAAGGATTTTCGCTCCCTGATGATGGAGGCGATAGCCGGCCGAAAGTACTAGGACAGTTTTTAAACATTTTAAAAATCTTTTAACATCTGTTTGTGTCGTTTAAATACCACCTTTTAAGTAACAGTGGGATCTACCGAGTCTCATATTGGAATTTTATGAATAAAGTAAGGTGAATTTTGCATTTCGCCCTATGTATTTAGATCTTCGTATTCGTTAAGAAATATTAACTTTATATCTAATCACTCAACCTCTTGCAGTATATTTGGTGTAATCTCAGTTTAAGTGTAACAGCCTAATTAACATCACATTAAATATTAAAGACAGTTAGCATATAAATAGATTTAGATATTGAAATTATCATTATATAAATCTGGTTACTTCCTTTTTCTTTTCCTGGCAAGAAGCAGTAAATGATTGTATATTCATTTGACGTGCTTAGGTATATATAGTCCTTTCCTGAGATAAGATTGTAAATGGAATTCAACTAATGTTTCTTCTTAAGCTCAATTTTACGGTCTTTCGACAGTCAAGGATGTCAATTAACAATTTGAAATTTGCAGAGAATGTTACATTTATTATGATTTATTATTGAAGAGAACGAAACCTATGCAGATTATAATTATGAACAAGTTTATATGAAAGTGAAGGAGATAGTTGAACAGTTTGAAATTAATATACTTTCTACTATATAATACTATAAAGCTAATTATGAGACATAATGATATCAATCTATAGAATGATAATGTGAATAGATTTTTGGAGTTATTAGCAAAGTATCTACTTACTCGTATTGAATTGATACACTCGATAGTAAAACAATGTAACTAAAAATGTAAATTCTAAAGATATTCATCATTCACGTTTTCTAAACAAAAGCCTGCAACAAAAACTATTATGATTTCTTACTCTAAAATATCTGATTTGATAAGAATGAACATTCACTTAACTGCGTGGAACATTTTTTTTGTCTGATAAATTTGACTTTATTGAACTAAATTAAAAAATTTCGTTGCACTTAAAGAATATTCATTTTGATTATGATGACATCTATTGAGTTATAAATGGACCTCATATTTTTCAAAGGTTGTTAGTATGCAGTTAAATATTAAATTTCCGAACACATACTGTAAGAAAAGTAATAATGATTTGCATGTGCGCGTGAGTAAATACGATAACACACAAACAGTATTTTCACTCGAGCTCCCATTTGGTGCACAGCCCACAGTCTCAAGAACTACATAGGTTTTCGTAAAAATCGATCGACGGATAAAGTATTTAATTCCTTTTTAAAAGCTATTTAAAAACCATTTTTAGACCAATTCTACACAGAAAAATTAACACCTAAAACGTGTAAAAAACGATTTTGTTTGAAAGGAGTCTTAGGTATGAGGTTACCCAATTTGGGTTCATGTAATGCCATGACCCATGCCTGTTTTAAAATAGATACACAGTGGTAACCGAGACAGGCATGAGTCATGACATGAACCCAAAATGTGTATCCTCATACCTAAGAATCCTTTCAATCCAAATCGGATTTTTTTTAATCTGTTTTAGGTGTTATTTTTGTCTGTGTATAGAGACAATCAACAAGAACATGTGTCAGAGTATAAGTAATAAAAATTGTCGTGATGTCAAAAAGCATTAATGTTGCGAACGTCACCAATTCCACAGCGGAAGGTCCAGCAATCGAATACAGCCGATTTCATTCTATCAGAATTTCATAAAAAATCCTTTTTTGTAACTTTTTAGTCACTTACGCTAGTATTCAGAAACTTAAGTGAAGTCACTCCATATTTCTCTATATGAAAATCAGAAAAAAAACTAAAACTGTCAGTTATCTTGCTTTACACTGGAGCTCTTCAATTATTAACATTATATATAATCACTCATTATCTTCTAGTATTTTAGTCGTAATGCCATTTTCATGTTATAGCAGAGTTAACGTGCTTTGAATATTAAATTCTGTTAGCATCTGAATGGATTAAGAGATTGAAAATTCCATATTAGAAGTCAGGTTAATTGCTTTCTCTTTTCCTGACTGGAAACAATAAACGATTAAATATTCACTTGACATGCTCTGTTGTTTAGCTATACATGAAGTTAGATTTTGAATGGAATTCGAGTCACGTTTCATCTAAAGTTCATTATAGAATTAATTCTATGATCTTTCGACAGTCTAAAATCTCCCATTTATTCCAAGTTTGCAGGAAAATATTTTATTTATTAGCATATTTTGTTGAAGAGGACAAAAATCAATCATCTTACAATCATGAAGCTATTTAATAAGAAAGAAAATGTGAAAGTTTAACAGCATCAAATTTGTATAATTGCTAATACATGGTGTCATAAAACTAATAAAATGATATTTATAAGGAGAATGATATTATTTTAAAGAAGGAAATTTGGAAATTTTTGGAGGGATTTATCGCAAATCAGTGTTGGATCATGTTATTTTGTTTGTTTGTTTGTTTGTTTCGCCAAAGTAATGGTCGTATGGTCATACTTAAATATCAAATGAAAGTGTAAGTAAAAAAAAAAAGAAGTTCTGCACTAAATAAAACATATCTAACCATTTTATGTTTCCTCATTAAGGTACTAATACATTTTATCATTTATTTATTGTAAATATAATTCATTAAAAATCAAATGATCAAATTAATCCAGTAGTTAATATTAGCCTATAATTAATTTAAAAACTATTTCTTTTTTTCTAAAATAAATTTAAACTAACATTAAGAAATAACTGAAAAAATTAGCTTGACAATAAAGCAGATTTTATGCAGACAAAATAAATCATATTATTTAATGGTTGCGAATTTACTTGCAAATGAAGTTAAGGAAAATAAATTTATAGCTTAAAATTTTTGTATTATAAAATTTTTATAAATTTATACCCAACTGAACTGAATCAAAATGAATGGGCATATTTTACATATTAACGGTACTTAATTAAATCTTAAAGTAAAGTCAAGTTTAAATTAAAATCAGTAGAACGAACTCATGAAAGAAAAATATATTACTTTTATTGGTTTGTAGGGTAAGGTAGAGTTTTTTTTAATCCTATGAAAAATGAATTATCTTTTCTTTGTAGATTAGATATATTAACATTATATCTAATTATTCGTCCTCTTGCAATATTTTAGCTGTAATCTCACTTTCGCGTTACAGCAGAGCTAACATGCTTTGAAAATTCTAACCAGTTATCATCTAAATGGATTTAGAGATTGGAAATTGCACATTAGAGATTGAAAAATCTGGTTAATTGCTTTCTCTTTTTTCTCATTTTGAGCATTCAAGGATTATATACTCCCTTAATATACTTTGTTGTTTGCCCTACGTGAAATTACATTTTGAATGGATTTCAGGTCACGTTTAATCTAAAGTTCATTATCAATTCAAATGTACAATTTTTGACAGTCAAGCATCTCACGTTGATTTCTACTGTTTGAGAGAATGTTTTATTTATTGGGATATGCATTATATACTTCTTTTTAATTGCTAAAAGATGTAAAATAAAAATATTATAAACAGGAAAATAAGTTTTATCAGAATATTGACATATGTTTCAGCTAAATCTGAGCCATTATCAAAACAAACAAAAATATTCTCTAAATGCACGGTCTATGGAGTGATTTGAAACGCAAATATTTAATTAAACGCGTACTTTTTTTAAAAATACGCACGTTATTTTTATTTTTTACTTGGATGTTTATTTCCATATTTGAAACCATGGGGTAACTAGAGCCACAATTTTGCTAAATTAAATTATGCTGCATCGTTACATATTGTATTTTTACATGTTGCAATCTGTATGGTTTCTCTTGTAATTGATTGATCGTATGCATTCCAAGGGGAAATTATTTTACTTTCATTGAAATTTATTTACATGGTTTCTTCTTGATATAATCTTACCAGGGCTGTGGTTTTTCTATTATTCTTTATGTCAGCTATACTCTCATTTTTTTCTGTAACTAAATTTCCTGCTTGTCATGCCAATATAGTAATTATTTGATCCGTCTTTTATTAATAAATGGTATTTCATATACTCCCGAATAATTCTCAAAATAAATTGGGTCAATTTTTACTGCAAATGACATTCTTTAATTTCTCAAGGGTGTTTGGATATTAAACAGATACTGAAACGTTTAAGGCTGTACAATATTTAGATAGTTAAACATATCCGTTGATTTTATATTTGGGGATAATGCTTCTTTTATTAGGACATATTGTTGAAGTGTACGAAAATTATAAAGATTATTACTATTGAATCGGTTTGTGAGTTATAAGAAAGTGAATGGGATTGATGGACAGTTTCAAGTTAATACGATTGTTACTAAATAAATTTAGAAAGTAATAAAATAATGTATGTGAAGAAAATGTTACCGATTTAAAGAAGGAAATTTCGAATAATTCTTTTGGAGCTGACCGTATAGAAGATCTACCTAATATTTTAAGCAGTTCGTGCCAAGTTAAATTGGAATCCCTAAAGAAAAAGTTAAAAAAAATAATAAGTTTAAAATAAAATATAATTATCAGAGTTTATGTTAAATTTACTCGTAAGTTTCATAGTAGGCTTAATATATTTGTTATTGTAAAAAAATATCACTTTTGCTTCAGAATGAAGTATGAAAAAGCCAAAAAAAAAAAAAAAAAAAAAAAAAATGTAAAAATCAACTGATAAAGTTAATTTATTAATAATATGATTCTGTGATTAATTTTAGAAAAACAACTTTTCTTCTCAAGAAATTAAACATTATATTAAGGAAGAATTGAAAAAACATTGGTTAATTTCAAAATTATAATGTTTTTTATACAGGCAAGTCTGCAATGATTATAAAATTGCGACGTGTTAACTCATAGAAGTAAATGCATAAAATGCGTTTTATCCTAAAATGGTTGCATTGTAAGATGATTAAAAATCTGTAACAGATGTAACTAAATATTTATAAAAAGGTAAAATGAAACAAAATAAAAAAAAATAATAATTAAAATCTAATAGTACAACGTAATCTAAATTTAAGCCAACAGCATGGTAATATGATAAGAAAATTTTATTACTTACCCATCATACGTAGTATAGGGTAAGTCTTGTAATCGTTTTGAAAATCGAAAAACATTTTTTGACGGATTTACACGTTTCAGACACTGGAGATTCCGAAAAACATATTTTTAGAAAAAAAAAATTGGCCGTCCGTCTGTGTGTCTGTGTGTCTGTGTGTCTGGATGTCTGTGTGCCTGTAAACGCTCTATCTCCCAAAAAAATTGAGATAGAGACTTGCAATTTGGTATGTACTTAGTATGTAATAATGGGGAGAAGCCTATTTTATTTCAATAACCTCGATTAACCGGAACAACTTTTTTCGGACTCTCGAAATATTCGTTCTGATAAAAGGTATATAAAAATTTTCGAAATTGTTTATTTTAAGAAATGAACATAAAAGACAATAAACAAACATAAATTTTGCATAAAGCATGAAGTCGATCGGATAATGAGTTGCCGAGATATTTGGAATCCTATTTCCACACTCTTCGATTTTTCATGACCCTGTATTTCATCCAAATTTCACTTCAAGGATATATTTTAATTGGAAATTTGACGCTTAATCAGATGCAATAAACCGCTAGTTAATAGGATTATTATTTTTGGAGTTATAAGGAAAAACCTCTTTCAAGCAATTCAGTAATCGAGCCTTTAAAGTTTGTGACGTCATCAAGCCACGATTTTATTTGAATTGCAATGCATTTTATAAGTAGTTTACACATTTTTATTTTAATATTTTACATTATGCATATCCATGATGGGTAAGTATTACGGTGGCCCCCAACGACTAGTTTTTATTGAATTGCAGAGAAAAAAGAGAATTTTATTTGATAAACAATTTAATTAAATCTTGTTACACGTTATAAAATTTTATTTTATCTCTAAACATTCATCCTCTCGCAGCATGTTAACCGTAATTTCACTTTATTGTAGGGACAGAATTAACACTTTTGAATATTAAAACCAGTTAGCATATATATGGATTCAGAGATTAGAACTATTAAATCTGAAGCCACTAGAATTGTATCAAAAAGATGCTAATGTTATACACATGACAAAAGTTAAATTAAAAACTTAAACTAAAACGCAATCTAAATTTAAACCAGAACAATGGCATTATGAAAGGGAAATATATTTAATATATATATATTTATTTTAATTACACAGGAGAAAATGGCAGAATTTTATTTCTTTAAGAAAATAATTAAATCTTCATATTCATTAAGAATTATTAACTTTTTATCTAATCACTCATCCTCTTGCAATATGTTTGGCATACCCTCACTTTAGTGTAACAGCATAACTAACATCACATTAAATATTAAAACCAGTTAGCATCTAAATAGATTTAGATATTGAAATTATCATTATATAAATCTGGTAACTTCCTTTTTCTTTTCCTAGCAAGAAGCAGTAAATGATTGCATATTCATTTGACGTGCTTAGGTATATATAGTCCTTTCCTGAGATAAGATTGTAAATGGAATTCAACTAATGTTTCTTCTTAAGCTCAATTTTACGGTCTTTCGACAGTCAAGGATCTCAATTAAAGATTTGAAATATGCAGAGAATGTAACATTTATTATGATATATTGTTGAAGAGGACGAAACTTATGCAGATTATAATTATGAACAAGTTTATATGAAAGTGCATGAGATAGTTGAACAGTTTGAAATTAATATACTTTCTACTATATAATACTATAAAGCGAATTATGAGACATACATAATGATATCAATCTATAGAATGATAATGTGAATAGCTTTTTGGAGTTATTAGCAAAGTATCTACTTATTGAATTGATACACTCGATAGTAAAACAATGTAACTAAAAATGTAAATTCTAAAGATATTCACCATTCAAGTTTTCTAAACAAAAGACTGCAACAAAAACTATTATGATTCCTTACTCTAAAATATCTGATTTGATAAAAATGAACATTCACTTAACTGTGTGGAACATTTTTTTTTTGTATGATATATTTGACTTTTTTGAACTAAATTAAAAAATTTCGTTGTACTTAAAGAATATTTGTTTTGATTATGTTGACATCTATTGAGTTATAAATAAACCTCATATTTTTCAAAGGTTGTCAGTATACAGTTAAATATTAAATTTCCGAACACATACTGTAAGAAAAGTAATAATGATTTGTATGTGTGCTTGAGTAAATACGATAACACACAAACAGTATTTTCACTCGAGCTCCCATTTGGTGCGCAGGCCACAGTCTCAAGAACTACATAGGTTATCGTAAAAATCGATCGACGCATAAAGTATTTAATTCATTTTTAAAAGCCATTTAAAAACCATTTTTAGACCAATTCTACACAGAAAAAATAACTCCTAAAACGTGTAAAAAACGATTTTGTTTGAAAGGAGTCTTAGGTATGCGGTTACCCAATTTGGGTTCATGTAATGCCATGACCCATGCCTGTTTTAAAATAGATACACAATGGTAGCCGAAACAGGCATGAGTAATGACATGAACCCAAATTGGGTAACCTCATACCTAAGAATCATTTCAACCCAAATTGTATTTATTTTACCCGTTTTAGGTGTTATTTTTGTCTTTGTGTAGAGACAATTAACAAGAACATGTGTCAGAGTATAAGTAATCGAAATTACGGCGATGTCTAAATGCATTAATGTTGCGAACGTCTCAAATTCCAAAACGGAAGGTCCAGCATTCGAATACAGCGGATTTTATTGTGCCAGAATTACATAAAAAATCCTTTTTTGTAACTTTTTAGACACTTACACTAGTATTCAGAACCTTAAGTGAAGTCACTCCATATTTATCTATATGAAAATCAGAAAAAAATTAAAACTGTCAGTTATCAGGATTTACTCCCGAGCTCTTCAATTATTAACATTATAACTAATCTCTCATTATTTTCTAGTAATTTAGTCGTAATGCCATTTTCATGTTATAGCAGAGTTAACGTGCTTTGAATACTAAAATCAGTTAACATCTGAATGGATTTAGAGATTGAAAATTCCATATTAGAAATCAGGTTAATTGTTTTCTCTTTTCCTGACTGGAAACAATAAACGATTAACTATTCACTTGACATATTCTGTTGTTTAGTTATACATGAAGTTAGATTTTGAATGGAATTCGAGTCACGTTTCATCTAAAATTCATTATGGAATCAATTCTGTGATCTT
The DNA here is from genome assembly GCA_963931845.1 of Maratus michaelseni. Classification (NCBI taxonomy): domain Eukaryota; kingdom Metazoa; phylum Arthropoda; class Arachnida; order Araneae; family Salticidae; genus Maratus; species Maratus michaelseni. Next base: position 284,553,796 of record OZ007591.1, on the reverse strand, counting down.
TCGACAATCTAAAATCTCCCATTTATTTCAAATTTTCAGGATTTTTTTTATTTTATTTATTAGCATATTTTGTTGAAGAGGACAAAACTCAATCATCTTACACTCATGAAGCAATTTAATAAGAAAGAAAATGTGAAACTTTAACAGTTAAGTTTAAAAGTTTAACAAATTTGTATATTTGCTAATACATGGTGTCATAAATTAATAAAATGATATTTATAAGATAAATTATATTATTTTAAAGAGGGAAATTTGGAATTATTTGGAGGTATTTATCGTAAACCAGTGTGTGAGCATGTTTTTTTCTTGTTTGTTTGTTTCGCCAAAGTAATGGTCATACTTAAATCTCAAATGAAAATGTAAGTAAAAATAAAAAAAAAAAGATCTGTACTAAATAAAACATATCTAACCTTTTTATGCTTCCTAATTAGGTATTAATAAATTGTATAAAATATTTACTGTAAATATAATTCATTAAAAATCAAATGATCAGATTAATCTAGTAGTTAATATGAGCCTATAATTGATTTAAAAACTTATTTCTTTTTCTCTAAAATAAATTTAAACTAATATTATGAAAGAAATGAAAAAATAGTTTGATAATAAATTACATTTTATTCAGACAAAATAAATCATATTATTTAATGATTACGAATTTACTTAAAAATGAAATTAAAGAAATTAAATTCATGGCTTAAAATTTTTGAATAATATAATTTTTATAAATATGTACCCGATTGAACTGAATCAAAATGAATAGACATGTTTTAGATATTAACGATACTTATTTAAAGCTTAAATTAAAGTCAAGTTTAAATTAAAATCAGTAGAACGAACTCATGAAAGAAAAAAATATTACTTTTATTGGGTTATAGGGTAAAGTAGAGTTTCTTTATTCTGTGAAATAGAATTATAACTCTTCTTCCTCGGTTAGATATATTAAAATTATATCTAATTATTCATCCTCTTGCAATATATTAGCAGCAATCTCACTTTCACGTTACAGCAGAGCTAACATGCTTTGAATATCTTAACCAGTTATCATCCGAATGGATTTAGAGATTGGAAATTGCACATTAGAGTTTGGAAAATCTGGTTAATTGATTTCTGTTTTCTCACTTTGAGCATTCAAGGGTAACATATGCACTTAATATACTCTGTTGTTTGTTCTACGAGAATGTAATTTTGAATGGATTTCAAGTCACGTTTTAATCTAGAGTTCATTATGAATTCAAATGTACTATCTTTTGACAATCATACACCTCACGTTGATTTCTACTTTTTGGGAGAATGTTTCATTTATGGGGATATATATTATATAACTATTTTTAATTACTAAAAGATATAAAATAAAAACAAGTTGGAAATTGTACGTCAAACGTTACAAACGAGGTGCGTTCGAACTTCGTTTTAGAATTAAAGTCATGATATCCCGTGCGTAGAACGGGTTAAACAGCTAGTTAAGTATATATTTTATGACACTGTTCATACAAATATCTTAACTAGTTATATAAATATCCAGATATATATGTATCAGCTAGTTATATAAATATTCAGATCTTGATGATTTTTAATTCTGTGAAATGAATTATATCGTCTGCAGATTAATTTCTGTCATAAAATAAGTATCTAGGTCGCTTGACGATTAAACTTCGGAAGCTCCTATAACAAAAAAGCACCGATTTAAAAAAAAAAAAATTCAAATTTCTTAATGAATATTTTTATTAATATCTCCTAAAGTTTTGATTCGATTTTAATAAAATTTGAAATGTCTCCACAAAATTCTGCAAAGATAATATATTTTAAATTGCAAACCATTTGGTTGGGTAGTTTTTGCGTTGTTATATACGGACAGACAGACAGACGGACAGACAGACAGACAGACAGACGGACGGACAGACGGACGGACCAAACGACGACTATAAGTGCTACGTATTTATATAATTACGAACGCACCTAAAAATATACAAACCGTAAAATATGTTTTATTAGACTGTTGACATATGCTTCAGATTAATCTTAGCCGTTATCAAAACAAACAAAAATATTCTATAAATGCACGGTCTATGAAGTTATTTGAAACGCAAACATTTAATTGATCACGTACTTTTTAGGTGCGTTCGTAATTATATAAATACGTAGCACCTATAGTCGTCGTCTGGTCCGTCCGTCTGTCCGCATATAACAGCGCAAAAACCACCAAACCAAATGGTTTGAAATTTAATATATATAATCCTTGCAAAATTTTGTCGAGTCATTTCAAATTTTATGAAAATCGAATCAAAACTTAAAAAGATATTAATAAAAATATTTATTAAGTAATTTGAATTTTTAAAAAATCGGTACTTCCTTGTTCTAGCAGCTTATCATCTGAATGGATGATAAGCTGCTACTGTTGATGATAAGTTAACACTGATGTTCTGAGGATGAATCGTCAAGTGACCGAGATGTATCGTCAAGTTATCTGACATGTATGACGTTATAGTCATATATGATGTATATGGAATTTTATAACTTCTTTGACCAAGTTGTAGTCATATATGACGTATATGACAGTTTATAACCTCTATGACCAAATTATAGTCACGTTATTCAGTCTATTAATTCCTATCCTACGTAATTAATTCAATGATATCCCATGTTTGGTAATGATTTTAGGTTGCCAAGGTGATTACGTCCTATTTAAGTTGGAGTCATATTATTCCGTCTTACTGAATTTAAAAACCGAATTTGCATTCTAAAATTATTTAATTATAGCAATCCTATAATCTACCGACAGCTTTTTGGACAGATGCTTCAGGAGAAATAGATACTAAATGAAAAAAAAAAGTATAAATATGGATTTCAATTTCTGATATTTTCAAAGCTAGGTTTAAATTTCCCATTTGAATTTTGTGTAATTGTCAACAAAAGATAAAATGTTGCCAACGTAAAATGTACTTATTTTATAACGGAAATTAATCATATCATAATAACAGACGATTTTATTAATTTCACTGAAATAATAACAGTACGAACGCACCTCATTTGTGACGTTTGTCGTGCAATTTTCAACTTTTTTAAAATTTACGCACGTTATTTTTATTTTTTACTTGGATGTTTATTTCCATATTTATAACCATGGAGTAACTAGAGCCACAATTTTGGTAAATTAAATGATGCTGAATCTTTACATATTGTATTTTTACATGTTACATTCTCTATGGTTTCTCTTATAATGGATTGATAGTATAGATTCCAGGGGAAAATTATTTTACTTTCATTCAAATTTATTTAGATGGTTTCTTCCTTCTTGATATAATCTTAACAGGACTGTGGTTTTTCTATTATTCTTAATGTCAGCTATACTCTCATTTTTCTCTGTAACTAAATTTCCTGCTTGTCCTGCCAATAGAGTAATTCTTTGATGCGTCATCTTCAATAAATGGTATTTCATATACTCCCGAATAATTATCAAAATTAATTGGGTCAATTTTACAACAAATGATATTCTTTAATTTATGAGGTGATTTGGCTATTAAACAGATATTGAAACGTTTAAGGCTGTATTTAAAATTTTCAAAAAATCTTGCATAATATTGAAGAGTATAAGGTTTCTTGTTATTGACAATATAAAATAAAAATATAAATTTTCTACTCTTCAATATTATCCAAGCTTTTTTGAAAAATTAAAATACAGCCTTAAACGTTTCAATATCTGTTTAATAGCCAAACCCCCTCTTCCAGTATTTTAGTCATAATATTCTTTAATTGAATAACAAAATTAAGATAGCTTTAAATGATATACCCAGTTAGAATGACCAGTTAGAAACTAATCGGAACGAATTAGTTTAAATGGATTTGGAGATAGAAAATTCGAGTTTAGAAATTTGGTTAATTGCATTCTCCTTTCCAAACCGATAACATTATACGATTAAATTAAATAATAACTTGACATCCTCAGTTGTTTAGTCCTACATGATATTAGATTTTTAATAGTATTCAAGTCACCTTCACGTGAAGTTCATTTTGAAATTGATTTTAAGTTCTTTCGATAGTCAAATATCTCTTGCTGTTTTAAAGTTTGGGAACAATATTATATTTATTAGGATATATTGTTGAAGGGTGTTGGAATACTGAATTTTATAAGAAAGAAAATGGAAAGTTGAAAATTTAACATAAGGACTTCTATGTAAGCACGGACAACTAATAAAATGACAAATACACTGCTGTGTATTCAGATGGAATGATATGCCACTGTAATCATATGGTTTACAGAATTTAGAAGACGTCGAAATTTTCATCTGTATGAACAACTCACGGGAATATGTTTGTCAGCTGTAGTCGCATAAAATGCGTGAGCCTTCAAAAAAAGTAATCGATGATAATCGCAGTACCTATCAACTGATACAGATGACTTAACATTGAATTTCCGCAGTTATACCAAAAATAATTTATGAAGAACTGCATATTTTGAAGAAAAAATAGTTTGTCGTTGTGACTCCCATAATTTAAATGATCATGAAAAATCGGAGCGTGTTAGTATGAGTAAAAAATAAATAAAATTACTTAATGATGGTGGCACCGGGTTATTTCTAAAATCATACCCGGTGATGAGATCTACATAACTTTATTTCAGCGCGTCAAGAAAGTAATGTCTTTGAAGATCACTCCAAACCAACAATCGTAAAAAGACAACGAGCAATGAAACAATTAACGTACGCCATGTTTTTCAAATGTACAGAACTGGTCAGAACCATAAATTTAGAGGGATAGGAAACGATTACAATTAATTGGTACACAATTAAGTGTCTTCTAGAAATTCTTCAATAGATGAATGTTTGGGGACTCGTGCTTCACTATGACAATGTATTTTCTCATTCAGCAAGGGTAACAGTGGATTTTTTTGAACAAAAATAATGAAAGTGGTAGAACATCCCCTTATCTATCAATGTGTGACTTTTGGCTATTTTGTAGTCTTAAATAATACGTGGGCGTCGTTTGCATTCCGAAAATGTGATTGGTGAGGATTTAAAAGCATATTTTTTATCTATTCAAAGAAATCAATGTCTTGCGGCATTTAATCTTTGGAAAATTCGACAACAAATGTGCATTGACAGTGAAGGGAACTGCTTTAGCCATTTCTAATAGTTAGTAAGTTTAACGTGATCCATTTACCTGCATGTCAAAAATTTCAATGTTGCCCTCGTTTTATTTATGTACTTGTTATATTAAAATATGACTGTATGTTTATATTTCAGAACTATTCTTCCTATAATAAGAAATTTTGAGCACTAAATCCAGCGCCAGTTATTAGTACTTGAAATTTCGAATTTTAAATTAGTTTTCGAGGTAATAATTTATAATTATCCGAGATATTAACATACAATAAAGCCAAGCTCGCTAAGTTTGTGTTTAAAATCCTCTCGAGCAACCACATTTTATTGGTGTACGTCGAAATTTTCTTATAAACAGATTCTAATCATGAAATGTGTACAATATGGTTCCAAAAGGCCCCATATGCACTAACGGGAAAATTTGGCTATCAACTATCAATATATTAGTAAACTTCAGAAACTGAACAAAAGAAATATAATTGATAATTAATAGCAAGAGAGAAAGCCTTGTGTTTTAAATTAATTTAAAGAATAATAATTTACTTGACACTTTAAAGATATACTAGATGGAACCCGTCAAAACGTGACGGAAAAAAATACTATAAAAATATCAGTAAAATAAGCTTCTTTATTATTTAAGTAGGGCTTTGTATGAAACAGTCTTTCAAATATTTTATTTTAAAAAATCCCCCCCCCCCAGTGAAATGCTATTTCCGATGCAAACTCCAAATGAACACTCCGTAAACAAATGTGTAATGCAAATCAGTTTGACATTACCACCATATTCCCCACGACAAAAAAAAAAGAAAAAAAGGGTCATGGAACTATACAGTATCATACAAATAGTCCTATCATAAAGTATCATACAAATTTCCTACTTTCATCTCATATTTAGTAAATAAAAGAACATACTATAAGCACCCCCCCTCCAGTGATAATGCAATCGAATGAGATCCTATGCGCATATGTATTGCATCTGCCCAAAGGCACCGTTGAAATTCGACGTTAAAAAAAGTTGTAAAATGTTTAAATTAAAAGTTTTAAAATGTCATCTTTAATCATTGTTCGTTTCAAATCCATACCTTCTAAAACGCATCCATTTCTTTAAGCTAATCAATTTTTATATAAAAATGAAGAATTTTTGTTAAAAATAATAAATTAATATGCAGATGAGGGAGAATTTTAATGTTTTCAATTGTAATTTATTTGTATGGTTTCTTCTATCCCTTTACATAATCAGGATGATTATTCATTTTCCATCACAGTCGGTCTCTTATACAGTTAAATATCCAATGGATCTTTAAAAAAATAATAAATAACAGTTCCTAGCATATTCTGATTCAACATATACATCAACGAATTCAACATATCAATTTTATGTTAATCATAAACTAAAAATAGTATTTTTTTCTTTTGACAGATTTTATATTAGCGCCAAAATACGCTATCTTATGGATAATCTGATCTTATGATTTATCAAGTTTTTATTATTATTATTTTTTCACTTTTCATGAAGGTTAGGGATACCTATTTTCAATTGTTGCAACTTCCAAGGGGCTATTTTACATTATTAAAACAAACGGATGGTCATTGTTGAGATAGAATTGAAAAATATTTCATGCTTGAAAATTATTTAAAAAGTCGTTAAATTAAGCGGCAGATTTCAAATAAATTTCAATCGAAAGTTAATTTTTTTTTCTTATTGAGGATGTAAGAATTGAAATTGTAAAATGTAGTAAAAAAATTAAATATTTAGTATTTAGAAGTGATGTAAGCGCGATGAAAGCTAAAGCGATAGTGCCGTTTGTTGTCACAACCGTTATACATTTCTAAATATTGCCACTGTGTTTTGGTTGGCGTCCAAAAGTAGACTACCATTTTTTGACATCGAAAGAAAAATTCACAGTGAAAGAAATAAGACTTTGCCGCTAATAAGGAACTGTTAAATGAACTTATAACAAACCTACCAAAATAATTCCTATAAAATATTAGCCTTACATTGTTTATTCTAGCTAAAAATACAATCATTATTTCAAGTTTTTTTTTTCCTGAAATTCTTTACTTTTGTGATTTTTTTTATTAAAAAAAAAATCTTAATAATTTAAATCCTATAATTCCTATAACTTAATCCTATAATTTAAAAAAAGTAATTGGTAACATGTAATCAAGGTATGCAATCAAGATGAAGCAACCAATAAAGGCTCCAGTTCTAATCTTTAAAATAAAAAATTTAAATATCAGTTAATATTACGCCATGTTGACACAATCATATAAATTTTTATTTTTAGTTTTATCAATGTTAAAATGCATTTCAAGCTAAGCATGACGTCATTTTCACCGGTACAAACTTTTCACACGTACATTTATGCTTAAGTACCATATATTTTGCATTTAATTGTAATGAAAAAAATGGCATCAACAAAGTTATAATGCTTCATGATAAAATGAACCCAATGGACAATATTTCCGTGACGTCACAGTAAATATGAATTTTTATTTGGTTATAAAACACACGGATAAATATTTTTACCGAAATACTTAAACATTTTAACTATATTTTAACTTACAAATTAAAAAATTCGTCCTAAAAGTCACGTGCTTTTAATATTTAATATTTATTTTTTATGCTCGCAATCATTGAGTTCAGAAAATAAATTCTGTACGTCGCAACAGTTTGCGTTAGTCCGATTACCGACTTTATGACGTCATCAGCAGAAGTAAAATTTTAATTTAAGATTACGGCTAATTAATTCAATTTTCGAACAAACGAATGTACGATAACAAATCTGTGACCAAATATCTTTCATTTAAAAAAAGAATGATGCAATTTGATGTAGTAGTTTGTTCTCCCGGATTGTCGAAACAAAACGCTTAGCGTTTTAAATATATAGATAGTAGCATGATGTTTCAATAAAAATAATGATAATAATTATGAATTTGCATAATAAAATAATTTTAACACTGAATTAATTACCTCTGATGATGATCTTAATTAAATATGAAAGACAACTTGATTATTTTGTATGTAAGACAAAAATGTAAAGGTAGTAAATGCAATAAGAATATGTGGAAAACATGACAATAATAAATTATTACTATAATATTGAATCACACATAAATATAGAGAATTAGTGTATGGCTATGATTGTTTAGTAGCACTAATACTTATAAAACAACTAGTTCTGTTTTCCTTATGGGCCGAGCAACTAATCACATGGTGAATTAAACTGCACCATCATTTTTGCCCATGACGAATTTTTTAGCACATTCCTATCTTGAATATCTGAATTCATCAGATTTCGGAATTATATGAAACACACTCTATAATATTTATTTTAATTCACAGGATTTGAATCATTTATTTTGTTATATATTTTGTTGCACACCTCAATGTTTCTTTAATTATGAAGAATTCACTTGGAACAACTAGAATTCACCTTGCATTGAATTCATCTCACAAACTTCATATAAATTATTTGAAGATATCTGGTTCTGTAGATGATGAAACTTCTCACTAATTTATCGCGAATCACATATTTTAGTTTCAGGAAATGTAGCACACACAAAAAACTATATGACACAGGTTCAATGCAACTAAGATATAGAGAAAAGTTTTCTACATGTGTATAAAGAAATACGTTTTGAAATACACATGCAGAGGATTTTCCTCTACATATCCTCCGGCAGAACAAACAGAAGCAGTGCAACCCATGTCGAAGAAAGCGAAAAATTAAGTTACTGTAGAGTTTACGCAGTTTAGGAAACAGTTCAAATCTATAACATCACCATAAAGTCTTGAACAAAATGTAAGTCACTTATCAAATTTTCTAAGAACTGTCAGAACACTATTACCACCATACACTTTTTCAGACTTATCAGGATAATATTAAAAAATTGTTAGAAGAAATGAGACAACAAATTTCGAAAAATGAAGCACATTATTTTGTTGTGTACAACAGAAATACAAAGGGGACAGCCAAGCCCAAATTAAATGTTGGTGATTAGGTTTTTACAGAAAATTTCAGGCGTTCTGTTTCACTCACTGAAAAATACACTGGCCCTTCGGAAATAATTGAAATCTTTTGTAATTATAATTATGTTGTAACTAGAATTGCTAATAAATGCACAAAATGTGCAAAAGAAATTTTATGTCAGTAAACTTTTCATGAAAAAACCTCTAAGACCTAATACTCAAAACTGTATATAAATCTTATTGTGGTAATTTATTTCAATGTAGATGCTGTCAATTTAGTATATCTATTTGTTCATTTAAAAAAAAATCTAAATTTTCTGCCATCTTTTATTATCAAAATTTTTGTATCTATGCTTCCTGGTAATATATACTTCTGGAGATGTTAAAATAATGAGACAGCATTATTTTTTTCTTTACCTGACTTAAGATGGCTGGTCCGTTAGCTTATGACAGTGATATTAATCTCCATTTTTTTATGGTGATACATTTTCTTAAAAGATTTGTAATTTCTAAAAGGATAAATATTACTATATGGGAATTCTGATAAAATCTTGAGTTTAAAGGTATATGCAATAATCAAAAAAGAAAATGCTGTCTATATATATATATATCTATTTGTATAGATAAAAAAAGCATGTTTTCAAAATTAAATTCTCATCATATAACTTTAACTCATGATTTCTTAAATGTTTCACTAAGTATTAAATTTATTTTTTTCTTAAAAATGTAATTCTAAAAAATATAAACAAAGTAAATATTTATAGTCAAAAATTTCTTTTGGGTGTCCATGTATATTATTTCGATTCTTTTGCAATTAATTTTAAATTTAACTTAGTCTGTTTGACTAACATGCATTCTTTTAACTTCATTTTCAAAACTTGAATAAATCTCTTCAATCAGTCTCAATCTGTAGGAAAATTTTTGTAATTTGATTTAAAACTTCGACACTTTTATTAAAATTACGGACCATAGATTTCGTAATTTTCAGTTAATTTACTTTCTAAATGTGATTTCTTGCTCACAATAAAAAATAAAAATTACTTATGTATTTTTTTTTAAATATACCATAAATAAAGTTTTTATTTACGAGAAAATTGAATGATACCATGCAATGAAAATGCAATATATCGAGTGTTTTGCTAGTTAGTTTAATTTCTAAAAATCTACATTTTTTCTTAATTTTTTTTAAAATATTATTAAAAAATATTATTGCCAGTATAATAAAATATTATTGCCAGTTAGTTTAATTTGTAAAAATCTAATTTTTTTTTCTAAAAAAAATTAAAATATTATTAACGAAGAATTCAAAAAACGTGATTTAACTTCAAAATTCAAAATCTTTTTATTAACACAAAACAATTATTTTATTTATTTCTAGATAATTTATTCAAATGTTATATTAAATAAAATAGATTTTTAATATAAAAATTTTCAATTATACGATTATTATAAATCTATACCCGTTAGAACTGAATAAAAATAGAAATTTTAACATACTAAACAAACTTAATTAAAACTTAAATTAAACCTATTATAAATTGAAACCAATAAAACGATCTTCTGAAAAGAAAACATTACTTTTATTTAATAAAAAAGAAAAGTAGATATATAAAAAAAAGAATTAAATGTAGTTAACTCGCCTAAAATTATTAACATTATATTTAAATAATCATCTCGTTGAAGTATTTTAGCAGAAATCTCGCTGTAATGTAATAGAAAATGTAACACGGTTAAAAATATTAAAACCAGTTAGTATCTAAATGGATTTGGAGATTGAAAACCCCATAACTGAAATTCTTGCTAATTGCTTTCTATTTTCCTGACTTTAAACTTTAAACGATTATTCACTTGACGTGCTTGGGTATTTAGTTCTACGTGAGAGTTAATTTTAAATAGAATTGCCATCACGCTTCATCTAAATTTCATTATGATTTTAACTGCACCATCTATCGAAAGTGAATGATCTCGGTTAATATCAGGATAATGAAGAACATTTCGCTTGTTAGAATTTATTTTTGAAGAGGCGAAACTTAGGACGATTGGACGCATGAACCAAGTTCCTATAAATCAGATATAAGAATTTGAATGGGAAAGTATGACAGTTTAAAATCAGTTTCACTATTTCTTCATAATATCATAAATTTTAATATGACTTAGCTACTAATCTTGAAAATTGTTCTTCTTTGAACATTTTGAGTCAAGATTTCAATATTTAAAGAAATATTAATGCTTCTATAATATGAAACTATTTTTTACAAAAAAATAATGGAAAAGGGTGAATATTCAGATATACGGTTAATACCTTTATATGTGTAATTGGATTTGAGTTCCATCTTGAGACTTTTTTTTAGCTTCTCTTTAAATCTGTAACTCCATAATATCATAAAAATACTGTTTACGTTAATAAACACCCTCTACTTCACTGTTTTTCTTTTTTTACAATCCGAAGACATTATATAATTAAATATTCACAAGCTCTCTTATTTAGAATTCCATTTAATGGCTAGAACATGGATGAACAGAATTAAAGTAACATTTTATCTGAAGTTGATTATGAATTTAAATTCACAATCTTTCGACAGTCAATGATCTGCATTTACTTCAGTTTCAGAGAGAACATTTCGCTTTTTACGACAGAGAAACCTATAAAAATTGCAGTCGTGAAACAATTTGCATTTGCTTTAAACAAGATATATGAAAATAAACGGGAAAGTTGAAGAGTTACAAATGATTTAATTATAATACTTCAACCCATTCCAATATCATAAAATTTGCATCGATATGAACACTGATATATATTTCTCATATGTTGTTTGCACGCATGATTTTAGTATGCAAATATAAATTAATTAAAAAATAATAATGCTTCTAAATTACTGGGAAACATAAATGATTAAATATAAAGTTTAATAAATGTTAAGTTGTAATTGAATTTAAATCCATTTCTAAAAACGTATTTAATTATTTTTTCTGCAATTCAATAATGATTACATAAATATGAATTGCATTAGTAAAAACATATTACTTTTCTCCATTGCTTTCCTTTTTTACCGGTTGGATACATTAAATTGCTAAAAAATGTCTTGATATGATCAAATAATCAAATAAATAGTTCTCTATCATGGTATATTTTGAAAAGAATAGAAATCATATTTTGTCTTTCGTTCATTATGAATTTAACCTCTTGAAAGTCAATGATCTCTGTTGACTTGTGTAGAATATTTTGTCTATGAGGATCTACTACTGAAGAGACGAAATTTACGAGCACTGCACTCGAGAATCAGTCTGTTACAATGTAGATATTAGAATGATAATTGGAAGATTAGACAATTTCAGATTAGTTTAATTGTTCCAACGTAATATCCTCAAACTAATAAAATTATACTGGTAGATATATCGGTTTTTGCAGATGTTATTTTAAGGTAAATGTTTATTATTGAAAGTCATACTAAACATCGTATAACATGAAAGTGAGGTTACCACTAAATTACATGGAAATAGTAAAATAATAGTTTTAATCGAAAATATAATAAGTTTTATGTGTAATTTGCCCTGTTACCTGTAATTCAATTCAGATCAAGTTTATAAAAACAAAAACACAATATCGTCCAAATGTCAACTTATACGTATACGGGCATGACTACTCGAAAATTACAAGAAACGATTAAAGGACATATGGTAGACGTAAAAAGAGGTAAATTATCCAAAGCTCTATCCCTTTTAAATCAAAATATAGACATTTATGTCTTATTCAATAAAGCTAAAAGCATTTCACATATATCGCATTACAACATTTGCATAATCGAGTAATCCCTGGAGATATTGGCAAGAGGCAATAATACATGGTGTATTGTCATATCATATACTACATATATGGTTCAATTTACTTGGCCTCACCGGTGCATTTAGTTTTGATTGACCCTCCCCCCTCTTACTTTCGTGTGGCATCCCCTCCCTCCTATTTATTGTTTTTGGTTTCAACCCTTGCTGCTTAAACAGTGTACATCTTTAGAGCTAAATTTCCTTCTCATTTTAACTCCCCTAATTGATCATGGCTAATGTTTAGCCGAAACCGTTCGGAAAATTTTAACATGCTTGACATCTATATAAAAATCTTGATAGTTTTAATGGTTTAAAATTTTTATATAGTATTTGCACCTTTGTAGTAATAAATTAATTAAGAATCAGTGTATTTACGTTCTGTATGAATATTATTTTGGCTAAATTTCTAATTTTATGTTTAAGAAAACTAGAGGATCCATCCCAGGCTGCCGGGTTAGAGAATATATGTGAAAAGAATTGTTTTAATTGAAAGTTCTACTGATAGATTTTGTACATTTAATAATATTTTTTTACATTGGCCACTAACGACACCAAAAAGCATTTTTGTCTGAAAAGAGAATCAATAATATATCCAAATAATAGTTTTGAAACTTATTAAACACGATACTTTCGTATTAGCCGCATGGCCGAAGTTCATAGTAGAAAAAATAGCCAATGATTTCGATACTTGCTGGAGCATTTTTTATTTTGATAATTTCAGTGGTGTAACCTCATAGTTCGATTACATATCTCTTAATTTATATATATATATATATATATATATATATATATATTCTTTTATTAGTTTATTTATTTATTTATGAAATTTTAATTTCTCTATTGGAATTTAGCCGGAAACAAATTCTGAACTATTTACTTTGTTTTAATTTTCAACTGATTAATCTTTCGAAATCAGCCTTTACACGATACAAGGGATACGCAGGTGGGTTTTGAAAAAATCATTTTTGAAAGTCATTTTAAAAACCAATAAAAAGATCAGTAAATTGAGATACAGTTTTCAAGCAATTTGCATTTCAAAGAACTTTTATTTCCTATTCCACATCGTCGAAATTTAAATTATGCGATGTTCAGAACTTAAAGAAAATTGCAGTAAAAGGAAAATTTTTTTGTTGCCACCGTGAATATGACGTCGTCAATGAAGCGGAGAGTTTTACTCACGGAGATGTTTTTGCTTTATAATATAGAATTAATTATAGGTGAAATATTGAAAAAAAATTATTTGAGGTTAAAATATCTAAATAACTAAAAATATCTATCTGTGATGTAACAAACTGAATTTACATGAAAATAATGATAAACGTTCTACAATTCAGTTATTTATATATACACTAGCTGAACCGCCTGGCTTTGCTCGAGCCCGTAATAATAAATTTAAACATACCTAAAGTTTGTATGATTTTATATATTTATCCCAACTTTGTATGAAATTATATAAAAAAATACGCGAAAAATATTGATATTTAGTGATAAAAGCGCTTGTAAGAAGACATTCCCTTGTTTTTTTTTGTATGTAGTGTCGTTACATATTTAAAACAAAATGTTCTTGTTAACCGAACTGTTTGAAAATTTCATGTGCAATAGAACTCCAATTATCCGAATCAATTCGGATTGGACCCCATTCGGATAATCAAAAATTCGGATAATTGGATTTTTTCCGAAAAAAGGGCCTATTTCAATTAATTACTGTATGTATGTTGAAAATGGGAGAAAAAAAGTAATTTTAAAGAAAAAGATATTTTAATTAATTAAATGAAAAGGGAAACACTTTCACATGTTAAGCGTACTTTACAAGTGCTGTACACTAGTACAGTATGTACGTACTGTACTGTAAATGAAAGTCATTGCTTGCTGAACATCTCGATCAGAGTAAGCTGTTAGATAGTCTTTTCCGGGCAGCCAAGTCGCGCATCCGCTTGACAGTGAGAAGTTACATGTGGTCACACTCAGGCTGACGATCTATCCACTTCAACGCAGTTTACCGGCGGCAAATGCTTCACTAGCTGATGGTCCGGTGTCTGCTTCAACTTCGATATTAAGGTCATCTTTTTCCTCGACGCTTTCATTGCTCACACTTTCAATAAGTTCATCATCATTTAGAATTTGAAAACCAGGTGTGCCGGGCCTGCCACCTGTCGACGGACGACAGCAAATAATCGAACTGCACTATGAGACGGTGACTCATCATCCCAATAATATTCGCGCCGCGCGTACACTAGATTAGTGGAGGGAAGGACAATAGCGCGCGTTGACAGAATCATTATTTTGCGAATCGCAGTACGTTTCCGTCTTAATTTTTTTTCTGAAATTCAAAGCGATTCAGATAATCAGCATTTCGGATAATTGGAGTTCTACTGTATTATAAATATAACGGTTTTACAGCTCGTGTAAAACTTTCGTGAAAAAATATTGTAAGCTAATCGTAAAACAAATATGATTTCTGCTTACTTTTTTTTGTATGTTGGTTTTTGCGTCGGTTCTTTTAACATAACAATAAAAAAATAGATCTCATCTTCCGAACTGTCTGAAATTTTAATCGATTATAAATATAACTGTTTCTAAACTCTCTTTAAAATTTCGTAAAACAGTATGCACACTTATTAGTGAAACCATGAGTTGAAATAGAGCAATGCCACGCCGAAACATTCCGCTTTTCCGCGTGTGTCTGTGTGTTTGTCAGGGATGGCTAACGAAATCTAGTTCACCTAAAAGTCTGAAAATTTTGGTAAAGATAATCCAAGGTATGTTATGATTTGACTGAGGCTCAAATGTGTTATATTTTGATAATTAGCGGGGATATTAATTATAAACTCATCTTTTTCTTTGCGAGGCGGCAAAATCGTTCATGCATGCACATATACCGATTCACGCATTGGGAGGAAATTAAAAACCAAACGCGATTTTGTGTGTGTGTGTGTGTGTTATTTCGTAGCTATAAATCAGCCGGAATCAACCAAACCGTTTGGTACAGATAAAAATGGAAGACATAATCACAAAGCTCCTACAATTACGACTCAAATTCCTCAATCAATTGAAAAATATATCATTGTTAACCCTTTGAAAAAAAAATCAACAAGGGTCGTTTTCCCCTTATGGCAATAACACTCCAGGGCGCAATTATAGAGTTACCGACAAACTAAAAATATGCTTTTAAAGAACAAACATTCTTTTAATGGACGGTGCAATCGGTTTTAAAAAATACAAACTGTAACTAATCAGAAACACCGGCGAACGCAGGTCACTTCTTTCCTCACGTAGACGATCTTTTTCCTACTCTAAAAGTAATTAAACTCCCGTATTTCTATACAACCTATCTAGAGCATATCAGTAGATCGGATTTACACCACCTACAAAATTTTTTAAACATTTGTATGTGTAGAAATGTATAAAAAAAATTCTGAGAAACTTTCAGAAATATCTCTCTTCAACTCACGTTTTCAGTACTAAATATGGAATTTCAAAGAGAGCTTAGATAGAGTTATAACCGGTTTAAATTTTAGAGTGTTCGGAGAATGATAACTATATTTTTATTGTTATGTTAAAGAAGACAACACGAAAAAGAAAAAAAAAAGCAAGAAGAAAATATATTTATTTTACAATTAGACAACAATAATTTTTCGCGAAATTTTTTCATGGGCTGTAAAACCGTTATACACATAAAACGTGAAAAAACAAGAAAACGGATTCTTACGAGAGCTTTTATCACTAAATATGAATATTTTTTCGTGAATTGTTCATTTCAAATCTACTTTCATACAAAATCGCATTAAAATTGATATAAAATCATACAAACTTGAGGTTTATTTAAATTTATTGTCATTGGCCCGGATAACGCCGGATGGGTCAGCTAGTTATGGTATATTATTAAATCTTTAGACCACTAAAATATATTGAATTTCAAAAATATATTTTATATGTGATATGATTCATTATTCATTTTGATAAACAGATTATTAACAATAAAAAATATGTAAATTTAATATCAACAGAGCTACTAGATTTTTTAAATTTAGTTTATGTTTAAAGCATGTTCATGAATAATACATAATTCAAATGTAACTTCGATTGTAGAAATATTTAAGCGCATGACTTAGAAATGCAGCTTTTTCCTGCTTGAAAATGCTTACTATAAAATAACGTTTTTTTTTTTTTTTTCCTGAAATACAGAATAATTACTTCTCAGTTTTTGCTTAAGGCGTCGACAATTATGAAATCGGGTGTATAACAGCTAATATGGATGTACTTTTCCCTGGAGAACTAGGAAAATGATTTCCATATAGTGTTAATTAAAAAATACTCTAGATTTCTTTTTTTGTCAAATTTTGTAATTATTATATTTTTTTATTTATATTTTATTACGTTCAATTTATAGATTAGCCACTGTCAAAACTAAATTAAAAAGTATTGAAATCGCTCCGGTAGTTATCGCTTTGGGCGTAAAAAATACCTCAATGTCAGCCGTTTCATATATGACTTCAAATGTGTTGTCACTTATTACAATAAATGAATAAATAAATAAACTAAGTTTAAATATATACCGGGTCTCCTAAAATGGACTGACTGATTTTAAAATTCAATAACTTCCAAACGGGGACAGATATTATAAATATTCTTGCGGGAGAGTAATGTATGATATCAGGATTTTTTCTTACTGCGATTCCTGATTTTAGTTCAAATTGCTAGCAGGAGCACTTTACCCCCAATCGAGGCAGAAACATCAATCACCCAGCATTGATGCGAAGGAAGGAGGTTAAATACATGGAGTGGGTCTCATTCACCAATAAAATCTTATTCATAATCGATCCCAAAAACAAGATTGTATCAGCGAATGATACCCACATCATGTATTTAACCGCCTCTCTTCGCATCAATGCTGAGTGATTTTTGTTTTTGCCTCGATTGCAGGCCTATTGCACGCAGCGGCATAGATTGCTGTTCATTCGAACTAAAATATCAGGAATCGCAGTAAAAAAACTCCTGATATACATTACTCTCCTACAAGAATTTTTTAATATGTCACCGTTTGGAAGTTATTGAATTTTAAAATCAGTCAGTCCATTTTAAAAAACCCGGTATCATTTTTTTTAAAGTTATCGCAGCGTGACAGTGCTTTAGAGACTTGGTCATTCTACAAAAATCATAACTTCATCGTGACGTGGGTTAATCTGCGTGCGCCAAAGGCCACTAGAATCTATAAAAATTAAATTAAAAGAGTAATTATGTGAAAACGATTTAACTTACTCCAACAAGGTTGGAAACAAGAAAGAAATACTGTGCGCTTATGTTATAGTTACTCCTCAGTGTTATACTAAGCAAAAACATTTTAACCATTATTTTTTAATTCATAATTAAGAAGAATTAAAGAATTTCTTATAAAAAAGTTAGCAACAGGATTCTAAAATTGAAACTCATTATAAATTGCATGATCATTATCTTGATCATTATGATCAAGATAACATATTGATCATTATCACATCCTTACATCATCTATAGGCAATTTCATTCTTAAATTAATTTTTAAAATACTAGTTTCGTTCTGAAAAACTAGAAAGCATATCTAGGAACAATAGAAAAATCATTTGTTAACTTCAAAATTTTATGCAGAATTACTTCAGAAGATTTGTAATTTGATGGGAAAGAAAATGTGATTTTTCTTCAATTACACAGAAAAGGAAAATTTTATTTCCTAAAAAAATAACTCAAATTTAGTTACTTAAATATATGTTATCTTTATATTTAATTATAAATCCTATTCCAGCATTTTAGCCGTAATCTCACGTTAATGTAATAACATAATGGACATGGCTTGAATATTAAAATCGGTTGGCATTTAAATGGATTTGAAGATCGAAAGTATCATTATAACTTGGTTAATTGCTTTCTCTTTACCAAACGGGAAACATTAAACGATTAAATATTCACTTGACATACTCAGTTGTGTAGTTCCACGCAGGGTTAGAATTTAAATTTAATTCGAGTCACGTTTCATCTAAATTTCATCATGAATTCAATGCTATCATTTTTCGACAATAAAAGATCTCTAGTTCACTTCATGTTTGGTGAGAATGCTTCATTTATTATAAAATATTGTTGAAGAGAACAAAAATTATGAAGATTATACCTATGAATCATACCATATTATAAAATGATTGGGACAGTAGAAATTTTTCAAATTAATATAGTTAGTAATACAGAATGCCATAAAGTTTATAAAATGAAATGTATAAGAAGGAAGATAGCATTTTAGGGAACGAAATTTTAAATAATTTTTGTTTGAATTAATGGCAAAGGAAAATAAGCATGTTTTATTATTATTATTATTATTATTATTATTATTATTATTATTTTAGGGTTAGCGCATTTAATGTGCGCTAACGTAAGTTGGAATGCTTATCCTCTTTAATAAAAAGCTATGCGTTGTTGACGACTGGTTTTTTCGCTAATCGTTGCCACAGATTAATCTCAGAAAATGAAACATTTGAAGTTCCTGAAAAAAATAATAGTTCGAAAAATATTTGTCAGAAAATTGTTAGACAAACTGCGTTTGAAAGGTAAAAGATCGTATTTTTCTTGATATATATTTCAAATCTAATGATTATGCCGTTTTTTAAATATTGAATTTCAAAAATTACCAAATTTCACAATGTTGTGCCATAGCAAAACCTTCACGCGTAAAAAGATAATGAAAAGGGTGACGTGTCCTGACGTGTGTATATTGACTATAGCACAAGTCACAAATCATAGTAGCCTTATTATTCTCTTAAACTATAAAAGTGAATTATGAAATGTCAATATATTGTTTGATTAAAGGTTCATTAAGAGAAATTGACCAGCGTAGCAGACGTAGTTTGCTAGTATAATAAATAAAAAGAGAAGTTAAATAATAAAATAATATTTTACATATTCAAACAGAATTAGAATCGTTTATTATTATTTCGTTATTATTATAAGCTTTTATAATTAGAATGTATGAAACGTTTATTATTATTATTATTTGCTCATAAGTTTGATACTATACAATTTTTTTTTACTTCCAAATTCGGTATTAAAAAAATAATATCAATCATTTAATATAATTGGAAATCTTTAAAAATCAAATGACCAATTAAATTAGTAGCAATATTCTGTATTTACTTTTCTTTAAAAGCTGCATTTTTTTATTAAAAAATAAATAAAAATTATGTAGGAGTTTAAAAAAAAACATCAGTTATTTTTAAAACTTGAAAGATTTTTATTCAGAAAACAATTTCTTAGTATATAGTTGTTGCGATTTTTTTTTTCAAAGATTAACATAAAAAGAATATATATATTATTAAAAAACATTGAATTACGTGATGAGTATTAATTCAAACTCGATAAATTTAATAGAAAAAATGAAATACTATATAGATTAAAAAAGCTATTATAAATTTAAACTTATAAATTTAAACTAAAACATAATTTAAGTTAAAGCCAGTAAAATAATGTTATGACTGGATAACAAATTATTTTTATTGAGTTACAGATAAAAGAAAAATATTATATTTTAATGGAGTAAAATTTAGTTATTAGTTTAGAATTATTAACTTTACATCTAATGATTCATCGTCTTTCAATATTTTTATCAAAATTTCACTTTAATGTAATAACAGAGTTAACATTACGTTTAATACTAAATCCACTTATCATCCAAATAAATTTGGAGATCGAAAATTACACTGTAGCATCGTGGTTTAACTGCTTTATTCTTTCTCAGACTGAAAATTTTAAACAATTAAATATTCACTTGATGTATCCAGTTCTTTTTTCTTAACATCAGATTGGATTTTAAACGGAATTCAAGTCCCGTTTCATCTGAAGTTTATTAATAATTCAATTCTACGATCATTTGAAACTCAAAAAACTGACGTTGATTTCATGTTTGGCGAGAATGTTACATTTATTAAGACAAATTGTAAAAGAGGGAGAAAATTATGAAGATTATACTCACGAAGCAATTTATGAGTTATAAGAAAGTGAATCGGGTAGTTGAACAATTTAAAATCAATTTAACTGTGGCTATATAATATCATACAACTATTAAAATGATATATATAAGGCAAATGCTAGTAATGTATAAAAGGATATTTAAAAAAATAATGATTAGAGATGATCGCGAAGCGAAATAATAGTGTTTTTTGTAACAGTGCTTGGCATAGTAAAATAGGAATCCTTAAATATAAAGCTAACAGAGAAGTTATGTAAAAAAAAGTATTCAAAGTTTGAAATAAAGTATAATTATCAGAGTTTATGTTAATTTTTTCTTAAGTTTGATAGTAAACATAGCATATTTAAAATTTCACATTTGTTTCCTAATAAAGTATTCAAAATATATAATCAAATATTTGTTATAATTATAGTTCATTAAAAATCGAATGATAATGTTAATTCGTTAGTAATATGATTCTGTAATTAATTTCATAAATACTATTTCCTTCTTGGCAAATAAAAATAATATTGAAGAAGAGTTCTAAGAACATCTGATAGAAACAAAATTAGAATGTCTTTTATTAAAACAAAACGATTCTTAAAATATAGATAAAATGCTGTGGTGATACAAAGAGTAAACCAAAAGGCTTATAAAATCCTTTTAATGATCGACATATGTTACAGCGCTCATACGGAGTCATTTTCAAGATATATAACGATAAACAAAAATATTCTCGTAAATTTTATCATTAAAAGGTTTTTATATGTCTTTTGTGTTTCTCTTTGTATCACTTAAGCATTTTATCTATATTTTAATTATAATTAGTGATCTTATTATGTGATTATAAAAAAATTCTTATTGCATTATTGTGCTTCTTTAACTCAAATATTGATTTAAATGAAGTAAATTTATGTCGTAATATTTCTTTAATAATAAAATAACAAAAAATCTGTAACCGATAAAACTCAATCAAAGAGATGACAAACTTATACAAAATAATAAACCTAAATTAAAATATTAAACTAAAATCTAATCTATATTTAAACCAATACAATGGTCTTACGAAAGGAAAATATTATTTTCAATGAATTGAAGAGAAAATGAGAATTTTATTTCCTAAAGAACTTAATTCAACCTTGTTACTCATTAATATTATTAATTCTAATATAATCACACATCATTTGGTAAAATGTTACTCCCAATCCTTATTTAACGTAATAAGAGACTTAACACAACTTTTAATATTAAAACAAGTTAGCATCTAAATTGATTCGGAGATTGAAAATCCTGTTAACGAAAACTTAGTTAAATACTTCCTCTTTTCCTCACTTTGGGACATTAAACGATTATATGTCCACTAGACATGTTCAGATATTTATGTCTACTTGAGAGTAAATTCTAAAAGTGAATTGCAACGACTTTTCCTCTAAAATTCATTATAATTTTAAATCTATTATATTTCTAAAGTAAATGATCACGGTTGATTTAAGGTTTGTGAAGAACATCGTGTTCATAACGATTTATTATTGAATAGTCAAAACTTATGAAGATTGCAACTATGAACCAGTTTTCATTGCAGCAGGTATAAGAATATGAAAGGTAAGGTTGTGAAGTTTTGGAATTATTTAATAATTATATAATTTAATCATTCCACAATGTCATAAAATTAATGAAATTACATTATTCGGCTATTTATAGCTATTTTGTCTAGAATATTTTTAATTAAGATTTAATTATTCAAAGTAAAATAATAATTTTAATAGGAAAGTTAATAAATTTTAGGAGTAAATGGATTTGTATTCAATTCTGGGTAAGGTATTGATCTCTTTTTTTTAATCCCATATTAATCATAAAACATTAGTTTACTTCTATAAAAGTTTAGTTTACTTTTTAAAGTGTTAACTATTCAATTAACAATTCTCAGATATTTAGATGGATGGACGTGATATAGAATTTATAGTAGAATTGAAGTCATGTTTGACTTATAATCCACTACGAATTCCACTGTCTCATGATATTTCGACAGTCAGAGATCTCGAATGGTTTCATGCTCAGATAGAATATTTAGCCTTATTACTGAAGTGCTAAAACTTATAAAAACAGCACTCGGAAATCAGTTTGCTCTAATCAACGATCTCAAATGATTTCAATACCAGATAGAACATTTCGACTTATTACTAAAGGGGGGAAACTTCTAAAGACAGCACTCACGAATAAGTTTTCTCTAGTCAAAGGTCTCGAATGATTTCAGGTTCGAATAGAACATTGCGACTTTTAAATAACAGAACAAAACTTATAAAGACCGCATCAAGGAACCGGTTTGCTCTATAATATATACCAGGGGATCCAACCAGGCATCCAGGGTCAAGAACATAAGTTTAAACCATTATTTTCTAACTCTAATAGATTGAACTAAAGATTTAATTAATGCATAAAATGATAAAATATTACACAAAAAGGCTTAAAATACCTTTTAGTATAAAGATGACTTGTTTCGTACACTCAAACGGCGACTTCTTCAAGTTCGAAAATGATAAATGGACTATCTTCGCTAAGTTTTGAAAATGTTAAACACATAACACGAGACCATCACATGTTTAATGAAAGTTACCACTTACAAATGTTTTGCTTAAAATGATTAAAAGGTAAATGTGAAAATTATTATTTTACTTATTATTCTTTTAATTTGTAAATCAACTCGTGCCAAATTTTTGATAATTCAACAAGAGGTTGAATAATTGCATATGCTCTCGTTTCGCAAAAAATATTTCTATTGATTCATGGATAATGGATTGTAAATAAATTCTTGATGGAAACATTATTTACTTCAAATCAATCTGCAAAGGTACTATCCTGTGTATGAGTTGTAATTTTCCAACTGGACGAAAAATGTCCGGGGCAGGATGCAACCCATATGATTTCTTTACCAGTTTGAATAACTGTGTTAAAATTAATCTCATCTATCCTATGTAGTCTGGCCAAGGCTGTAGTTCTCTGCTGTCATATTTGATATCTGCCAAATGTTCTTTTATTCTCATTTTAAATTTCCTGTTTGTCATTCCTATATCATACTGTAATGTTCCATCTGCCTTGGAGAACGGTCTTTATCATTTTCGATCTTGAAGAAGACACAGTTTGAGTGTAAGATACATGTCAACTTTATATTAAAAGGTATTTTAAACCATTTGGGGAAATTTTTATCCCTTTAAGCATTAATTATATCTGACGTGACGTTATCATCAACGTGATTCTCTTTTTTAAATCACCAGATATTTCACAAATAGATGCGCAGTCGTAGTAAAAATAAATGAAAAACAAAACTGCACTGATACTAACTCTGAGTCAAATCAATATAAATTTATAGCAAAATAATTCCTACGATCTGGTAAAATATTTTCATGATGTTAGATATGTCTATAAACGCATAATTGTTTTTCATTAATTCTACTTTTTAAGATAATTTAGTACTGGAACACGCCTAACTAGATTGGCCGCAAATCATCGTACACAAATGTCACTAGTTGCAGTCGATTAGTATTAAGGTATATTAATTAATATTATTCTTAACTTTAGCTTAGAGAATCGTCTAATAAAAATTTTAGCAAACTTTAAAATTTTTAATACTAATGTCATCATATTTGTTCTACATCCTATATGAATCCTTCGGTAAATAGTATCTTCCAATATCAAATGAGATGTTCCGTCAATCAAGTAATATTAGGAGTTATGAAAGTTTAAAGTTTGTAACTCCTATTCTTAAATTCCATTTTAATCGTTATAAAACAGATTGCAATGCTGGTAGTCTTTATAACAAAACTACAAAAAACTACTTGGCGGAATAAACTGTAATTAGAGATTCTCAGATTTGAAGCTTCTAGAAAGCGAGTTCTGTAAAACAATTTTAAGGGGACAGTGGACGTTCAAAAACAATTTTTTTTTATTTTTCACTGAATTGTACTGAAATTTTGCACACATAGTAATTCATACATTTTATAAGTAAATTGAGCAATTTTATTAAAAAATGTGTATAACTAATTAATTTATTAATTAAAATGTATAAATTAATCACTCTAATTAAAAATGCTCCATGCGCATTAAATTTGGCTTCAGGAACTTGGTGTTTTGTTAAATGGTAGCTTTATATTATTGCAACAAAAGTTGGTATGTGTTTTAAAATTGTACCAATATATTGAGAAAAATTAATAAAAAACTTCCAATATTTACATTTTTTTTTAAATTTTCACGGAAAAATGTCATAAAACTACGAAATTTTCCTTTTATATACAGTAATGCATGCATATTAATAGCAAGTTTTGAAATATAGCACACTGCTAACAATAATACTTAATATTATGAAAATTGGATAAAATATAAGACACCTGGAACATTTTCAATATTTTAACTCTGCGAAAATTCACAGTTACAGAAAACGTGATTTAAAGTTTCATTTTTTAGTGTAACTCAATTACGGTGTCAATTTTGAAATGCTCGTAACTTGGACAGGAATCATTGCAATTGCATGCGGTTTTTTGCAAATGTTGCAGTTAAGATTGAAGTATAGTAATAAACCAAAATAAGAAAAACGATTTTTTAGTCGATTTTAACCCAACTGAAGGTCCACGGTCCCCTTAATTACAATTCACATTTATTCCGAAAACTTACTTTAATAAAATATATATGTTTATGAAATACATGTTCGAAATTAAATGTGTATTGTATCCAGAATGTTATAACAGACATAGATCTATTGACGCATAAAATATGTGAATCCAAAATTATAGTTCATTTCACTAAGTAGTTTTTGAATTATACTTAAAAATTTAATTTATCCACATTGTAATGTGTTTTGCAACGGTTTAAAATACATTTAACATTAGGAGTTCCAAACTTTAAACCTGCACAATTCCTAAACTACGTACTTAATCGCTTCCTGTTCATATCCTAAAGTAAAATGTATCGGAGAATACAAATATGATGTCAAAATTAGGTATATGAATTATAAATTTTAACGTTTGGTACAATTTCAATATGAAGATTGCCCTCTAAGCACATTGTAAGTATAGGATAATTTAATAGACGTAATGACTAATCAATTGATACCATTCGTTTTTTTATACGATGATTTGCAACAGATTTAATAGGGAGTGTAGCTTTTTTTTTTTTTTTTTTTTTTTTTTTTTTTTTTAGAATATAGAATTGTGCGTACAAGTCTTATAATACATGAAAAAGTATATAAAATTGCAATTTTAAAAAAATTAATTAATATTTCAGAGCATAAAACGCAAGTATGGCTGTAAAAAAATCGTCTTTAATGGAAGCAAAATAATGAATATTTCCTTGTATAATATATTACGTATTTTAGCCTGTTGCTAACTAATAAAATCACTAATTATGATTCTTTATTTAATTTAAGAATTGATTGCATAAACAAAAAAATTTTGATTCAAAAATAAAACAGAATAAGAAGATATAATAGTTGATTTTACAATATTAAATGCAAGAATGAAAAATCACAATGCTATTATAGCTAGAGTTTTTTATTTCTATTTTATGTTATTGAGACACATTACATAGCAAACTTTCGGTAGTACTCCACTAAAATAATTTTGAAATGTATATATTGTCTACAAAGTATAATTTAAGACTAGTTTTTAAATCTTTAATGATCCCTGTAGATAAAAATTAAGATGAGTCACGTTAGTATTTAGTTTATTCACGTTGCTTCGATTTGGATTAAAAAAATTTAATTTTAAAAGCCAGACGCATCCATTAAAAACATTCGTGACCCGCTTTTCTTATTATCCAAAAGTAAAAATATGTCTTGCGGAAACAGTTCTTAAGGCTTCCTAGAAAACTATAAATGTGTTTTTAAGATGACATAGAAAGATAAGATAAGAATTACTTCCTTGAGTTGCAGTATTGTTTACAATATATTTTTCTGCTATTTGCTTTTTCTTCTTGGCAACCGGATACTGGTACTGACATGTTTCATTTACAGACCAGATTTGTTCAAAAACCAAAATGAATGTAAAAATTCTACATTTTCCAGTTCAATTTCTAGATATTCTATATAAACATGCATATATCTGGTATCTTTCTGCATTTTCAAATTCAATAGCTAGTACGTTTTAAATAAACATGCATTTAGATGTTTTGAATGTTCTATATTGTATCCTCTTACTATGAGTTTGTATCATCGCCATTTTTTCTTTTATGTTGCGCTTGTTGCTTTGAATTAAAATTATCTAAAAATTTGTTTTCTGCTTAAATACTGTTTACTCAAATTCTTGTTTATTGTGATTAAACAAATAAAGTGAATGTGAAAGTCATCCCCATATGCACTTTCTTACATATTCTAAATACAGATACAAAGTGACTAATTGTTTTCTCAATTTTTTAGTTTGTATCATCCCTTACAATGTAATGTCGCTATATCTTTTTATATTTTTATGTTACGTATTCTCACTTAGTCATAAAAAATATCCCTTATTCTTCTACAATGCTGTTTATAAATTATGTCTTACAGAATTTATTACGAAGATTTCTGAAAGATTATAAGTGATTTTTAAGAAGAAAAGAGAAGATCCCACAACACTACCTTCAGCTGTAATAATTTTCTTTTGTTTATTTTTATAATATTTTCTTTTTTTTCGCAATTAAATGAAATTCAGGCAGATTTGTGTGTACGTTCAATGAGGGAGAAGGCCTACGCCTAATAAATAACATCCTAGTCATACACTGATAAAAAAATTCCGTTTATTGACAGGTTGTCTTCCGTGAATTTTGATCAGAAAGTTCACGTTTTGTTAGAAAAATGGAATCTCTCCCGTATATCTCTTGCTACCCAGCTAGAAAAAGATTGCAAAAAAAGTGCACAAAATCCGAGCGTATTTGGCACCTCTACTTATGCATAACAACTGCAAACTGAATTGTGCACAAAAAGTGCATAAACGGTATCCCTAAATTGTACACTTTTTAGACTTTTAAGATTACAGAGTTTCAAATACGGAATTATTAATGTAAAAATCTATCATCCAATGGGATTGCAATATTTTGATCGCCACACATGCGCTTAAACTCCTTCGCGTCTGTATCGAACCATTTATGAACTACAAAGACGGAACATTCCTCAAAAACATAAACATTAAGGCAACTCTGCTGCCAGTCCTTTTTCCGTAAATTTACGGAATCTTTTTTTACAGTAGACTGTTAAAAATAATCTGAAATTCACGGGTATTTTTTTCCTGAATTTCACAGAAAAAGTCCCTTTTCGTGACAAAAGGGCATTTTCAGTTAAAAGCAGAAAATTTCCTCACATAAGAAAGCAGCCGACGGAGATATTCCGTTATCTGCTGCATGTTTATTTTCAATGTTTCAAAAACTGACATGTTGCTGCACAGAAAAACTAAAAATTCCATAAATTAAAATTTCAAGTTTATTTAAAACAACAACAGGAAAATAGAGCTTTCGAATTTAAAAAAAGCAAAAATTAATTCTTTCCATTCTTTTAATATTATTTGCAATTCCTTTTTTTAAAGTTATAAAAAAGTATTCGCACTTAAAATATATTCTAAACAAACAGATTAATATATATATATATAAAATAGCTAAATTAAGTGAAAAAAAATCGTTTCTATTTAAAAAAGCAACAAACAAAAGTAATGCTTTCGAATTAAACTCATTCCTTTAAAATTATTCGCAATTTATTTTTTAAAGTTATAAAAAACACTCACACTGAAAATATATTCTAATCGAACACATTTAAAAAATACATAATAGTTGATTAAAAATCGATTTTCGCAAAAATTCAAAAAACAAAAAATTATCGAATTTAATTCAAAATATAATATTTATATTTTACATCTAACAATCAAATTACGAATATATATAATTCATGTTTTTATCCTCTATTAATACTATAGTTTTCAACCATCATCTCATTACGAAATATCCCCGAAATTAACTTCAAAATTACCAGTTTTCAAAACCCCAAATTGTTTAAGTCCCAAGCTGCGATTTGAAGACATCCCGTATAATCACTCCGTCTACTCTTACTCTTACTCTTACTCTAGCAAGGACCCACTGGTCTTGCGGTAAAGCCCTCAGCTGAAGCAGCTAACGTCCCCAGTTCGATCCTCAGGTCTGGCAGAAAATGTTCTTCCATTGTATCAAATATTAAATTAAATACTCCCGTAATAATCAATAGATGGCAGCACAAATAGAGATGACATTTTTTTTTAAACCGAGATTATTTACAAATAAAAAAAAATAATAATTTAAAAAAAAAATTAA
Organism: Maratus michaelseni; assembly: GCA_963931845.1. Lineage (NCBI taxonomy): Eukaryota > Metazoa > Arthropoda > Arachnida > Araneae > Salticidae > Maratus > Maratus michaelseni. Next base: position 284,524,647 of record OZ007591.1, on the reverse strand, counting down.
TTAAAAAAAAATTACCCTTCTTTTATCTTTCAAAACGGAAAATGTACTAACGAACGGAAAAAGTCCGGCAACTTTGCTGCCAGTAGTTTTACCGTGAATTGACGGATTTATTTTTAACAGTGTAGTTCGTAATTAGTAGCTCAGCCCAGTCTCAATAGTATAGTGATATTGAGCTTGTACCTTCTCTTATTTTTTTTTCATTTGTCGCAAGTCACGAAATATCCAAGGAAAAAAAATACCCGAATCTCCTTGGAGGAAGTCATAATCGTAGTATTCAACTGGCAGTGTCTAGTGAGTAACGCCCTTTAACAGATGTAGTTAGCTTCTTCTTTTTTTTATGGAGTGCTTAATTTGAAATATTCATCAAACACAGCAAAAATTGTTAAGAAGAAAGCACACGGAAAAACAAGAAGGTTCATTTTTAAACAGGTTTCCGTTTTAGTAGTTGTAACTACATAGTATTTCTTCCGTAAGAACCATATAGTGTATTAGTCTTATATAAGACGATTATACACAGGTTCCATGTCGCTGGTTTTATTGTCTTATAATAAATTTTTTATTGAGTTATTTTATATTATTCCTGGCTCAAAATAGATATGTAGTTGAAAACAGGAATTCTTATTGAAACAAAGATTATCATTAGCAATTAACATAAAAGACATTAAACAACAAAAAGAACTAATTTTGCGCATGCGGCGTACAAGAGATATACAAAAATGAATGTACCAAGCAAGAGGTACGAGAAAAAAAGTTTTGGAAAACAGTGGTCTAGATAAAGAAATAGTTTAAAAATTAGATGTTGGTGATGTTTTATAGGTAGCCAAACATCGTTGAAAGGCTTTCTTTGCATATAAAAAATTGTTTTATAAAATATTATTATTATAACAAACAATTACTTTCGATATGCTGTATTAAAAAGCTTTTATTTTTACATGAAACACTCTTACATAAGAATAATTGTTTTAAGAAACAAAAAATTGCGTCATTTTATGCGAGTGCACAAAAAGTGTGACAATTATTCAATTTTATCTCCAATAAAATTTAAGTATATACTTGAGTAACCCAGCTTTCACTAACAATAAATTATTATTTGTAGCATTTTGATGTTAAAACTTTTACCGCTCTCTAAAGAAGATTATTATGTTGTTGTAAAAAAATAAAACATTGCAAGCAAATGCAACATCTAAATTGAATATTAAAATGTTAACTCTCTTTAGGCTACAAAAAAGTTATGAAATATAACTGCTTTATAAATAAAAATAATAACCGTAAACTCTCACTAAAGAATTGTACTAGAGTATGCAATAGCTAATTCGTGAGGTTTTGGAAAAATGCAATGAAGCGTAAAAAGGAAAAAAAATGTTTGCAATGAATCTTGAATGCTTTGACAAATGAGGAGTGTAATTCTAAATTGAAAACGGATAAACCGATAAAATGGGATTAGAAATAATCTAGAAAATATGATATGACAATCATATTAGATAGATCGATCAATCTGCATTTACCTCGTTTCTTTTTGTGATGACTTAATTTTTAATATAGATCATCTAAGTAATGTAATATTTTATAAATATTTTTTGTATATGTTTAATTCTCTTTAAAAGGCATTTTAAAGTGCTATTTTAAAGATAACCATAATATTTTGCGAATATAAATTGCTTTGAATATAAGTACTATAATAAAACTTTGCTTTCGAAAAGCTATTTATAAATCCACCAAATTTTGTATGGAACGTGTTTAAGATAATACAGTTTAAAAGGAAATAATGCGTTACTAGAGGGAACCCGTCAAAACTTGACGGAAAAAATACTATAACAATATCAGTAAAATAAGCTACTTTATTATTTAAGAAGAGGTGCGTATGAAACAGTCTTTCAAATATTATATTTTAAAAGTTTTTTCCCCCAGTCAAATACAGTGCTATTTCCGATGCAAACTCCAAACAAACAATCCATAAACAACTGTGTAATGCAAATCAGTTTGACATTATCGCCATATTCCCCACGGCAAGAAAAGAATTTCATGGACCTAGAATTATCATACAAATAGTATATTCCTACGTTCATCTCATATTGAGTAAATAAAAGAACATAGTAAATAAAGCACACATCTCCCCCCCCCTGTGATAATGCAACCGAATGAGCTCCTATGCGCATGTGCATTGTATCTGCCCAAAAGCACCGTCGAAGTTCGATGTTAAAAAAGTTTTAAAATGTTTAAATTAAAAGTTTTAAAATGTCCTCTTTAATCATTGTTCATTACAAATCCATATCTTCTAAAACGCATCCATTATTTTAAGCTAATCAATTTTTACGTAAATATGAAGAACTTTTTTACAGTAATTAATCAATCTGCAGATCAGGGAGATTTTTAGTGTTTTCAAGTGTAATTTATTTGTATGGTTTCTTCGGTTCCTTCACATAAACAGGGTAATTATCCCTTTTCCATCACAGTTGAGCATATTTTCCCTTTTATACAGTTGACAAATGGATCTTTAAAAAAAAAAACTAAAATGTAATTCCTAGCATATTCTGATATCTGCTGAAACATATACACCAACGAATTCAACATATCAAATTTATGTTCAACATAACTAAAAGTATTTTTTTTGACAGATTTTCGTTTAGCGCCAAAATGCTCTATCTTATGGATAGTCTGATCTTATGATGTATCACTGTTTTTATTATTATTCACTTTTTATGATGGTTAGGGAAATATATTTTCAATTGTGGCAACTTTCCCAGGGGCTATTTTACATTATTGAAGCAAACTGGTGGTCATTGATTAGATAGAATTGAAAAACTTTTTCATGCTTGAAAATTATTTAAAATGTCGTTAAATTAAGCGGCAATTTTCAAATAAACTTCATTCGAAAGCTTTTCTTTTTCTAATTGATGATGTAAGAGTTGAAATTGTAAAATGTCGTAAAAAATAGTAATTTGTAGTATTTAGAAGTGATGTAAGCGTGATGAAAGCTAAAGCAATAGCACCGTTTGTTGTCACAACAGTTGTACATTTGCTAAAAATTGCCACTGTATTTTGGCTGGCATCCAAAAGTAGAAAATCCGTATTTTAACATCGAAAGAGAAATTCACAGTGAAAGAAATAAGACTACGCTAATAAGGAACTGTTAAATGAACTTATAATAATCCTACCAAAATAATTCCTATAAAATATTAGTCTTATATTGTTTATTCTAGCTAAAAATACAATCAATATTTCAAGGGTTTTTTTTTTCTACCATAACACTATTTTTAATAATTTTAAATTTCCTGAAATCCTTTACTTTTGTGATTTTTTTTTAATTAAAAAGGGGAATTTTCTAAACTATAATAATAAAAAAAAGTAATTGGTAACATGTAATCAAGGTATGCATTCAAGATGAAGCAATCAATGACGGCTCCAATTCTAATTTTTGTAATTAAGAATTGAAAAATCAGTTAAAATTACGTCATGTTGACGCAATCATATACATTTTTCTCTTTAATTTTATCAATGTTAAAATGCATTTCAAGCTAAGCTTAACGTCATTTTCACCGGCGAAAACTTTTCATGCGTACTTTATATACATTTCTTTAATGCTTGAACACCATGTATACAAATAAAAAGTATTTTCTGTATTTAATTGTAATGAAGAAAACGGTATCAACAATATTATAATGCATAAAGATAAAATAAACCCAATGGACAATATTCTCGTGACGTCACAATAAATATGAATTTTTATTCGCTTATAAAACACGCGGATAAATATTTTTACCAAAATTTAACTTGCAAATTAATAAATTTGGCCTAAAAGCCACGTTCTTTTAATATTTATTATTTATCTTTTATCCTCACAACCATAGAGTTCAGATAATAAATTCTGTGACTCGCAACAGTGGGCGTTATCCGATTATGACGTCATTTGCAGAAGTAAAAGTTTAATTGAAAATTACGACTAATTAATTAAATTTTCGAACAAACGAATGCACGATAACAAATCTGTGTTCAAATATCTTTCATTTAAAAAAAGTATGATGTAATTTGATGCAGTAGTTTGTTCTCACGGATTGTCGAAAGAAAACACTTAGCGTTTTAAATATATAGATTTCTCACAAGTGTACAAGAAACAGTACATTTATCTCATGTTTTATTTTATTTTATTTTATTTTAATTTATTAACTAAACATTTTTAACTTATTTAAAAAGATTAGAAAGAGTCTAGTAAAAGATGATTTGACAAATTTGTAGGGCAGAGCTTGCAATCTGCATTTATGTTTTTTTTTTTTTTTAAGATAAAATATTTTTAGAAAATGGAGTATTACAAAAAAAATTATTCTTTATTAATTTATTAATTGTATTTATTGAGGAGTTTTTAATTATGTTGGTAGTAATTTATAGATAGTAAAAAAATCATTGATTGGCGTTCTTTGCATAGTTAAATTGTTAAAATGAACGTGTTGTTATAAGATTTACTTTCCAAATCCTGTTCAAAAGAAAAAAAAAATATTTTGTGTGGAACTCTTTAACTTGATAAAACTTAATTCAAAAGAAAAACAGAATGTGTTATGTTTTGCAAGTTCGTAACAGACGTCACAATTATAACATTTTAACTTCAATAAATAAAAAGAGATTTGAAATATTTACATGACTTTCGAATTCGAGTTTCACTAATAGTACATTTTTATTTGCAGCATTTTAACTTAAAATTATCCATCCTTTTCTAGAGAAGAATATCGTATATTTATAATAGAAATAGAAACTGCATTATCAAAGACTAATCTAAACAAGTAGTAATCAAGAATCGCATCGATAATCAAAATCCTCTAAAATATAATCTTCATGAATGAATAAGCAATCATATATCACTACATCTAAGTCGAGAGTTGAGTTCGCCGTGAACTATTTTCTAAAAAGTCTTAAAGAAGAATAAACTATATACACTTATGTTACATATTTACATTACTTAAATCAAATTTACTGGGAGACACAATGCTGCACTTTCACTTTCAATACTTGTGACAAAAACGTCACATCTTTCAATCATAAGTAAAATATTCTAAAGCAATTTTGTTGCGTTTTCTTTTCAAAGGCAGAGTACATTGTAGCAGTGAAAGTGAAAGTAGAAGTCCATAGCCACGCATCGCCCGTCTAAATGAAATAATTTGTTCCACGCGCTAGTTAAAGTTAAATAATAATAATAATAATAATAATAATAATAATAATAAGTTAAATAATAAAATAATAATAATAATAATAATAAAATAATAATAATAATAATAATAATAATAATAATAATAATAATAATAAGTTAACTAATAATAATAATAATAATAATAGTAATAATAATAATAATAATAATAATAATAATAATAATAATAATAATAATAATAATAATAATAAGTTAACTAATAATAATAATAATAATAATAATAATAATAATAATAATAATAAGTTAACTAATAATAATAATAATAATAATAATAATAATAATAATAATAATAATAAGTTAACTAATAATAATAATAATAAGTTAACTAATAATAATAATAATAATAACAATAAAACTCTTTTTTTACAAAGAACTTATAAAATAGAAAAAAAAAACTATTGACTCTCATGAAATTATTATAGTAGAAAATGCAATAGATAATTCACGAGGTTTTAGAAAAAATGTCATGGAGTGTAAAAAAGAAAAAAAGTTTGTAATGCAGTTTTAATCTTCTGATTAATGAAAGGAGTCATTCGAAACTGGAAACGGATAAACTGATCAAATTGGATTAGAGACAGACTTAAAAAAAAAGTAATATAACAAATGTATAAAATGGATTGATAAATCATTTTTCTTTTCTTTTGGAGATTCAATATTTAAACTCCAGTACTATTTGTTGCAAACAAAAAATTTCTATTATATTAGTCTTAAATTTATGTATGAATCGTTTTTAATCTTTTTAATATTTTATAGGTATACAAACATTATTGAATTCCTTTTCTCGCATATATAAATCCTTTAAATAAATGTATTGGAATAAGAAATGGTTTTCCATATTTTCTTTTAAAGGCGTACTTTTAAATGGAAAACATTTCTTAAATGAAAATTAGTTTAAAAGATAAGAAAAGTGTGTTATGTTTTTTCCATCAAGTGCATAAAATGCCACAATAATCTCTTGTCTTAAAAAAAATAATAATATTTTGAAACTTTTACTTTAGATAGAAACTCGAATTTCACTAATATTAAGTTATTATTTGCAACATTTCAACGCTTAACTTTCCACCCTTCTGTAGCAAAGAATATCATATCTATACTCATAACCGTTGCTCCTAGGACAATTTGGAAGACATGTTTCTTACACTATGTAGGTGCCCACAAAAAATGGAGGGGGCGAAAGTTTTAGGTAATTTACCATACAGTTATAGTATTAAGTAGGAGCGTGAAATTTAGAATAACACATCTACTAAAAAGTATATTTAAAGATGTATTTCAGTGACTTTAGAAAATGAAACACTAAGCGGGTTAAATTGGGGGGGGGGTGAATGTTTTAAGTCATCTCGCCGTATCCAAGTAGCAGTATTAGGTAGGAGCGAGAATTTCAGCATAAGTAACCTACTGTTAAATCGCCTATTTAAGCGATTTTAGATATTCACCCACCAATGGTGTTAAATGGGTGGTCGGAAGTTTTATGGCAGTTTGTCATACTTCACCATCAGTATGATATAGGAGCCTGAAATTCAGCCTAACAAATCTACTAAAAAAATACTTAAAAAACGTATTTCAGTGATTTTAGAGCAATTTCATCGATTATGTCGCCAACATCGGCTATGAACCCTATTTTGAAGATTGGACGAATAACCGTTTATTAATTAGGAATTTTATGTAAGATATTTTTCAAGGAAAAGTTTTTTTTCTCATACTTTATAAATTGCTTTTGCGCTTTTCGTCTTTTTATGATCGAATTTCATATTTTATACAAAATATAGTACTGATCGCCGTACTTATTGGCTCGGGTATACACAATGCTTCGCTACAGTAATTGCCGCATAATCAGTTTATAGGCATGAAACCCACAGGTCTCGGTTAAAAAGATTTTTTTCTAACGACTTATACATGCAAAATTCATAGGGCCTTGTTATAGTGAGCGCTGTAATAACGATATATGACTTAGAAGCCCATATTTCCCCGTTATTTTGATGACGTATTAACAATTTATGAGCGCGATACCCACAGGGCCCATATACAATGATTTCCGTATATCTTAATACGTTATCCCGTTTTTGTTTATTTTATGCGGAATCTCTTCCTCAATCTAGATAAGCACGAGCAGTACCGAGCAGGTCTTTGCCAGGGGGCTCGTGAATAAATTTTATTATTTCTGTCAATAAATATTTATTTACATTCGTTTTTGGTATTTTTATTAGTTATTTTCGTAAAATTTAAAATGAAATATTTTATTTATATACTAGCAGGCTGCGCCCATTACGCTGGTTGGTTTTACCACAAAGAGTTTTTTTATGAAAAAAAAAAAAAACCTATCTTGTTTTGATGCAATCTTTAGTTTTTGATTTTAAGAAATTCTGTTAAAAATTACACTATTTTCTCTTGCGGTAAACTTTTTTATTTACAAATATTCAATCTCCATGTATCACTTCAAAATGTCTTCAATTTTACTGGGAACAAAATTGCAAAAACAAAGTACTAAAACTGTTTCGGCTGACGTCACTTCTATGTCTATTGTCTACGTCTACTGCGATGTATACGATGGAGCATTCGCATGGATCCAGAGGTATAATAATAACTCTTAAAATTTATAATTTAAAATATTAGAAAAGCAATAGTATTGAAATATTAATTCGTTTAAAATTTTAATGGCATTTCTATAATAGCGGCAACAATTTTTTTTATTATTATTACTTATGTGGATGATAGAGAAAAATATGCAAATGATGTCACATTCTCATTAAAATTTAAAACCAAGGAGGAAGTTTAACCTCTTTGCATTCATTTTGAAAATTATTATTTCATATATTCCATTCTTATATCCGGATTAGTCGTTTCATAAAATCGTTTCATAAATTCCTTTCATTAGGGTTTTATATACATAGGGTAGATTTCAATTTCCGTATAAAATACGCTTTGTAGGCGCGAGGTAAAGTCCCGGCTTTACCCTTCAGAAGGCATCTCCTTCTCCAAACTACTTCCCAAGCGACCGTCTAGACGGACGAAAACCGACTAGTTGTGTTAAGAAATACAAACTGCGTGAATCAATGCTATATTTAAATTAAAAATTATTAAAAATTTATCTTTCTTTTGACTACAGAAAAGTTATAAAGTACAACACCATTATAAATAGAAAAAATAACCTTAAATTCTCACTAAAGTGTTGTGGTAGAATTTTTAGTAAATAACTTATGAGCTGCTTGAAAAATGTCATGAAATGTGAAAGGAGAAAAAAATGTTTGCAATGAGTCCTGAATGATTTGATAGATGAGAGGGACGTCTCAAAATTGAAAACGGAAAAACTGATCAAATGAGATTAGAAACTGTCTAGACAGAGAAAGCATTACAAACATATCAGTTAGATTGATCAATCTGCATTTATCTCTTTTTTGTAGATGTAATAATATTTGAATATGAATATTTATTTTTTAATATATCTAATAAAATATTTATTATATATTTATAAATATTTACACTGGGGAAGTTTAAAGTGAATTTATGGACCTCTTACTTTTATTTTGCATATTTAAAATGTTTTAAATATATCAGTTATTTTTTAAAAATTACTAACGAAATACTGTATAAAAAAATCTTAATTTTGTATAGGATTTTTTTAAGAGAATTTTCTTTAAACTTAAAGAGTGCATTACTTATCAGAAGTGTAAAACAAGCCTCACAATTATCTGATGGTATGTTTAATAAACAAAATTGTTTTCAAAAACTTATAGTGGATTAACGGCTCCTCATAAAGACAATCGTCTGCTTTGATTGAGATCGTATTGTAAAAATAACATCTGTGTGCGTGCAGCAACGTCTATAGACTATTTCGCTTTAACTTTTGACAAATATATGTGTCCTTCCTATTTTATGGGCTTTCTGCATTATTGTGTAAAGGCACTGATAGCTGGCACTTTAGTGAGTGGAGCTTTTTTCTAATTTCTTGCATTTTTTTAGATTCCAATGGCAACGTTCTTCCATTTGTTTTTTGGGCGTTAGAATTCGGCAAATAGTTTGGCGATAGTTTTTTTAATGGAAAGTTGTCAACGGTATAATGAAGTACCGAAAATTGTATTCATTAAGACCTTTGAAATGTATCGTATCCAATATGACGTAATTTTCGTTTCCAATATGACGTACGCTTTTTTAAAATTTACAAAATTAGGTAAAAGCTTTTGTCGAAAAAAAATGAATTAATCGTGTAAATAAATTTTTTAATGGAAATAATGTTATTTGAGCATTTTAAATATTGCGTAAGTTTCCCCAGTTAATGTTTTGAATGCGAAATAACTTAATTACCATTTTCATGTTTTGTTTCTCTTTTTTTAATATTCACGCGCAATTACATATTTTATGACGTAATATTTTCCAATTCTGATTTTAACACGTGCTTATTTAATTATTATTTTAAACTTTTATATCTGTTTTTAATAGTCACGTGTAAATGCAATTTTAATTGAAAGGAAATATTATTATGTGCGTTATTTTTGGCAACAGTTTAAATAATGAAATTTTTCTAAATATGATATAAATCTCAATGGAAATGATTCAATTTTGAATATTTAAAAAAAACCCTCAAATAATTAGTCAAAAAAAATTCAATCTGCACACCACAAGTATAGCATTTATACGCTTTCAAAATATTATTAAATTCCCATGCATAGTTTTTGTTCCCAGAAAACTTTTTTAAGTAAAGGATTCTTGACCGACTTTAATATTAAATATCTCTTACAATAATTCTTCGATTTAACAACTGTATGTTTAAGCGAGTTTGTTGATCATTTCTTTATAAAACTACCAATTTTACATATTTTTATATGCAAGAATTTTCTGAATATTATTTCAGAAAGACTGAAAGGGACAAAAACGTCATTAACGGCGGCGGCGGCGTCTGCGACGGCGGTGGTTACATTTTTTTTAATGTAGAGAATTATTAAAAATGTTTTAAATAAACTGTACTGACATAAATATTTACTTTTAAAGCGCCGCTTCAAAAAAACTAATTTTTATTTTAGAAATGAGCTAAAAAGAGCTAAAAAGTGTTATTTTTACAGCGGTAAAACAAACATCACATTTATTTCTTTTATTCTCAATAAATAAAAATGGTTTGAATCTTCAGAGAAAAAAATCGAGTTTCACTGTTAATAAATTATATTATGCAACATTTTGTTGTAAAATGTTTCAGCCTTCTCTAGAGAAGAATATCACATAGCGTCATAAAATAAATACAAACTACATTCTCAAAGGCTATACCTAAATTAAATATTGAAGTTTACATTCTCTTTCAGCTATAAACAAGTAAAAAAAATATAGCTGCCTTATAGATAGAAAAAAAAAGTCTGCGATTCTCCCTAAAGCATTATGCTAGAATATGCACTAGATTATTCATGAGGTTTTAGAAAAATGACATGAAACATAAAAATAAAGAAAAATGTTTGCAATGAACATCGAATGCTTTGACAAATGAGAAGTATGATGCGAAATTGAAAAGAGATAAACTTATCAAATGGGATTAGAAACAGTCTAGAAAAATAACATATGACAAATATATTGGATAGGGCGATCATTCTATGATTATCTCATTTTTTTCGGAGATAAAATATTTTTAAAAAGCAGATTGTGCTTTGGTAAGATATTTTCTATTTTATTAGTTTCCTAATTTTACGCATAAAAGATTTTTTTATATTATGTTGTCAGTATTTTATATTTAGCCAAACAACATTGAATGACTTTCTTTGCGTATTTAAAATGTTTTGAATATGTGTATTATAACAAAAACTTAGTTTCAAAATGGTGTTCTAAAATTATTTTACTTAATGTTGAACACAATAACTCCAGAGAGATTAGTTTAAAATAAGAAAAAAACTATGTTATTTTAAAATGCATTACAAAAAGCACAATTATCTAATTTTAACATAAATAAACAAAAAAGTTTATTTGAACATTTATTTTAATGATAAAATCATTTTGGTTACAGTATTCTTGCCTTTGATTTTTCACTCTTCTCTACAGATGGATATCACATAGAAATTACGCGTTAAAGCGCTATACCAGAATTAAATATCGAAATATTATCTATATTTCGATATTTCGGAAATCATGGTACCCTTGTTTTACTCAACTCTCCTTTACACTTATAACAAACTGAAATTTGTTCAAAGTATAAAAATTTAAAAAATGTAAAATATAAAAATGTTTCATTTTTACAAAACAAACATCCAATTTATCTGTATTATTTCGTATAAATGAAAATCTTTTTTAAATATCAGTCAAAAAATAGAGTTTTACTAAAATTAAACTATTTGTTGCACATTTTATCGTTAAACTTTTAACTTCTCTGGAGACGAATATCATATAGTGTTATAAAATAAATTCAAACTACATTGTCAAACGCTATACGTAAATTACATATTGAAAAATTCATTCTGTTTCAGACACAAACAAGTTATAAAATGTAGCTCATTGATAAATAAAAATAAACAGCCTTAGACTTTCCCTACAGCATTATGCTAGAATATGCACTAGATTATGTATGTGCTTTTAAAAAAAATTATGTGAATTATAGAGATTGTAATGAATCCAGGATGCAATGACAAATGAGAAGTGTGATGGAAATTTGAACACCGATAAACTTATCAAATGGAAATTAAAATCTAGAGAAATGCTTAAGTGATACTAAAAGAAAACAACAAAAGGCTTATAAAAACCTTTTTAATGATCCAACATACGTTTCAACGCTCCCTACGGCGTCATTTTCAAGAAATTATAATGATAAACAAAATATTCTTGCAAATTTTGAAAAATAACATCATTAACTTAAATTTTTTTTATATATTTGGATCGCGTGATTCGTGTTTTCAAGGTTATTTTTCAAACCTTGCAAGAATATTTTGTTTATCATTATAGTTTCTTGAAAATGACGCCGTAGTGAGCGTTGAAACGTATGTTGGATCATTAAAAAGGTTTTTATAAGCCTTTTGTTGTTTTCTTTTAGTATCACTTAAGCATTTCTCTAGATTTTAATTATATTTAGTGATCTTATTTTGTGGTTATGTTATTAAATGGATTTTGAAACACTCTAGAAAAAAAAATATATAACAAATATATTGGATAGAACGATCATTATATGATAATCTCGTTTCTTTCGGGAAAATAATCTTAATAAGCAGAATGAGCTTCGTTAAAGTTTGTTTGTTAAGTTTTATTAGTTTTCCAATTTTATGCATAAAGCTTTTAAAGGAAATTATGTTGGTAATATTTTGTATGTCATCAAACATCATTGAATGACATTCTTTGGATATTAAAAGTATTTTAATAAGTGTATAATAAAAAAGATTTACTTTCAGAATGCTGTTTTAAAAATGTCTTACTTAATATGGATCACATTTACGCAAAATAAATTAGTTCAAAAGCAACAAAACCTTTTTTCTTTAAGTGCATAACGAAAAGCAAAATTATCTGCTTTTTTTCATAAGTAAAAATATATTTTTTGAACATTTACTTTAACGAGAAACTCAAATTTTTCTTGAAGAAGTTTTGCGTTAAACCTTTTCTCGCTTCTCGAGAGCAGATGAAATTACTACAGCGTGGTCAAGTGCTACATATAAATTAAATATTGAAATATTAAATATTTCGTCTTCAAAGAAGTTATAAAATATAGCTGATTTATAAATAGAAAAAAATAGATTCTTACTAAAATATTTTTCTACAATATGCAATACATAAATCATGAGGTTTTGAGAATGTAAAATGTAATGTAGAATGAAAAATTTTAAATGTAAAAAAAAAAAAATGTGTGGAATGAATCCTGAATGCTTTGACAAATGAAAAAGTTTATTATATATATAAAATGGCTAAACTGAATAAACGGGATTAAGAACAGTGTAAAAAATAAATATATTTAACAAAAATATTGGTCAGATCGATCAATCTAAATTTCTGTCGTTTCTTTTGAATTTGATATATTCTAAAAAAGCAGTATATATTACAGAAAAGATGTTTTTTGATTCCATCTTATAAGTTTACATATAAATATTTCTAAATTTACAAGGTATTTTACTACTCCCAATGGTTTTATTCAAAGTCATTGAAAAAAAATGGAGCTTTCTTATTTATTCACAGAAATATTTCTAACTTATCAGCGTATTAAAAAGTTACATGAATGAAAAACATTGACTCATTAATTAATTTAGTGGTGCTTACATTGTTTTTCGCGACAATATTTTTTTTCAATAATAAATCAGAACATATTTGATATGTCTCGAGATTAAAAATGCTAATCTTCTTCGTTACATTTCTACGTAAACAATCCAGAATATTTTTATAAGTTAGAGATGTGCCTAGAAAGTGTAAACGGATAACCTAGCCAATTGAAATTCGGAGAGAAAAAAACTATACTGGTGTCCAAAAATTAAGGGCCAGTGAGCAATTTCAGACGTTTCGTCAAATATATTACTGAAAATTGTGACGAAATACCCGGAATGCCTTTGAACTTTGAAGATATAAAGAGCATGTTTGACTTCATGTTTTCTAGTAAAAAATTTATCCCGAGGACAGTTAGGGGGCGGGGAATAATGATTTTAAGAATAAAATAATATTTTTGATCATCCAAGTAACCGAAAATGCTATAAATGGTCTGTCACTGTAAAAAATGATTATATAGGTCCTGTTCAACATTTGTGTGCATTTGTGTAAGCATAGCACTTATATTCGTGAAGATGTTAACGTTTCTGTGAAAATTTCAAAAGGTTTTTTTTTATAGGATGCAGAGTTTTCAGCCGGATTTAACACCGCTTTCCAAAAACTTGACAAAAAGTCGTAGAAATAGTATACTGTGATTAAAATATTAAAATATTGAATATTTAATCAGATATAGGTATTTTTATGAAATAAATTTTAACTGGATCTAAAATCCTAGGAATCCTGGATCCTAACCATAGGATTATATGAGACTTACGTCTCAATTTCTCAATTATTGCTGTCACTTTTTGAGTTTTCACGATATTTCACTGGTCTTTTTATATGATTATCAAATTATTCAATATTTTAATATTTTAATCACAATATACTATTTCTACGATTTTTTGTCAAGTTTTTGGAAAGTTTTTGAAGTTTTCACAGAAACGTTAACTTCACGAATATACGTGGTATGCTTACACTAATGCACACAAATGTTGAACAATATCTACATAGTCATTTGATACAGTGGCAGACTATTTTTATCATTTTCTGTTACTTGGGTGGTCGGAAATATTATTTTATTATTAGAATTATTATTTCCCCCTAATTGTCCTCGCGACAAAATCTTCACTGAAAATCATGAAGTCAAACATGTTCTTTACACCTCAAAGTTCAAGGGAATTCCGGGCATTTCCTCACGAGTTTCAGTAAGATATTCGACGAAACGTCGGACATTGGTCACTACCCCTTAATTTCTGCACACCAGTGTACATAAAAAGATATATAAAACTTAGATAGGTTGATCAATCTACACTTGTCTTGTTAATTTTGGAGGGGAAATATATATAAAAAGCGGTGTTTGTTTTAGAATAGTATTTTATAATTTATTTTATATATTTATTAATCTTTAACGTTTGCCTATATATTTTTTAAAAATTATGTTGGTAATATTTTATAAGTAGCTAAACATCATTAAAAGATTTCTTTGCATATTTTGAATGTTTCAATATATGTATTATAATAAAAAATTACACTGAAAATGTTGTTTTCGAAATTATTTATTTCCATATGGAGCACTTTTATATAACGTCAATTAGTTTAAAACGAAACAAATTGATTTTTATTACTTAAGAGTAAAACAAAATTTACTGAAGGGTGATTAGATGTTGAAAACTTAGATGTTGTGTTCTCTTTTCTTTTGAAGATTAAATGTTTTTAGAAAAAACAATATACATTGCAGATGAGAATTTTTCTATTTTATGAATCATTTGATATTGCATATGAATGATGTTTAACACATGAAATGTTTGACTGGCACAATCGGTATTATGCAAAGGCAGTGAAAAAAGCTGACTTTTATTCATCCAAAAAAATCTTTTTACATAACATCGCATAAAAGAAACCTTATACAGAACAATAACGTCCACAATAATTTGGTCGTGCTTGCATAGTGTTTAAAGAAAATTTAAATTAATTTAAATTTTTATTTTCAAAAACAAATTAAAACATATGTGGTTATCTCGAGGTTAATCATTTCAATCCTCTTCTTCATTACATTGATACGTAATGGAACCTGAATCCTTGACAAATGGGGCGGAGGGGCGTGTTGTTAATTCAAAATTGAAAACGGACAAGCTAATCCAATGGAATTAGTAACAATTTCGAAAAAGAAGATATGACAAACATAATTTATAGATAGATGAATCTTCATTCATCTTGTTTCTTTTAGAAATGAATAATTTTTAAAAAGCAATATATATTTCAGAAAAGACTTTTCCGTTTATTTTATTTTTATAATATTACAGGAGCAGGGAAGACCGAATTTATACTAATTCAAAATTAGCTTTGACTTCAAATATCCCGAAATATCTTTCAATTTGCGCCAAGTATGTGCTTTGTCATTGGTAATCTTGAAAGTCAATTTTCCAGCCTAATTTGGCCAATATTTCTTCGAATTTGGAGAAATGATGACAACTCTCCGGCTTCGTCTAGTGACAAATATTCAAAAACTTGATAACTGTTGCATTCTTCATTTCCATTCAAACGCATTACGCATAGTGATATCAAAATGATTCCCTAATCGAATTTTCTTGAACATGTCATATAACCTAATGACCTTCCCACAATCCAAAACGGTAGGATGAAAGATTTATTCAAAATCGATAGATTCGCTTTTAGATAAAATTAGCTTGACCCACACTGTTAAAAATTTGCAGCAAACTCTCCAGTCATTTGACCGTTTTTGTAGAAAACGGTTACATAACAGTAATTTTACTATATTCTAACCGTATTATTGCTCATTTTATGGTCAGAATATATTTAAATTACGGTTATGTAACCGTTTTCTACAAAAACTGTCAAATGACTGGACAGTTTGCTGCAAATTTTTAACAGTGCATAGTGACACCAAAATGACCCATTAATATATTTTTCCGCGAAAATGTTATTTAGCCCAGTGACCTTCTAGTGTCCGAAAACCGTAAGATACAAAATTCAATTAAATAGAGCCGTTTTTGATTAAATAAGTTTGACCCGCACTGACCCAAAAATGACTCACTAATCGAAATTTCTTGAACATGTGAGCTAGCCCAATAGTATTCTTGTTACCGAAAACCGTAGGATATTAAATTTAGTTCAAATCGTCAGAGCCCTTTTTAGGATAAAAATAACTTGACCCATAATAACCCATAATCAAAATTACCCACTATTCGAATTTTCTCGAACATGTGACCTAGCCCAACAGTCTTCTCGTGCCCGAAAACCGTAGGATTCAAAATTTAGTCTAAATAGTCTGAGCCGTTTAGATAAAATTAGATTGACCCACATTGTCCAAAAAATGACCCACTAATCGAAGTTTCTCAGACATATTACCTAGTCCAAGGATTTTCTCGTGCCCGAAACTCGCAGGATACAAAATTTAAACAAAATCGTTAGAGCATATTTAGATATAATTAGCTTGACCCGTAATGTCCCAAAAAAGACCCACTAATCGAATTTTATCGAACATGGGACTTGACTCATTTATTTTCTCGTAATCCAGAATGATGGCATACAAAATTTAATCAAAATCGTTTGGGCCGTTTTTTAGATAAAATTAGCTTGCCTGACCCATTGTGACCCAAAATGACACCCTAATCGAATTTTATCGAACATGTGACCTAGCCAATTGGTATTCTGGTGTCCCAAAACGGTAGGATACAAAATTTTGTCAAAATCGTTAAAGCCGTTTTAAAGATAACATTTGCATATATATATTACAAAATTTATTTTTTTCCGCAATCTGCTAAATTACACTATAAATTTTTTCAATTTAATAATGTTCCGTATATAATCCCGGCTTATTAAAATAACTCTTATTCATAAAATACTTTTTACATATCTTTTACTATCCATATGTAAAGCCATTTTTTCCTAATCCACTTAATAATATTTATTCGAAAGTATTTAGATCTAAAAATGGCAATAGCTTTTTTAATTTTTTTTTCTTTAAATAGAACATCTTTATTTTTAATCCATTATTAAAATTCATTATTATTATTCCCGTGTAGTAAAATTGCTACAACTTCTTTAATTAAATGCTAAAATATCACATCTCTTAAATTATTCCGCTCAGAAAACCCTATTCCCGTAAAATTATTCTATTAATAAATGTTAAATGTCTATTAAAAGATTTTCAAAAAGCTTTCGTTCTTTTTTTTTTTCTACATCAAAGATTCATTTTCTTTTTTTTCTTTATGCGTATTAAATTCGAGCTAGTTTTAAAACACACTCTCAAACCAGAGACTTTGATTTGTTGACATGTCATTCATCTGATACAAGATTACCGAAGCCTGTAGAAGATATTTTTCGTGCCGGGAAACCGTTTTATGTCAAGATAATTTCACCGGAAATGCTAATAAAGTTCTTTAAAAAACCTTGTGATTCGATGAAGGTCGGTCACGTGACGTTTTTTATGCTCTTGCGCCGGCGAGATTAAAACACCCACACATCCTGATTCCGAGAGAATTTTGACGTTTAGCGTTGACTAAATGAGCGGCTCTTCGATTAGACGATGGAATTTTTGAAGGGCGGCGTTGGTTAAAAGGAGTGACTGTTCGACGATGGGATTTTTTGACATTTGGTCTGAAATGAATTTTATCAGAGCATTTCCCGGAAATGTAAGATGATTGTTTTATTTTATATAAATGAATTTGGTGCCATTGTGTTCTTCTTTCCCTTATTCTAAATACTGCTCGGCCTACTACTGCTTAAAGTTTCTATTTCAACTGCATTAATTTGGAGATGTTTATTATCTTTTTTCTTCGATTGCTGTTAAATTCAGAGTGTGCCAAAAATTCCTCAATTTTGTGACATATATGTACACAGACACACACAAGCTTTTGCTCGTATTATAATATATGATAGACGTGTTGATCTTTTAAAAAAGATATTTACTGTTTAAATCTGATGTATGCAAACCATTAAAAAGTGCGAGTTTTTATTGTTGGAGATATTTTTAGTAGTCTTCTGAACAAAGAAAATACAGTTAGCTTATAAATATATGCTTTTTTATGTTATGTATAACGACAGAAAACTTTTAATTAGCTACTCCGATTTTCATAATTCTTCTCCTTCTTCTTCTTTTCTGGTACTGACTCTTTAAATTAAGTGATATTTGAAACAATAAAGTAAGTGGGCAATAATAATAAGCTGCCTCAAAAACAATTGCGTTGTGCTATACCTCTTATAATAAAATATGTTAATAGTCGCGCAATAACTATATATCAATGCAATGAAGTAAGAAACTTACTATCTATACTTACTTACTATCCATATGTAACAAAGAATACAAAATCTTTTATCGAACAATGGCGTCAATTCCTTAGTCGTTTTTACATTGGTTTTATGTTAGAACATTGTTATTTTATGTCCAAAAGAGTATATATAAAATAGTATGTTCTTCCGTCTATTGTACATATAATCGTATACCAATAAAACAAGTTGTTTTACTGCATTCATATAAACTGTTTTATGATATACTTTGTATATTATTATTGCATACTTATGATGATACTACATGTATCTCAATAACAGACGATAATTTAAGCAACATTTAAATAATATAAAAATGTTTCGAAAAGTAGCATACAAGTATCGATTAAGGGGGTTACCATTAGCATACATTCTCTTTCTGTGCTCACAGAACACATTTATCTGCATATAATTTGATTCATTAGGTTAGTTTAGAGTTTCGTGTATATAAGGGCACATGTACCGAATGCCTTGTTCTTGTAAATCACCCCTCCTCATTAAATTTGTTGACTGGAAAAAATATTAATTTTGATTTAATGTTACGCCATTCTAAAAATTTGAAAACTCCCGTAGAACAAATTCTTTACATTCGAATTCCATCACAATTGTTGGGTGCTTTCGTGTTCACCACCATACATACAAGCAAACAAACAACTTTTTAAAATAATTGAAAATGGACTCCAAGGGTCTGAAAACGTAAAAAAATATAAACACACGTACTCACTGAGTAATGGAAAAGTAGATTCAGGGAACCTCTAAACATGAATATATACTATATTTCCACAATTTTGTAGTCGGTTTTTTATCATGACTAGAATACTTTCTCACAGTATATGCGCCCGCAAAATAAAAATGAAAATATTATCAGTGTGAAAAATTATTATAGATAACAACAATTAAATACTAAAATAATGATCTATGTTTTCCTTAGTTAATTATCAGGAATTTTAATTAGTTAATTTAGATTACATTAATTAAATACAAGAAATGTAAATGATACCATATACTTGCTTGATTCATAATACTTATTTGTGAAATATATAACTGTAAACACGTCATTGTACTTTTAATTTTAATAAAGCATTTAAAACCATTATTGAGTTCATAATAAATTTAAGGAATGTTAGTATTTTAAAATTTCTTACGTAAAAAGATGGGATGAATTTTAAATATATAATTAAAACGCATAATCTAGAAATGAATTTAAAAACGAAGGTGAAACTGCTTTTCGGATTACTGTTTTCCTGAAATATAGAAATTCCATTTCTGGAATCGGAACCGGAAAAAATACTCGAGCAACAATATGTTGCTTTATGATGTGTATGTAAGAATAATGTATAGAAAAATGTTCTGAGTTTTGCAATATTCTACCTAGCAACAATAAATAAATAAAAGAATAGACAACATAAATATAATCCAGTGAAGCATTACCAAAAAATAATGCAAAAAACATTCCAAAAGCCTTCTTCAAAGAAACTCACAGAAATTTATTATTTTACCTCCATCGTATAAAATATTTATCCTAATCTACGACATTTTAGAGACAGAAAGTGTTCACGCGAGATAAAATCCGTCAAAATGAAAAATTGTTCTTCGCCTTACCTTCAAAAAGTTTATTTGACATTTAACGTGACAAAGAAATTTTATTTTAGAAATATTTGAAAGTTATATAAGGTATATATGTTTTTAAGGATTTTAAAAACGATGTTTATTAAAATATAAGACAAAGATAACTTAAAAAATAGTTGCAAATTCTTTCTAGTAAAACATATAATGATAAATAAAACATTTGAAAATATTCACATTTTTAATTTTCCAAAACAGTCCAATTATAAATATTTATTCAAAGACGTAAAAAACGGTAACAACTTTGATGTGTTTAGTTTACATTTTATGGTAAAGTCCCTTAATGTTTCTAGATAAACATAAGGGTACATCTTCAGTTTGCATCATCATTTTTTATATTAAAATTTAATGACTACGTAAAACCCCATTTGCGACCTAAATTGGAACTTGAACAAACTACATAAGTCGTAAAACGTTTATTCTTTGTGATTTTGGTCTTCCTCCGTAGTCACATTTTTGTAAATCTCTTTTAAAGACCTCTACTTTTCTTAATTTCTACTAATATTTTTTCTCATCATCAGTTACATTTCATTTATAATTTTCTACTAGTTGCCCCTTGTATATTCTTTGAAATATATTGGTCTATAAACCTATTCCTTCAATCCACTTCTGTATTTATATATATGAGGAACATTTAATCGTTCGTTTCGCTGATAATGGCGCTTCCGAAAACAATCTGCTGTACTTGGAATATTTTTGCTACTTAAAAAGTTGTTTTATCTACAAAACCGTATATATACAATTTTTCAAATAATTTATCCTGTTATTCCTCACCCTGCGAAATTCATAATTTAATTAAATTTTAACTAAATGTGCTGCTTCTATAAGCTCATAAGTCGTTATATGTTCATATATATCATTATAGCTGAAGCATTCATCCCTAAGGATATACGTTCATAATGACCCTCATGTCCATGAAAAGGTGAAAATTTCGGAAATGGTCTTTTACCAAACTACTTTGCCGGATTTTAATAATACTGACAATGTACTAGATAAGACCAAATCCATTTTAAAATATTTATTATACATGTATTCTTAATTCGCCCCTTAGTCTTAGAGTTGCAAAGAATCGGTTTATTCCCATGTTTATTTCCAAAAGACCCGGTTTATTCCCAGGTTTATTGCCAAAAGACCTGGTTTATTCCCAAAAAATCAGGTTTATTCCAAAAACACCCGATTTATTCCCAGGTGTAAACCGGGCTTTTTCTAGCCTTTGCAACTCTACGTAGTCTGCATGTTCATTCACATGAATTGCGTGTCTATGCAAGTGAAATTTTTGGGAGAATTACACATCTGTATATTGAAATATATATCTGTAACCTTTAAATAATGGTTATTAATTACTTTGTCACTATCGCTGTTTCTCTTTTTCGAAATTAGATATTTTATGTAAAATGTTAAAGTGGATACAAATGAGTGTAATTTGGAGAATAAATCTGAGATTATTATTTTTTTTAAAATTCTATGTACTCTATTATACTGCTTGATCAAAAAGTAACATAGGAGATGAAATCAATAAATCGAAAAGTATGTATTCAGTAGCAAATGCCGGTTCCAGTTAAATATACAGAAATATATGAAATTTTAACATGGGTGTTTAATTTCTTTATCATTATCTCCCTCTTCCTTTTTTCTAAATTAGTTATTTGTGTTAAATAGTAAAATGGATCGAAAAGTAATTTATGAACATAATCTGTCTTTGAAACCGGTAGATTAAAAAGACACAAAAGAACGAAAGTTTCAAGAATTCGAAAACTACGTACTCAGTGGTACGATGCCGTTTTCACAGCATTGTAGAGAAATACATTCCACTTTAACATTGGTTATTCATTGCTTTATCATTATATTTTTCGAAATTAGATATTTTCTGCAAAATAGAAAATAGGATTCAAAAGTAGTCAATAAGAATAATTTGTTTGTGAAATTCCATTATTTGATTCAAAAATCATCAAATTTGAATAATTCGAAAAAATATATATTCAGTGACACGTTCAGTTACAAAGGCTAGAAAAAATCCGGTTTAAACAGGAGCATAAACCGGGTTTTTTGGGAATAAACTTGATTTTTTAAAAATAAACAAGGTCTTTTGGCAATAAACCTGGGAATAAACCGGGTCTATTGGAAATAAACTTGGGAATAAACCGATTTTTTGCAACTCTAGTGACACGATGCGGTTTTCTCAGCTATGTACAGAAAAAAGTCAATTTTTTTATTAAAGAAAATTTTACTTGATATTTGTCATGATATTTCTTCATCAAAAAGTTACTCTTCAGTCATGAAAGCAGTTTGAATTGCAACTCATTACAGTTCGCGACATAACTAGGATTACAAATGTTTTAATGGAAAGTTGCCCTGAAATATAATTGCCATTAGACGTGGCAACATACTTTCAAGAGAATCAGAAAGAATTTCTGGTGTAATTCTTATAAGGCAATGGATTAACTAGTAATGATATCAGCTGTGGGGGAGTTCTAACATTCGGTTACGGATGTCTCGTTTCGAGATTTAATTGTAGAAAAAACCCAGCGTAGCGGGCGAAGCCTGAAATATAATTTTAAATAGGTATAAGTATTCTTTTAAATGTTTTTTTTTCGTGAAAATAAACTTTCAGAAAACAAAACATAAATAATTTCAATTATTAATAAACATTTTCTTGTAACTAAGTTTTATTACTTGATTCCTGAATTAACATTTTGCAAAAATATTTTTTGTTTATGTAATCGAAAAATTCTTGATTTAAAATTTTCAATATTCAGTTTGTCTTTAACACTGGTATGAACAGGTGCACTCTTTTTCTTTGGTTTACAGGTCTTCATGATTTTAAATTAATTCCCTTCATATTACTACTATATAACCGCAAATTTAATATTGCAATGTTTTAATAAATTAGGATTCTTTAGGTCATCCGTGTGGCCTCAGTGGTCTTGCACTGCTTCTCCACTAATTGTTTGCGACAGTAGTAGGTGATGAGTTCGACTTTCACATGGTACATGTCTTCCTTAAGTGTATATCCTACTTCCTTGTGATAATAAATACTATTTTGTGCTATCTGTCCACTTATTTGACGAACTGTTACACAAATTTTTAAGATTAAGTATACGAACCCCAATGTGTATGTGATAACATGAACACTCCAGTCGAATATAAAAATATCTTTCGCGATGTTTTAAATGCATCCCTCAGCCAATATCAGGATCAGCAGATTAAACCACACGTAAAAAGCCGCCGCAGTCCATTATTACTGTTACTGGCCGATACATGTTGAAATTCATTAAAAAAAAAAAAAAAAACGTTGTTACTTATTTGAAAGACGATTTATTATTCCATAATAAATAGATATTAGAACATTCTCGTAGTGTTTTAGACATCTTGAAATTGCTATGTAAATTGGATGTTAAGGTATCTGACTACGTTTAAAAAGTGGTTTTCGACCAAAATTGTCAAAACGATTTTATTACATTTTATTAAAGTCCAACTTTTTATCTTTCTAAAACTTTATTTATTTTTATTGTACTATAAATAGAACCGGAGTTGCAGCGGTTTTTAAACTACTCAACAGTTATCACTCAAACCGGAAATACTGTTTAAAGAACCGGAAGTACTATTTAAAGATACTAACTGGGAGGGTGACAGCAAAAATATGGCCTTCTAGAATTAAACAAAGGCTCAGTATTTGAAAAAAAGAGTATGGCTCATAAAAACAGTGAAGTTTAGATGCATATTAATACTGTAAAAATTCTTGTAGTAAAACATAAAACTAAACTTTAAATGCATTTTTTGGAATATGTAATTTTTGGAGAAAATTCCATACGCAAAACATGATTTCTCAAAAAGTTATTAGAATATCTCTATGAAATTTAAATTGCATGTTGTTTACACAATTGTGACGGCAATGAACTAAAGATTTAATTTTAATATAAATATTTTTTGTTTTATGGGTGTTTTCGTGGAATGACATCAATGAATTTTATGAAAATCAGCATGTAAAAATGTGCGATATACTATAAACTTTGCAATATTTAAAATATCTCTTAGATTTTAGTTCATTGCCTTCACCAATGTCATAAGTATTATGTGTAAAAAGAAAATTAAGATACATGCAGTAGAATGTTCTGTAGGGTGTTTTGCGTATTGAGCCAAATTTCACTAAATTTTATCAATGAATGATCTATTTTTTGCTTTTTTTCATAGTTTCTAGTCATATTCTTAATAAAAATATGATCAAAAAATAATGAAACAGCTGTTTTGAAAACAATTGCTCCGTACGTAGTCAGGCACCTTAAATAAAAGCTAATTCAATTTGTCATAATCTCGCTACAAACAGCTATAAGATTATTAGGAAACATAAAATCACAGAAATCCATAGCTCTTAGACTCATACTCGATTGCGCAAAGCTAATTACGGTATTGCAGTATTACTAAGGAAGCAATGAGAGAGCTAGGTATTGTCTGAAATCTTTACTAATAGCAACAGAATTTTGAAGTGAAAAGGCGTCGTCAAGAAAAAGCGCGAACAAATTTTTGGAATAAATAAAATTAGGAAAAACATGGTACAGATGATAATTTTAAACAGAACGAATTTGACTTGGAAAATAAAAATTGTTTTTGAAGGAAAATAATAACGTGATGTGATTTGGGAATATTTTGAAGGGAAAAATATATATTAGTGGAAATATTTTTTTGCTTGTGAAAACTACACAGTGATGCTGTCAGTACTTTCAAAATAATTAAATTTTTTTGGTGTGACTTTTAGATTACTCCATATAAAATGAATCGAAGAACGATACATTATATCAAATAATTCTCCAACTTAACGTTTTTTATTTATACAAATTTATATTCACTTACTTTATTTGACAAATTTTAAATCCTACTGCAAAAAACAGTACAGTAAAAACATTTCTTATTCGTTAAAATATATTTATGGTAAATACATTAATTGCATATTTACATTTAATTATGATTCATTTCAGAAATATCATATTTTGTAAATGTCTGCTTAGATTTTATTTGTCATTTGATGGATAATCTGTCAAATTGTAAAATTATTAATTATAAAAAAAGAAATTACAATTGGTATACTAATGCATATTCGTAAATTTCAAACAGTTCTATGTTTAAACAGTTTTCTCTTTAAAGTGCTGATTTTAATCCTTCTTCTTTTTGCTCTTTCTAAGTAGTTAAGTATATGAATTTTGACAAAAATAGAAAAGACATGCATTCATTACTGATAATATCAAACTAGAAAGATAAGTTTTAATGATATAGTTTTCACATTCCTTTCTTATTTTTCTGTCCTTGATGTCGAAACTGTCGCTTTCGAAAGACATGGATAAAAGGTTACACTTCACTTAAAAGAATTCGCTAACTGAGTATAAATCTATTATTTAGACATACTTTACATTATGACAATAAGTTTTTAATGATATAATCTTCAAAAAGGTGTTTTTTTGTTTTCTTGGTGGTTTAAAAATATATTTTATAACAGTTAGTTAAAAAATCGTATTTTACTTTAAAAAGATTGTCTACTACTTTTAACAACAATCCGACATAAATGCAATTATTTGATATACTTTATCGTGCAAACACGCTATTCCTTTTCTGAAAATAAGAAGAAAACTGAACCGTAATATATATAATATTTTTGCATGGTTGACACGTTTGAAAATACGAAAAGACGGAATAATATATTGAAGTAATTTTGAACTTAAAAGTAATATTTTTAGAAACAATAACTGCAAAAGATATGTTTATCAAAATAACAAAAGACTTGATGAAAAACAATAAGTCTTAAATTCATAATCTTCATATTTCTTTTTTGTTTTTGTTTTTGTGGTTGTTGTTATTGTTATTGTTGTTGTTGTTGTTGTTGTTTCACTGCTGAATTAACATTTTTGTGAAAGAGTTAATTAAATAATAATGTATTGCTTAAAAATTACATAATCTAAATAAATAAAATATTTTGTGATGCTTTACTATGAAAATGCATTATTATTTTATTTATCAGAAAACAAATGAAAGAATGAAAGTGAATCGCAATATGTGAAGTATTATAACCAAGTTGAAATGATTTAAAATAATAAAAATAGTAAAAATAGTAATTTTATTGGATGGAGTGAAATGTCATTGTCATTTTTGTATAACTAGTTTAATTCTTTTTTTTTTCTTTTAACTCATTTAACGTTAATATTAAATATTAATATGGAAAAAATAAGCACATTCATGTCTATCAAGTATAAAGGAAGCAATTGAGATTAATACATCCATAGTAGACGTTTGGAAACATATGGTACATGCTATGCTGGATTGCCGCTGGAAAAAGATGTTGGAAGAAGAGAAAAAATAGAGGGAATCGAGTGAGAGTAAAGATAATTCTGCAATCCTTAGACATATAAATAGCGAGTAGTCGGCTGTTTGAAAATTACAACTGAGGATGCTCCAACTGGAGTGAAATCGTTTTTAAGTAATG
This sequence comes from Maratus michaelseni, assembly GCA_963931845.1. Lineage (NCBI taxonomy): Eukaryota > Metazoa > Arthropoda > Arachnida > Araneae > Salticidae > Maratus > Maratus michaelseni. The sequence continues at coordinate 284,497,888 of OZ007591.1, read as the reverse complement.
GTGACAGTTTTATGTGAAACATTTTAACATTTTTAATAATTAAAGACTGTTTTTATGGAACTTTTAACCATATTTTTAGGTAATGTCTGAGTGTAAAAACTTGTAATGTAAGCAATAAATATTAAATATACAGACATTGGTAACTGAATACCTTTTTTAATAATAAAAAAAAATCAACAAAGCACTAATAGCAAGTTAATCATGTATTATCTCTACGTTATTTATAATTATTTGTTGATATCAAGATATCAACAAACACATATACGAAATATATCTTGATATGTTGATATCAAGATATCAACACAGTGTATACCCACTTGCTATTTTTACATAAAAATCACATTAGCAAAATACATTTGTTTTCGCTATTTTCATCTTTTACTTTTAGGGTACTATTTTTAATATTGACAATAAATGTATTTTCATATTTTTACGTTTTAGTTCGGAATCTTATATATGATATTCAAACAATCTAAATAAAATAAAAAATCTAAAGATCAAAATTGGAGATGTCATATATATTTCGGTAGGCCAAATGTATTTGGTACGATATGAAATTAAATAAAGATTCGTGTGATTGACATACGAGATTGCAGTTTGGAAGAATATGATTCTCATGACCGAACATTTGTTAAAGCAAATGTTTAGTTAAAAAATAGCACATACATGGCTCTATTTTTTGAAGCTGCAAAGAAAATTTAAAGACAGTTACAGAACATTTATTTAGTGCAATCTGCTACAATATTTCAACGCGTGTGTTATTTGTAGCTTGAATCACATCCAAATGATACTCAGTTTATTTCCACACGCTGAAATACGGTGGTAGATTGTATAAAAGGTGATCTATAATTGCTTATTTTAAGATTTTTAAGGTATTTTTTTTTTTACAGACATGATGGCATAGCAACATTTATGAATATTTTTGGAATTATTTTTTTTTTTATTTGCTTAAAAAAATTCATTCGTTCGCATTTTCATTCAGACTCCATTTGCATAAATACATTTTCTATTGCTTTATTTTCTATTGAATTTTAAAAATTACAAAGCAATTTTAGCGCACCCTGTATTTTTTTAAATTGTTGTGTTTTTTAAGCTGTTTTCCTTCATCGTATCCATTTCCTTCTAGAATATTTTGATTATCATATAGTCAATTCTATGTCAGTACAGGTTTTAGGAGATATATAATTTGAAACCTAACTTAATCCACAAATACCTCGTTACTTTTAAAATGTAATTGACAATAACCATTCTGACATAATTGATTCGTATGAATTCATAACATTTTTAAAATAAAACGGAGAGATTTTATAAAAATTAACTAAAATTTTTAATTCTAAATTTATGAAAATTGGCGTTTAACTTTAGAATGTGCTTTTCTAAAATTCATTTTGGATAACATTTACAGTCAATGACCATGAGTGATAAATTAGCAGAAATTTTTAGGTTAATTGTATGTGGAAGAAATTCTAATAGTAAACTTTTACGTGATAAAATTATTTTCAATTTTGAACGTTGAAACTAGATTTATGCTTTCGTCAGATTTAAGCTTTTCAGCACCATCAATTTAATGCAAAAGGAAATTTTGCGCGCATATGCGCTAAAAGCTTATGTACGTACAACATTCATTTATTTATCCACGATTTCTATTATATTACAAATATTGTTACGCATAATTTGTTTAATTTCTATAATCGATCTTTTTCATTAATTGTCTTTTATCTCTATTTCTTTCGCTATTTATCGGTTCGAATTTTACTTCATAGCTTCGAATTACTTATAATGTAATTAATTTAATATGTTTTGTTGGGTTTTCCATTTTTTCGCTTACATTTTTAGGTAGCTTTCATTACAAAAAGCTACTTATTGCAGCCGTTCGGAAGAAAGCAATTACAAAAAATTTTGGTATATTTTCAGCGACCGTGACATCCCAGGAGGCCCCAAACCATCCTCCGTTCAAATGTGGATATATATATGTACATATATATATATATATCTATATCTGACGTATGTCATGATGTAACTCTCTTATTTATGAACTGAGTATGTGTATAGGACATACAAATTTCTCTACCGAGTTCGTTGACCAGCGTCACCCATCTTCTTGTTTCAAAATGGCGGCCAGTTAAACATTTAAAAATTTTTAAAAATCCAAAAAGATGCACAAATGAATTATAAACTGATAAAATTGTTTCTGTTAAGTGTTAGAAAGTAATACAAGAATAATGGAGCATTTTTAGTTTTTCTTGTTTTGGCTATATCTTAAAAAATGGATGACATACGGCAGTTTGAAATTCTAGGGTGGCTCAGATTTTGAAACAATCTGATATTTGTTATGCTGTAACTCTCGTATTTATGAACCCATATGAATGGCACTGATCATGTGTACAGAACATACCAAGGTCTTGACCGTGTTTCTTGTCCAGCTTGATGCGCCATATTGTTTCAAAATGGCGACAAGTTAATGTTTTTTAATTTTTTTAAAAAAATTAAAAAGATGTGTAAAAAATATAAATTGAAACAGTTGTTTCCGTTAAGTGTTAGATCGTGATACAAGGATTTCGATTATTATTTTTTTTATCTTTAAAAATGGCTGAGATATGGCAGTTTGGAATTCTAGGGTAGCTGACATTTTGAAACAATCTGATTTCTGTTATGCTGTAACTCTCATGCTGAAATTTGCATTCAAATTCAGTATTAACGAAGACCGGGATTGAATCTTCTTTAATCGGGTTCCTAGCATGTTAGCTTCGGTTGTTTTAGTAAACTGAGTTGATTTTTTTAAAAACATGGACTATGAAAGCTACCTTTTCTTCCCGGTACAGACCTTTAAGTACGTTTTTATGTTGTATCTTATTTTTTTTCCTTGCATTTTGTCTTTTTTTGCATACGGGGATTTAAAAACTTTATTCGTATATTATAAGTTTAACATTATAATTATCGTAATTGTCTATTGCTCGAAGATTAAAGCAATATAATAATCCCCCTGACAGTAATGGGTAGTTGCAAATAGTTTTGAAGTAACAAAATGCTTTTATTATGTTTTCTTAAAATATTAACAACTTCTACTTCTTATAGAAAATAAATTGAAATAAAAATAAATTGCTTTATTTTCTATTCAATTCTTAAAATTACAAAGGAATTTCAGCGCAACCTGTATTTTTTTAATTATATTTTACTTCATCGTATCCATTTCCTTCTAGAATATTTTTATTATCATATAGTCAATTCTATGTCAGTACAGGTTTTAGGAGATCTATAATTTGAAACTTAACTTAATCCACAAATACATCGTTACTTTTAAATTGTAATTGACAGTAACCATTTCTGACATGAATGATTCGTATGAATTCATAACATTTTTTAAATAAAACGGGGAGATTTTATAAAAAAATAAAGAAAATTTTTAATTCTAAGTTTATGAAAAGTGGCGTTTAACTTTAGATTGTGCTTTTCTAAAATTCATTTCAGTCACACATTTACCGTCAATGACCATGAGTGATAAATTAGCTGATATTTTTAGGTTAATTGTATGTGGAGAAAATTCTAATAATAATCTTTTACGTGATAAAATTATTTCCAATTTTGAACGTTAAAACTAGATTTATGCTTTCGTCACATTTAAGCGTTTCAGCAGCATCAATTTAATGCGAAATTACACTTTGCGCGCATATGTGCTAAAAGCTTTCGTACGTACAACATTCATTTATTTATCCACGATTTCTATTATATCGCGAACATTGTTACGCATGTTTTGTTTAATTTCTATAATCGATCTTTTCATTAATTGTCTTTTATCTCTATTTCTTTCGCTATTTATCGGTTCGAATTTTGCTTCATAGCTTCGAATTACTTATAATGTAATTAATTTAATATGTTTTGTTGGGTGTTCCAGTGTTTTCGCTTACATTTTTAGGTAACTTTCATTACAAAAAGCTACTTATTGCAGCCATTCGGAGGAAAGCAATTCCAAAAAATTTTGATATATTTTCAGCGACAGTGACCTCCAGTCCCCCAAACCATCCTCCGTTCAAATGTTGATTTATATATATATATATATATATATATATATATATATATATATATATATATATATATGACGTATGTCATGATGTAACTCTCTTATTTATGAACCCATTCGGATTACTGGGTATGTGTATAGGACATACCAATTTCTCGACCGAGTTCGTTGGCCAGCTTCCTCCGCCATCTTGTTTCAAAAGGGTGGTCAGTTAAACATTTTTTTAAATTTTAAGAATCCAAAAAGATGCAGAAATGAATTATAAACTGACAAAATTGTTTCTGCTAAGTGTTAGAAAGTAATACAAGAATTCTGGAGCATTTTTATTTTTTATTTTTTTGGCTATACCTTAAAAAATGGCTGATATATGGCAAATTGAAATTCTAGGGTGGCTCAGATTTTGAAACAATCTGATATTTTTTATGCTGTAACTCTCGTATTTATGAACCCAAAAGAATGTGAATGTGACTGAGCATGTGTACAGAACATACCAAAGTCTCGACCGTGTTCGTTGTCCAGCTTGATGCGCCATATTGTTTCAAAAGGTGGCAAGTTAATTTTTTTAATTTTTTTAAAAAAATTTAAAAGGTGTATAAAAAATATAAATTGAAACAGTTGTTTCTGTTAAGTGTTAGATCGTGATACAAGAATTCCCGATTTTTTTTCTTATTTTGGCTTTATCTTAAAAATTGGCTGAGATATGGCAGTTTGAAATTCTAGGGTGGCTGACATTTTGAAACAATCTGATTTATGTTATGATGTAACTCTCATGCTGAAATTTGCATTCAAATTCAGTATTAGCGAAGACCGGGATTGAGTCTTCTATAATCGGGTTCCAAGCATGTTAGCTTCGGTTGTTTGAGTAGAATGAGTTTATTTTTTAAAAACATGGACTATGAAAGCTACCTTTTCTTCCCGGTACAGGCTGGAAAGGACTTTTTTATGTTGTATCTTTTTTTTTCCCCTGCATTTTGTCTTTTTTTGCATACGAGGATTTAAAACCCTTATTCGTATATTATAAATTTAGCATTATAATTATCGTAATTGTCTATTGCTCGAAGATTAAAGCAATATAATAATCCCCGTGAGAGTAAAGGGTAGTTGCAAATCGTTTTGAATGAACAAAATGCTTTTATTTTGTTTTCTTAAAATATTAAAAACTTCTACTTCTTATAGAAACTTCTTTGTTTAATGACAGTGCTAATCTATTTAAGAATAAATTAAAAGTACGTTAATGGCATATTAGCTTCTGCACGTTACATTTTTTAATAAAAATTAATGATAATAAGATGATATTCCATAAAGTGTAAAAATTTAAAAATAAATGCAGTTTTTTGTGATTTTTTTATTGTTGGAATATACTTAACTTAATAAATCACCTTTAATGCAATTACATAATGTTCATTTTTCCGCATTCCTGTAACATATGAGTATCGTTTAGCATTTCTTTTTTTAAGAAAAGCATAAGCTTTTGTGGTAAGAGTTGTAGTAGTTTAAATGCTCTTGATGATGAGAATATTTTTTGCATCATTAAAAATAGTAGGAGAAAAATAACCTGTCATTAAGACATAGTTCCTACTTCACTTAGAAGTACGTGACGCTCATAAGCAATTAACATAATTAGTTTTAACTAAAAACTATAATTTCATATTAAAAAGGAAAAAGTTTATCGTTATAAATAAAACCTAATAATGCATTTCGAATTTCTATTCAGTCAATATAAAGTATAAACTCATAAACGTTACTTTACCCCTTTGTCACAAGTGTATTTATTTTAAATAGCACAAATAACCTGAAAAATTCTTACTTATGCGGAACGACTTAACCCTTTATATCCTGAATTATTTTTCCAGCTACTTTTTCATTGCATTTTTGCATCATTGGATAAGTTTTGGTGCAGAATAAACATAGGAAAGTGGAAAATAATTTTTATAGTGTTTTAGTGGTTAATTATGCAACTGAAAATTTTTTTACCCTATGATATATAATAAAATAGTAAATTTCAAATAGTAAACTTCAAATAAAATATAAGAAATGTTCACCTGTAGAGTATAGAAAACAATAGAAAATAATAGTACTAAATAACCAGTAATAAACTACTAAAATTACTCAAATGAAAAAACATGCACGTCGATTCTATTGCAAAATGGATTTCGAATGTAGCGTGGCAAATGTAAAATCCCTACAATGCAACGAAAGAGGATATGTGCTTGAATTTGCCATCTCCAGCCTGCTTTCAGAAATACACTCTTTGTGCCATTGTGAATACCGTGAGGAAAAACGGTCATATTACGAATATATAGGTGTTTTATTAAAGTGGTACTTATAAGTACCGTCAGGTTAAAAAGGGTTACATTATATAAAACTTTGCATTATTAGATACACTAGGTTGCAATTTGTTTATTAATGTTATGTCTATATCATTATAATAAAGCAGTACATAACTTTTCTAAGTTTCTAAAAATAGATATTCTTATAATTTTAATGTTTTTTGTTATATTTTAATTGAACTTAGGGGAGGGGGGGGGATGCAGCCATAATAGCACAATGATATATTTTTATTCGCGTGTGCTTTACATTTTTTCGTGTGGACTTTGAGTTCGCAAGAGATTTCAAACCAATATTTAGGGACATCGCAAAATTACCCCATCCTGGTTTTAAATTTAGTATGCAGTGCATCAGAACATATATATCCTATTTGTTTCAGTAAATATTCTTTTTTAATTTTTAAACGAGTTGTTTTACGATACTTAATGTTTTTGTTTGCTAAGAATGCCAATGGCGACAAAATTTAATGTGTGAAATATCCAGCTGTCGGCAAAATAAACATGCAATAGACTCCTCACTAAAATAAAATTTAATTCTGTTTAATTTTAAGCACCTGAAAAATGTACATGTGCAATTAAGTTAATCAGGTCGTTACTACACTTGGAATACCTTGAATTATTGCCGTTTCCTGGCATTTCCCCCTTCCACTCTTATAGTTACTTACAAAAAAAAAAAAAAAAAAAAAAAAAAAAAAAAAAAAAAAAAACCACTTTACACGTACATATACGCCAACGTCGGCGATCTACTTTTCATCACAAATGAGTAACATTTTCCCCACTATTAATAACATTACTACGCTTCAGCATTATTATTATAAATATTACTATAATTAATTATAATTTATTTATTTTTAATGTACTTAAGGCTGCTCTTCAGTAAACTTCCCGATTCCCCTTGCTAATGTTATTCCTATGGGCGTAGGATGCATTCATATTTTTATAATATCTCCTCGGAAAATTAATATTTTTAACTTCTGTTGTCAATTTGTTTCTAAAATATATGCTTAATTTTATATAAAACGTTAAAATCTTATTCAGTTTCGCTAAGATTTTAACGCATAAAAATATAAATTAAGCACATAATTTAGAAATACTTTGGTAACTGAGAAAAAAGAGACATTCTTTATGAACGGTGCAAAGAAAACAAAAGTTAAAAATATTAATTTTCTGGGGAGATGTTTTAAAAATACGAATACATCCTACGCCCATAGGAATAACATTAACGAGGGGAATCGGGAAGTTTACTGAAGAGCAGCCTTAATACTAACATATTAACAATTAATTATTTAATTAAAATGCTATAAAATATCTGTGATTAAATGAGGTTAAGTTTACAATAGATAAAATAAAATATACTTAAATTTGGAATATTCACATTAGGAAAAGTGGTATTAACTGTACTGGCTATAAAAGTCTGGGATGTAAGGTCACAAATACTAATCGTAATAATAGAATGATCTCGAATTTTTATCGGAAAATTAAATAAGATTGAAGAGAATGGTAAATAAAATAAAATTTACACAGAAAAATATACGCTGTGTATTGCAAGCAGAATGCTTCGGTCACCACATTAGTGTTTTAGTAATAAGATTAGAGTGAATCTTTTGTTTAATCAAGGAACAGTATTTAAATAAACTGAGCTTTGTGATTTCACTGGAAGTGATCTTCGCCACTAGAGTCTTAAGAGAAGAATAGATTAGAACCGAGATATTTTATTATTCTAACTAGAGAGAGATTTTCATTATTTTTGCAGGATGCAATTTCGATAGCATTATATTTAAATACGTATAATTATTCATGAAAAAAATAATTTTGCATATTATCATACATATTTGAATTTAGGCTGTAGAAAAAAAAATCTGATCCGCCAGTAGTCAGAAATGTATGTATTTAAAATACAAAAGAATTATATTTTTGGAAAATCTGTGGTTTAAATACTTGTTTTATGATATATTTATATACATCTGGATACTTTACACTCTTAAAACGTTCTTCTTATATGGAAGGCACAAGACTATCGTTCCTATTAGTTTAATACGATAGGAAAATAGACCAATGTCTATGGAAATGGGAAACTCATTGAATACATAATGAAAGCATATGCACAAATATAAGAAACGAAATAAAAGACACCGATCACAGTTTATTATATATTAAACACACATATCTGTTTTCAGCACAATTTGGTGCAATTTGTTAACAAAATCCGATTAAAAATATTCATTGCTGAATTCTGACATCAATCTTTAAAAAGAAAATATGAGCGCCGTACGTACATGACGTCGGTCTCAGATAAGGGAATTACAGTGCTACGCATGTGTAACGCTAGTAGTGAAGTTTTTAAGGAGTAACGGCACTTTAACGCCCTGTAATTTAGGTTTATTTTTCGGGAATGCGTAGTTCTTATAAAAATACATTTACATTAAAATATCATATGTGTATTAAATTCGAAAACTAATTTTTTTTATGTTGAGATATTAAGAAACTGTGTCTTTAGCGGTAATGAGAGTGAGTGCTTAGAAAAAAGTGTAGACAAAAAGCGTATGATAATTCATCGTAGATATAAGCTAGAACAATGTGGCCAAAAATATTTTATTTAGTTCCAAAGCAAGTAAAATACGCAGCAGTTTTTAATAGTGTGCACTTTCTGTGAAATGAGAACAATTTAAAATAAGACAGGAACGAAAACTCTTGCATCACGCATAGAATATGACACACTTTCCAACACTAACATAATGCCATCCTTAAAATTTCATTTTATCAAAGAATCAAATCTATCATAATCCGACCTGTATCCAAATGCTTTAGTGTGTCTCTGTAAATAAAGATGAATGCTATGCACTCCTTAGTTTAAAGAAAGCAGGTTATAGTGCACCTCAGTGATTCTTTATAATTTAATTTTGTTTGATGTATGATAACATCATTAAAATGCATCGCAAATGATTCCCCCCATTAAATTATAATGGAATGAAATTATTTTACGCGTCTCTGTAAATGAAATATAATGCTACTTATCCTGTATTTCTTAAAATGCATATTTCAGTCCACCTCAATGATCCATATCAATTTCTTTATGTTTGAAGTACTATAAGATCATTAAAAAGCATAGGAAACAATTTTTCCTTATAGACCATAAAATAACGGAATTATTTTGTGTGTCCCTGTATTCGAGCTACAAATGCAAGACACTTCATTTTCAATATCGAACATTCTAAGATCAAAAACATATAAAATTTTCATTTCATGGCAATCCGAGTATAGTTACGAGTGCTTGAGCAAGAACAGATGGCAGAAGGCAGATAGCAGAGATACAAACCGAATTTATAAACATTTTCCAACGTAATTAAAAAGCGTTAAAATGCACTTTCAACCAAGAGTATCGTTACTTAAAGTTACACAGAAATGCGAGAAATCAATAGTTAAAATATAAATCCTACGTATTTCATTTGAAATACATGTGGCAGTTTTCTGCCTAAAAGATCAAATTGATTATAAAATTGACGAATTAGAAAGACCATTGATTTTGAAAAAAGTGTTCTGGAAAAAAACCCAGTTCCTAATGTTTTCTTCACTGTTCAATCTCTGTGGCGCGCACTACATCTATAGCTCTAAAATTGCCCTTTTACATTCGATATTGATTTCCAACTATTAAAATATGGTTTTTGTGTGTAAAAAGACTATTTTAAGCGACATTATTTTATTTTAAATTTCGAACCTGTCGAAGTTCTTTCACACCTTAAAGTAAAACACATGAAAATACCAATGTAGTTATGTTTAGTAATACAAAATTAGTTTGTTTTCTAAAATACCGATTTTGGATTGACATAGGCATAGCTTCTAACCTTTTGGATTTTATATAACCAATAGTCATTTTTAACCAATATTTTCTTTAAGAGGGTCGGGGACACAAAAATCTTCATTTTTTTGAGAAATATTTTATTATATTAACCCATTCTCTGTTTTTATCCGCTTAAAATGACGTTTAAATCATGTTTCTATCTTAAATAGAACAGGATATATTAATTTTTTGTTTTAAAAATCTAGCTTTCAAGTAATGGTTGTCATGGAAACGTTTTTGCGTTTTTCTGCTTGATGGGTTCCTTCACGCTTTCTCGTCTTTAAATCGTTATAAGTCAAAAACAGTTAAAGATAATTGGTTAAAACTTGGAACATGTCTTTTTCAGTTATTTTACTTTAATTTTGATTCAGCAAATTTGAAAAAAATATTTACTTTTGAAAATATGATTTTTTTTTAAGTTACATATTTTTTTTTAAGTTTTTACTTTAAATATTTAATTTCGTTTTGTAATTAATATATATTTTAAATGCTGAATCCAAATTAAAATTTATATATTTCTGTTTATTTAAATGAAAAAGAAAATGAAATTTTACAAATAATATTTTGAGTTATAACGATTTCAAATTACCCCACTTTTTTAATAAATTTTAAATTAATATTTTTAAAAAAGTTATAAGAAATTATATGTGATTTTATTTACAAATAATATGGTTAACCATCACAACAAAATTCAAAATTTTATCTCAATAAATTATTATTATTTTTTTTTAATGTGTCCCGAACTCCCTTAAAAATGGAAATCAGAGTGAAATTAATTGGTTGTCGTCTGAGCCCGAAGAAGGAATTTCAATATCCAGGCATTGAATTCCAATACTTTAAGTAAATTCAAAGCTTAACACTTTTCTGATTCTCTCCCCCTATTTCTTAAATGTTGCGTTTGTAGAAAAATGAGCGCGAACTTGAAGCTTTTTCTGATATTTAAATAAGAGTCCGAATTTTAAAATGCCAGAAATTAAAAGTGAAGGCATGAATGATAAAATAAAGACACGTGTTAAATTCATAAAAAAAAACTCTTACTATATATATACATATCTTGCACATATAGAAACATCATTCTACATATATCGAGAGTTTTTACAAAATCGGAGAGAAATGCTTCGAAAAAAATATATAAAAACGTATACATTTTTCAAAGCGTTTCTCTCCGATTTTGTAAAAATTCCTTTACTAATTTATTATACATAAAGCAACATTATGTTGTGCAATAACAAAATCTATTTCGAGAAAATCATCATTATGCACCATTACGTATTTCTTTTCTACAAAAGCTCATGAGCCAGACTTGTTGCTTTGATTAAGTAAATATTGAATAAAAACTTTTGAATAAGACGTTAACAAGGGTCATAAATAACCCTTAACATATAACTCATAACAAGGGTCATAGGGTCGCAAAGAAGCCTTTGCTCCTGATTTTGTAGCATTTTTAAATGAAGGAAGTTATACTTTATTTGAAATATTCTTTAATTTTTTATTATATGTCTTGCACATATAGAAACATCATTCTACATATATCAAGAGATTTAATCTAAAAAGTTTAATTAACTTTCAAATTTATTCGAGGCTTTACAATGTCTGAGTGTCCTTGGCACGTACTTACTGTGCTTAGGGCATAATCAGGCCCTGACTGTCGCGCAGATATATTTATCAAATGTAATTAAATATATATACTGGGTCAGAGTATGTTTATTTTATTTGAAAAAAGAAAGATTAGCAGGTAGAAATATGCTATTTTAATTTAAAAATAAATAAATTTTATAGTGAGAATGAGATTCTGGAGCAAAAAAAATTTTTTTTTTAAAATCCTCTACCATTTTTTCCTAAAATGTTCATTCTTAGCTGTCAACAATAGTAAAAGATCCAATTCATCTTTGTCATAAATACTGTCTAAATTTTAAATGAGGTAATATATCAATAATATTGTTGTGAGCTCGGGGTTCGAAAGGACTGATGCCAATATATAAGAACAATAAAAAGGCTTTATTCACTATAAACAGTGCAATACGAACACCAATATCTTCTGAAAATTACAGGATATTCAGTAATCTTCAAATCCAATAAAAGCACAGCAAAATTTCACACAAACAATGCGTTCAATACGACGTATCAACGACAAAATCAATCCGAGAAACACAGTTCTCAATGCAAAGCCTCTCGTATGAATTCAATCGCAGTTGACAGACAACTAACTAACTGAACTGGTGGAGGTCCCTTATATAGACTTCAGGGATCTTTCCAGATTATTCCAGGACTTTCTAATGCTAGAAATTACCAGAAGGTCCTCCAACTCTCGATAGAGTACTCCAAACGTGAAAGGATCCCAATGTAAATGTATAAGGGGGGGTTGCACAAAAAGTCGCCAAATCCGTCGCCAACTTGGCGACATTTGGCGATATATCGCCAAATTTGGCGACAAAAATAAGTCGCCAAAACCATCGCCAACTTGGCGATAAACCCATTCCTTGGCGATATTCCCATAGAACTCTATTGTAAAAACGATGAGGGTGTAAGGTTGTTTTTCTTACAAAGCACCTGAGGCCTTTAGCATTGAGTTACATGATGCTCAATAGGAAATACATTAATACTGCAATTTTCACAATAATAAAATAAAATAAATTTAAACAAATGGAATATTTACAGATATATACAAAATTCATAACATTGCCCCCCTCTCAAGGACTGCACGTCCCGGGCAGTTCAACCTTTGATCGGAAAGCAAACCCGTTACCAACAAATGCTATACTATTCAAAACACATTCATGATGCTGAATTATACAAAATATACACTTATTTAAAAATAAAATAAAATTAAAGCATAGACATTATTACATACAAGTATTTAAATAATAATAACAATAATAATGATAATGCTAAGCAAAATAAATAATTACATTAATTTATATACAAGACCATGGTCATACTAATTTACATTATTTACATTACACTATTTACAATCAATGAACTAAGTACTATGGCCATAGTATGGAGCCAGCCTGTCGTAATGAACGACTCTAGGCTTCGAACTTGGTGACTTTCGGATCCGAATTACGACATCGTTCAGTCTGTTTAGGACTGTATAAGGACCGTCCCAGTGCGATTGCAGTTTGGGAGAAAGTCCTTTGCGTCGAGTCGGATTATAAAACCAAACCTTGTCACCTTCTTTGAATTGATGTCCCGTGGCTTTCGTGTCGTACCTGGTCTTCATCTTCTCCGTCTGTATGTTGATCCGCTCTCGAGCCAAGTTGTGGACGTCTTCAAATCGTGCCTGGAGATTCTGCACGTATCCCTCTGGCGATGAAGGCGCATCTGGAGGGCGACCAAAAATCAGATCACAAGGTAGACGAAGATCACGACCGAAAAGCATCTGAGACGGGGAATAGCCGGTCGTTTCATGGACGGCGCTGCGATAGGCGAGGAGAAACAAGGGAAGTTTTTGGTCCCAGTCTTGTTGGTTTCTTGAAACTAGCAGTGAGAGGTTGTTGAGGATGGTACGATTAAACCTCTCAACCATGCCATCCGACTGTGGATGTAAAGGCGTCGTCCTAGTTTTGTCCATTCCGAGAAGTTGACAGAGACCCTCAATCACAGCAGAGATGAAATTTCTCCCCTGGTCAGAATGCATTTGAAGGGGGACTCCATACCTTGATATCCACTGGTGTACCAAGGCATCCGCAACCGTAGAAGCTTCTTGATCAGGGATGGCATAAACTTCAGGCCATTTCGTGAAGTAGTCCATGACAACAAGGAGGTATTTGTTGCCATCAGCACTTCTTGGCAGAGGGCCTAGGATGTCAAGGGCGATGCGTTCGAAAGGTGCTCCTACATTGTAGAGATGTAATCTTCCTCGGCTACGTTTCTTTGGTCCTTTTCGAGCTGCACATGCATCGCAAGATTTGCACCATCGTTCGACGTCAGCTCTCGCTTTTCCCCAGAAGAAGCGCTCTCGGACTCTATGTAATGTTTTCATGACTCCAAAATGGCCACCAGTGGGACTGCCATGTAATTCCTTGAGGACCTCTGGTATTCGGGATCGAGGAAGTACCAACTGCCACCGAGATGTCTTCCCATCTTCCGATTCGAATTTTCGGAACAGGACACCATTCCTGACGTGGAGGGAGTTCCAAAGAGCCCAATATTGCTTCGTCGTAGGACTGTTAGTAGAGATGTCTTTCCAACTGGGCTTCGTGCTAGAAGATTCTAATAACTCCAAGATTGGTTTGATCTCAGAGTCTGCCATTTGATCTTCTCGAATCTTCTCATCACTCCAGGGATCTGGTGGCGTCAATAGTGAAGTCTTCGTCTGGCGTATGACATATTCGGGATTATACTTGCTCTCCGCTCTGGAACAATAGCGACAGCTCTCGGGACACGGTCTTCTTGATAGGGCATCGGCGTTTCCATGCGATGAGCCTTTGCGATGCCTGATGTCAAAGTCGTATTCCTGGAGCCGTTGTATCCATCTGGCTACTTGGTCCTCTGGGTTCTTAAAATTCATCAGCCATGTTAGGGATGCGTGATCAGTACGAAGGAGAAATTTCCTGCCATAGAGATAGTGATGGAAGTGTTCTATGGCTTTCACTATAGCTAATAACTCCTTACGAGTGACGCAATAATTCCGCTCTGGTTTCGATAAACATTTGCTCCAGTATGCTACGACTCGTTCTTGGCCATCTATTTCTTGGGAAAGTACAGCGCCGACACTTTCATGACTGGCATCCGTGTCCACAATGAACTGTTTCTCGGGGTGCGGATAGGTAAGGACTGGAGAGGATGTGAGAGCTTCTTTCAGCCGCTGGAAGGAATTCTCGCATTCTTGTGTCCATAGAAACTTCTGCTTGCTTTCAGTGAGCCTATGCAATGGTCTTGCGATGTTGGAGAACCCCTGGACAAACTTTCTGTAATAAGTGCATAGTCCCAGAAAGCTTCGCAACTGATGGACATTTTCCGGACGCTTCCAGTTCTTTACTGCAGACACTTTTTCAGGATCTGTTCGAACACCTTCAGCTGAGATGATGTGTCCTAAATAATTTACTTCGCGTTGGAAGAACTTGCATTTCAGAGGGTTCAGCTTTAAATTCGCCGCTCTTAGCTTCGTTAACACTTTTCGAATATTTCCAAGATGTTCTTCAAACGTGCGGCCACCAATGATGACGTCATCTAGGTAGATGAGACAAGCTTCAAAAGTCAGGCCTTTTAACACTGTCTCCATGAGGCGCTCGAACGTTGCTGGAGCATTGCAGAGCCCGAACGGCATAACTTTAAATTGCCAAAGTCCTTGTCCAGTAGTAAATGCAGTCTTCTCTTTGTCATCAGGATGGATCTCTACCTGCCAATATCCACTCTTCAAATCAAGTGTGGAAAACCATTTATGTCCTGAAAGAGTATCTAGTGTGTCGTCTATTCTTGGTAGAGGATAGCTGTCCTTCTTCGTGATATCGTTAAGTTTACGATAATCCACACAAAATCTTGTGGAGCCATCTTTCTTTCGGACCAACACGATGGGAGAGGCCCACGGACTTGATGACGGTTCGATGATGTCACTATTCTGCATCTCTTGTAAGAGCTTAGAAACCTCTTCTTGTTTTGCGAACGGCAAGCGTCTTGGATGCTGTTTAATCGGTGGATGGTCGGCAGTATCAATTCTATGACGTGTCAGAGAAGTGCGACCTATATCATTCTCGTTTTGTGAAAACACATCCTTAAATTCCTGGAACAGTCTTTCTGCGGCATGTCTCTGTTCAGGAGATAAATTTTCATTTCGTCCAATTACAGGTGTTAAACTTGTAGGCGGCTCCGATAACGTCAAGCTCGGGTCTTTGCAAACACAGGTAACTGGAGCACAGGTTGCAAGCACTTCACCTTTCTGGATAATTCTAGACTTTTCACTTACGTTCGCAATCCTCACAGGTATCACATCTCTCGACAGATCTACCAGCGCTGATGCTATTAGCACTCCCTTTGGGCTCTTCTCAGGATATCCAGTCAAGCCATACTGGAAAATTCTTTCGTTTCCAGTTAATCCAGGTATCATCATTTCGGTTCGAGGAGGGATGGTAACATCTGCCTTGGCTGTGATCCGTTGAATGGACCCGGACTCATTTCCAAGTTTGAAAATAGTGACATCTTCTTGAGCAGAGCGTAATTCATTATTCTTAAAATCCAGTGCAAATCCATGCTCTTTTAAAAAGTCCAGTCCGAGTATGAAAGGATCTGAAATATCGGCCACATAGACTGTATGATGGTAAGCGGCGTTCCCAAACTTTATTTCCAGTGTCATTCTTCCAAATATGTCGATCTTATCTCCTGTCACAGTTTGAAGGATTACACGTGGCGGGGTCCAGGAGAGTTTTTCTTTCAGCCGCTGAGCTACATCTTTCCGAATGATGGTCACATTGGCTCCTGTATCGATGATCATATTACAGGGCAAATCATTCACACTTCCGACTAGAAAAACTCCGTTCTCGCCGCAACTTCTTGCAGAAATTTCACATACTTGAAAATGAGGCTTCTTAAGATCTGGAAACCTCCGCCCCGCAAGATGGTCAATAATCAGTTTTCTTGCTCCTCCGTTAGCGGGTGAGCTATTACCATCGGTGCTGGGTCGTCTTGGGCAGTCGATTTGGATATGGCCTTCTCCACCGCATCTCCAGCACTTGATCTTCCTGTAAGGTTTGTTGGCCATTAAGGAGTTCATCTTTCGCATTATGTCATTCATCTGCTGCTGTAAGCACTCCACAGCTCTATCCGACGTCTCAGGCAGGTTGGCTGCTCGCACAAAGTGTCGATCTTTCCTAGTAGCTTGCTGGGCTGCCTCGAATTTCAGGGCATAAACTAAAGCCCCTTTTAAGTCACTGAGATCTGCAATCCGGAGTTGTTTCTGGATCTCAAAGTCACGCACACCATCGATGAAATGCTGCAGAGCCAAGCTTTCTCTAATTTCAGTCGGACAGCCAGGATAAGCAAGGTGGGAAAGTCTCTCGACATCCGTAGCAAGCTCTTGCAGGGATTCAGTGGATTTCTGCTGTCGAGATTTGAGCTGGAGTCTGCTATATTCCTTCATGCATTTCTCGCCAAAGCGTAATTCTAAGGCACTGTCGAGCGTTTCAAAATCCAACGGTTCATTTGCAGGCAAAGTCTGTAGGACGTCGGCAGCATCAGCTCGTAGAGAAGCAGCTAACTGGCAAGCCTTTGTCTGGGAATCCCATCCATTGGCGTCCGCTACGATCCCAAATTGTGTCTTAAAAACTGGCCATGAGGATTTTCCGTCATAGGTCGAGAGTTTAATAGAGGCCCGAGGAAGCATAGCTTGATACTTGACATCTTCGGGATAGTTTTCGGCAGTGATCTTTTGTTTCTTCACATTTTCCAACTCTTTTTCTACACTCTCAATCCTTTCTTCGACGGTCTTGGCGATCTTTTGAACTTTTTCTTCTACTCTTTCTTCAACGGTCTCGGCGATCTTTTGAACTTTTTCTTCTACTCTTTCTTCTACGGTATTGGCTGTCCTTTGAATTTCTTCTACTTTTCCTTCTATTTGTTGAAATCTTCCTTCAACTTTGTTTTCCACGCCGTCAATTCTGTCATTTAAAGATGTTATTTTATCCTCTATTAAGTCTTTCAACTCTCCAAGGTTGGTTGACATATCCTTCTTCATTTCATCTTTTAAGTCGCCAAGGTTGGCAGTCATTTTCTCGTCTATCGCTGACATTTCCTTCTTCATTTCTTCCGACATTTCCTTCATTTCAGCCTGGTTTGCAGTCATTTTCTCATCTATCTCAGTCATTTCCTTCTTCATTTCTTCTTTCAACTCGCCAAGGTTGGCAGTCATTTTCTCATCCATCGCTGACATATCCTTCTTCATTTCAGCCTGATTCGCAGTCATTTTCTCATCCATCTCTCCTAATTTCTCCAATAATTTAGTCAGTTGCGCCTCCATTGCTCTGGTAATCGGCATTCAATCCCACTTCTGACACCAAATGTTGTGAGCTCGGGGTTCGAAAGGACTGATGCCAATATATAAGAACAATAAAAAGGCTTTATTCACTATAAACAGTGCAATACGAACACCAATATCTTCTGAAAATTACAGGATATTCAGTAATCTTCAAATCCAATAAAAGCACAGCAAAATTTCACACAAACAATGCGTTCAATACGACGTATCAACGACAAAATCAATCCGAGAAACACAGTTCTCAATGCAAAGCCTCTCGTATGAATTCAATCGCAGTTGACAGACAACTAACTAACTGAACTGGTGGAGGTCCCTTATATAGACTTCAGGGATCTTTCCAGATTATTCCAGGACTTTCTAATGCTAGAAATTACCAGAAGGTCCTCCAACTCTCGATAGAGTACTCCAAACGTGAAAGGATCCCAATGTAAATGTATAAGGGGGGGTTGCACAAAAAGTCGCCAAATCCGTCGCCAACTTGGCGACATTTGGCGATATATCGCCAAATTTGGCGACAAAAATAAGTCGCCAAAACCATCGCCAACTTGGCGATAAACCCATTCCTTGGCGATATTCCCATAGAACTCTATTGTAAAAACGATGAGGGTGTAAGGTTGTTTTTCTTACAAAGCACCTGAGGCCTTTAGCATTGAGTTACATGATGCTCAATAGGAAATACATTAATACTGCAATTTTCACAATAATAAAATAAAATAAATTTAAACAAATGGAATATTTACAGATATATACAAAATTCATAACAATATTATAAACAATACAATTTTGTCATATTTCATGATGACAAGTATAAAAATATAATTTGTAATATCCAAGATGTAATACTTTCTATGCTGATAGAAGCAATTCTAAAAGACGATTTATGTTAAGAGATTTATCTGTTTGAAATGCATTCAAATGTAGCTACTTTGCTTTGAGAATCGCAGAAATAAGAACATATGGAGAAATAACAACTTAAGAAATATTATTTTAAAAATGTTTACTGAACGTATCTAAATTCTTCCTGGAGTTAAAAAAATATATAATTTCAAACAAGAGGGAAAATATTTACATAAATATGTAATTTTCCATTGTTAAGCTTTAACGCTTTTTATACTTTTTTTATCGCTCATATAAAGGCACATTAGGATGTCGCTTTTCACATAATTTTCTAAATTTTAAGAAGTTATTTTAAATGTATCTAAAAAATATTTATTAAATTTAAAAGTTTAGTGAACTATGATATTTGTTTCATACTCTTAAAAAATTTAAAAAATGAAAATTTTTAAAAAGAATATCATATTGGGATAAATTTTGTATTTTTCACCAACAAAGAAACTTATATATGTAAAGATTTGGTAATTTGGATAATACCAAAAAATATAATCCAAAAAAAAAAAAAAAAATAAAGAAAGAAAGAAAATTTCGTTGTTTCACTTGCAATGCGTTTTGCATTTTAACTATTATTTCATATCTAAAGACTAAATTTATAACAAAGATTGAACGATAATATAAAATTTCACTTTAAATAGTACATGATTCTTGACTCACAACTTAAATAAGAAAGATAGCACGCATACTCAGTTTGCATATAGGGAATTTAAAAATTTGTTTATTACTCTACTCTTTGAAAAGCTGCTAAAGTAGAAAATGTCAATTATTTTGTCCATTGTTTAGATAGAACCCTTCACAAACAGAAGAAAAATGTAAAAGATAAGTCTTTATTTCAGCATTTATTCATTATAAATCGCACATGAATCGTATTCAAAAATTGCATCTTAATTGTGTCTTGTCCATTGTAATTGCGCAAAGATTTTATAAATGTAGAATATGCAACATTTATATACAGCGTGTCCCATAAATAGCACCCAAACTCTGCACAGCCAGATTCCTCTTTAGGATTACATAAAAAATGCCCAAAGAACTAGACCTGTACGATCCATAGTTTACGACAGAAATACGAAAAACAAAGTATGACGTCACAGCCGGTGCAAGGAAAAAACACCGTATTAAACACATCCACAGGTTATTTTCACTATCTTTCCAGACGGTAACGTTCAAAACGATCACTGCACATACCTTTCCAGACGGTAACGTTCAAAACGCTCACTGCGCATATCGCGGCATGCATGCACACTCGAGACTAACGAAAAAGACAGGCTACTGCAGTGCATTCCACTTATCTTTTTTTTACAGACCGCTAGCGTGACGTGATGCTCTTTTCGTACACCTGCATCGGTGCATTCGAGCATCATGTGACTCCGACGGTTTGTAAAAAAAGATTTTCGTAAAGCACCGCGGTAGCCTTTCTTTTTCGTTAGCCTCGATGCACACTCAAGGAATTGATGTATCGTTACGTAGTGACTACACAAACGGACATAGTTGCTCGTCTGCTTGCTGCTTGTACTTCGGTGGACCGCGCTGCCGTGACGTGTGCACTCATCCTCTCCACTGGGCGATCAAGCCTGCCTCGATGTGCACGGTAGACACTTTGAACATCTGTCTTTATAATTTGCAAATACTGATGTTAATGTGTCAAATAGAGTGTTTTCTTCTTACACCGGCTCTGACGTCATACTTTGTTTTTCGTATTTTTCTCGTAAACTATGGATCGTAAAGGTACAGTTCTTTGGACATTTTTTATGTGCTCTCAACAAAGAATCTGGCTGTGCAGAGTTTGGGTGCTATTTATGGGACACCCGATATATATATATATGCTATTCGCTGAAGATTTTAAAATGCCAATTTCATTTATTTCATCTGAGTACGAGTATGTGCTGTGAGATTCTTCAAAATAAAGATTGTGAAAAATTAATTTTTTTTACACCATTTATTAATTAAAATTGCATGAAATAAACACATTAGGAGAAAATGCTTTAGAAACTGATATGAGACATAAGGGCACCAATCTCTTATAAACACTATAAAAATAAGAAATACACAGCACATTATGAAAAGCGTGGTATTTTTTCATCAAGTTCAAACAACACTTGCTATCGATTGAAAAAAAAGAGCCAAACTGTATAGAATTGGAAAATAAAGGTCACATTAGGGGAAATTGCCAATGGAAAAGCAGAAAACCATAAGCATCAGAGGTTGACACATGAAGATAGAATGATTAGTATGAAAAAAATCAGAAACAAAGAGAGGGGATAAAATTATTAAATAATTATATGAGTATTTAAGAAACATAAAATGAAAAAGTTGGAAAAAAGTTATTTAGTAAAACTACGCTCTTTATTCAGGTGATTCAAGTATATTCTTTGTAGCTTGAAAAGACTTGTTGAGATACACTGCATAATTTTTTTCACCTCTGATTTCTCTTATTTATATATATTTATATTTTGGCTTGAATGTGTTAGGTGACATAGAAATATTTTCTAAAAATACAGGTTAAAAATGAATTACAAATCAAATGATTTTGAAATGTAGAATTATTAAAAAACGTTGGTTAAAGCTAATAAAACTTCCTGTTACTGTAAACACCTACAAAAGAATGTAATCATTAGAATATTTTTTAAACCACAGAAAGCATGTTTATTTATAATTATTGTACTAGCTGTTACCCGTGACTTCGTTCACGTAACATTAAAAAAGAATAAATGCATTAACTTAGTAAAACATTTCACTTGATAATTAACAACATATATAATTAACCAAAGCTTTATCACATTTTATAGGAGACCATACGGTATTTCTTTGCTATAGGGGCCTTGCCATAACCCAGTCTTAAATTTCATGCCAAATAATATATACAATCGCGAAAATGAAACTGCAACAAATGAAAAAAGGAGGACCAAGTAAAATCGTGAAAATCGAGGAATTCCTCTTCGTAAAACGAAAAACAACACTGGCAGAATTCTTCTATACAACAGTGCATTTTAGGTGATATTTGGTGTACAATTTGTATATGTGTGCATTGCTAAATGCATTATTATATTGTTTATTTGCATAGACATATGTTATATATTTCTTACTACATTATCCTGTTTATGTATATATTAAATTAAGTGCTTCACGCTAAGTGGTGTAAATAGTGAACAAACTGCTTGTGGATTTTATAAATAGATAGGTATTTCACAAAGATATAACAATCTGATGCGATTCTAAAATGTAAATAAAGGTTGCTAGAAAGTACTTTAAATTCTGCCCAATTTAACCTCGATATTTTCTCTATCGCGTCAAGAACACTATAAGCAAATAAATACCGACGACACAAATCTGATAATCTAAATTTACATATTTTTGTTAGTATATATAGGATTATTTTGATTTATTTCATGCGCTTGAAATTTTTTACGCTTTCTCTAGGGTTAGGTGTCGAATAAATGTACTTTCTTGTTATTTTATTTTGCCATTTCTATTTATTCTGTTTTCCATTCATTCCATTTATGGATATTGATTTCATTTACATATTCGTGTCAAAGAATATTCTTTAAAGTTATTAGCAGGATTAGGATAGGATTCGATTAGGGTTAGGATTAGGAATAAAAATTGAACGACAATGGCATGACCGATTCAGGTTTAAAGTATGAACCAGGAAGTATATTTACACCATGAAGCAATAAGAAAATTAGAAAATTATCGGCTAATATTTTTTAATATGTTTTACAGTCATAGTTGGCATTAAAGGTGAGCGAGGAAATGATCATCTAAAATATCATTATGTGTTTACCACGCAAAAAACAAATCTGGTTACAACAATGTATTTAATTTTGCGCCAAATTTTACTTGATTAAAAAAAATCAAATTGACTATGGACCTAATTACAGAACCCTAACCTTCCTATTCTCACAAATGTTCTACCTATATGTAAAAAAAAATTCTACTGTATAGAACGCGCTTTCACGTTTATAATGTTATGAATTGGCACGATCGGCTTGTTCAAATTTACACAATTCGGCTGGAAGAAAAGATTCATTACTTTTTTATTTCTTCTTTGCTTTTGCATTACGCGAATTTGTTGGTAAAATCGATTTTCTTGTCGATAACATTGTTGTTTTTTAAGTTTAAAAAATATTGTAATTTTACTTAAACATTGCTTTAAAATCTATGCAATTTTTCTTATCCTGCAAGACTTTACAAAAATCTATTATGAAACAACTTTAAAAAAAGCTATATTTAAAAAAGACAACAAAGTTTTGCCTATTTTAAAACTAAAAGAAATGTAAAATTAAATTCCGGTTCGAAACGACGATTTACAAATCTGTTTTCGATTGTGGGAAAATGATAGAGGAAAAATGCTGTTACTTCGACACAATCATATTAAATATTTAGCTTTTATGAGAAAAGCAACTTTCTTTTAAAAAATATAGTTATTTTTATTAAGATTTTCTGATTTTTGATACGGATGATTTTGCGATGCATGTCATTGTCATTTGCCATTCTTTTTTTTTTTTTTTTTTTTTTTTTTTTTTTTTTTTTTTTTTTACTTTTTATAATTTAAATTAAAAATATGGTATCTTTATGTTAGCCGTGTGCAGACGATAAATCGCCAACCTATCCCATCATTCGTATTGAATTCATTAAATATATAAATCTTTCACTCATTTCATTTAAAACACAGAACTTTAATTTACAACACATACATTTAAAATACATATATTACGTACATTTAAAATAATTCCTTTCATGTAAAAAAGAAAAAGAAAAAAAAGAGAAATTAATCACAAATAATTTGATAACCCAAGAACATTTTATTTCAACATCAAAACAAATCTGTTTTATTTTTCTATATATGACATCATATTCGCTTGCTTTCCATACTTACTCGTATTTATGCACTTTGTATTATTATCAAATATTTGAAAACGCACGTTTTATTTCTAATATGACATCATTTCATATTCTGTTTAATTCTTAAATAATTCATTTCCTTTTCATTTTTCACGTGGAAAATTTTCACTTGAAAATAAATTGTTGATTAAAAATTATTATTCAGGGTTTTTATTTTATATTGGCAACGATAAAGTATTAGCAACGGTAAAATAAATTTAACCATTTTAAAAAAAGCTGCAAAACCGGGCCCTTTGGGCCAAACCAACCAAACCAACCAACTATTGTAAAATATACGAAAAAATGTCCATTTATTCTGTATGAAAACATCATACAGAAATTTTCATTTTTTGAAATTTAATGAAAATTTTAATTTTTAAGAAAAATATTGAAATGAAATAAACGAAAACCAGCCTATATTCATTTGAGGGTTATAATCAACTTATATGCAAAGATACAGGATAATAAAATGCTTCATTTTGACGCTGGCTTCAGCCTAACATTTGCACACAATCAGATTTATAATATTATTAGGATAGGATACATATACTCTCAATATATATAATATGCAAAATTTTAATCTATGCCGTGTTATATTCATATATAATTTTTCATTAACATTTAATGCAACTGTTATTCTTACATACATGTTATAGCATATTAAACATCATTTTAATTAATAAAACCATTTAAAATCTGAATAAACCTGATATGGGAGAATACTTTATGGCAGTCTTATTAATTATTTTCTCTTTTACCGATAAGAAATATTACTCGTTTAGGCAGTATTTACGCATATGCTGAGTCATTTACGTCTACATGAAAATAGTTACTGAATAGACTACAAGTCACATTGCACAAGAAGTTCATTATGAATTCAATTCAATGAGCTTTCAACAGTCAAAGGTCTCTGGAGAATTCAAGTACTGAAAGAACATTTTGCCAATTATGCTAGATTCCAGAAATGAGAAAGCTTATGATTATTATATCCATGAATCAGTTTTATATGTGGTATATTTAATGAACTAAATGTGAAAGTTCGAGTCATACGATTTCACGAATCTATTTCATTAAAAGTATGTGGAATTAAATTGTTATAAACTATAGACATAAATATTATGAAAATGATCTTATCCAAAAGTGATATTTTACGAAGACTTTTATCAGAATTTATAGAAAAAAAATTAAAGAGAGTATTTTACATAGAAATGAAATCATAAAAACGGAAAAAATAATAACAATAAAACATAAAATTTTGAATATTATACTATAAATAAAACTTCTGTCCCAGCCTATTTTGTCTTTACGTATATGGCATTTTGAAATTTTTGTTAAAACGTTCATATTATTTCCTTTTAAAACACTTTTTAATCCATTGAATATTTCTTCTGATTTTGTTCGTTATATCCAAAGTTTATATATTTGTAATGTGATTAAACAGCAATAATAATTACATCTATTAATGCTTAATACAGCATATGTTTTAATAAAGGCAGCATGGATAACAGTTTTAATTTTTTCACTAAACAAGACAGCAGTATCGGTAAAATTATCGTCTACATAGAAATAAATTTTAAAAAGTGCTTTTGAATTTTAATTGCGACTCTGTACTTTCCCAACTTTAACTAACTCGATGATCTGTGTTATTAAGGTATTAATTTGATGCATGCACAATTTTATTGTTGAGAAAGGATTCTGTGTTTGTAGGATTATCAAAATGTTATAAAGTGTGTTTTTTTTTCAAACGCAAATAGGAAATACGCATAACATTTAATATTTTGGAAACAATCATGTTTGAGTACAATGATAAAGTGGAATATTAACGAAAATGTTTGGCTTCACGATTTATCACGATTGACATTTTCAGTGATGATAAAAATGTGTTCATGTTGAAGAAGAAAAGCTCAATTTTAGGTACTATCGCTTATTGTTTTTGAAAATAGGAGAAAGTAGTGCTAACATTGTTAACTCTCCCTTCCATTAACTCTGCTAAAAATCATCGTATGAAAATGTTACTGGTATTATCCGATTTGTAATAACGTCTTTTTAACACTTTCCAACATAGTGGAAAAGTGTTTATGAATTCGGTTTGCGTGTCCATCCGTCTGTCGCGTAAATATGGTGGGAGTCTTCTATATCTAGGTACTTCTATATATATATATATGTTTCTAATATCTATGTACTGGATATATATTATTGAGGTTGGCCATAGCATGTTCAGTATTGAAAATAAAGGGTGTAGCGTTTATGATGAGATTACAGGAGCAATCGAAATTATTCCGATACATTACGCTCAATAGGGAAAAATCGTTTTCAGTGCATTTTAATAATGTTGTGCTATTTCAGTGATAACAAAACTGATATGCATCACTTAGGTAGACGACATGTTTTCTATAGAGTATAAAATAAGTAGCAAATTTAAATTGTTTACAAGGATACTCAAAAGTATTCAGTTACATTCAGGTCAACGGAGAAATATGCAGTGCATTTTAATGATGTTATACTGTTTGAAACATAAGGAAATTTCTTTGTGTTGCAGAAGTGACTGGCAACATGATTTATATAGAGTATAGAGTAAGCAGCCTTTATACTTTGTTTACAGGAAAGCACAAAAATATTCCATTACATTAATATCTATGGGGAACAGTCGTTTACAGTGTATTTTAATGAATTTGATATACAATACTTAGGTGCAATAGATCATGTTTTCTGTAGATTTATTGAGTGCGTAGAATAATTCTTATATTTACAGTGACCCTCAATAGATTTTGGTTACATTACTGACTATGAGCCATAAATGCTGGATTTAAGTTTTAAACTGTGGTATGCATTTAAATTTTTCATTTTTAGAGTATTATGAGATGTGTATTTCATATACAGGGTTGCTCGATATAGAATTCACACACATTACCGGCTATGAACAGAAATTCCAAAAATGATTTTTTACGTTGTTGTGGTTATTTTTTAATGTTTATTTAGGTATCTCATTTCATTGCAGGAACCAAAATGACATTTCTTAACAATATTCCGATAGTGTTGGAACGTGTTTCATAATCTATGCCATGGTTCATGATTTTTTCGCTCTTGTTTAATATTCTGTTTTGAATTTTGTTTTGAATTTTGTTTTGAATTTTGTTTTGAATTTTGTGCTTGGTTTGGCTGGCACCGACTCCAAAAAATCAAATTAATGTACATAAAAATAATAATATGTATGGTAAATACAATGTGCTTAAATTAATTTCTTATTAACTATTCTCCAAAAAAAATTATTTTTTACTTTGTAGTAGTTTTTGAAGTCTGTTCTATTTTTGGTTAAAAAATTTATTTTTCGCTTTTTAGTAGTTTTTGAAGTAGGTTCTTTTTTTGGTTAAAAAGTTTATTTATTTATTTATTACTTTAGTGATATCCATATTTACATTAAACCATATTGTTGCTAATATCCTTGGCAGTATATAACCTTGGCAGTAGACTCGAGTATAGAAGATTAGAAAATTTATCATTATTCTCATCTAATGTCTTTAAAGCCTTTAATGATACCTATTTTTACAACAGTAGACTCGAGTACGGAAGATTAGAAAATGTATCATTATTCTCATCTAATGTCTTTAAAGCCTTTAA
The DNA here is from genome assembly GCA_963931845.1 of Maratus michaelseni. Taxonomy (NCBI): domain Eukaryota; kingdom Metazoa; phylum Arthropoda; class Arachnida; order Araneae; family Salticidae; genus Maratus; species Maratus michaelseni. The sequence goes on along the minus strand of OZ007591.1, from coordinate 284,470,343 downwards.
TGATATCTATATTTACTTTAAATCATATTGTTTCTAATATATTTTTTATTTCACGCTAACCTTGGCAGTAGACTCGATTACGAAAGATTAGAAATTTTATCATTATTCTCACCTAATCATCTTGGATAATGTATCATAATCGGGCTGTATACTACAGTTTTGATAACTGCACAACTCATTGATTTCAGTGCTTATGCTTAATGTATACTGATTTTTACGATCCGTACAAGGTAAATACACTGCGCCAACAATGTCGCCTATAATACTTTTCGTAGTAACCCTTTCTTTCTTTCTTTCTATATTATCACTTTATAGTTAATATTATGTGGTAGAAATATTAAAAGACAATTGCAGAAGCACTTATATACAACTGTATTGTATAATATAATATAGTTATTGGGATATTTTAAAAGCAGTTTCCAACTAGTGCGCCACAGGTGATAAATTGCCAAATATTTTCTGTAACTCGTACATTTGTATGGGAGTTGAAACAATAATGTATTTAATTAACGCTCGTCAAAATATGCCAAACCGCTGTGAAACTGCAACAATGGAAATTTAAAAGATTCAAAAGTAGATTTGTTGCGGCATAATTTATAGTTTTTATCCGTACGTTGTATTATATTTATCCAATTCACAATTCTATGTAATTTTGCTTTTCAAATTTGGCAACACTCAAAAGTTTTAGTTTTTGTTTGGATCTTAAAAAGTTTGTTCTATGAAAATAAATCTGATAAGTTAAAGCTGATTTAAATATGTCAGTCTTTTTATTATTTGCACCCTGCTGAAAGTCGTCTGCCCAACAACTGATGACCCGGACGTAATAACTCTTGATAATATCCGATTTTCTTAAAATTTTGTATATACGTTCATTGTGATAAGGCGCTGATTGGTTAAGTATAAAGAGGGGGAACAGTGGCTAATCCCCCCTTTAATTTATTCATGCAGAATTATAATCCGATAAGTTAAAGTTGATTTAAATATGTCAGTCTTTTTATTTGCAAATTCACGTTATAGAATATTTTAGGATATTAAATGAAAGTCGTCTGCCCAACAAATTAGCTATTTTTAAAATGCTTATGTTTTTCAGTTTTTGTTGATTTTCTGAAAATGTACTGAACCAATTTTCACAAAATTTAAATGGGACCAATTCGAAAGTATTCTCTTTCGAATAAAAAAAAAATATCACATAAATAGGACGCATAGTTCCTGAGTAATCGGTGAACATACATAAAAAAAAAAAATACATACACGTCGAATTGATAACCTCCTCCTTTTTTGAGTCGGTTAAAAAAGAAACATTTTAATTGAATAATTTTTGGGACGATATTAATTAAAGTTTTTAACGTGGATTTAATATTATCAAGCGCTAATTTCGACCTCTTCTAAATCATGAACGTTTGAAAAAAATGCTTAAATTATATATTCTTCTGGAAAGGTTTGATCAGAAGAACTCAGATATATTTGTCAAAAGTGGATGAAGCCATTTGTAAAAAATAGTTGGCACGATTTTTAATAGGTAGACGGTTTTCAAACCATAATCTATGCATAGAATTTAAAAGTAAATACTATTATCAATTATATTTTTATGATGGTTATCGATAGAGTTAGTGGAGGGTGGTATATATTTCTGATGGCAGTACATCACTGGAAATCTCTAATATACGCATTAGAGAAGGTATTGCTTTCTGTTTTTAATCAGAAGGTAAAATGCACATCTATTACATAATTTATCTTTTATTACACATTATAATGTATATTTTTTAGTTTTGATCTCGGATCGGATTTATCAATGTTCTTATTTTGTTAATAGTCGAAATAAATGAAAGAATTTTCTTTTCTGTTATTTAAATATCTAAACATGCATTCAAAATAAATGAAATTTTAAAGCTTAAAACTTATCTTTGAAAGAATTACACATAAAAAAGGCTATTTCTTTTTTTATTATTATTTTCGTTATTTTTTGTTTATTTCGTTAATTTAGTTTCTTCTTTATTTTCGATTTTTAATGATTTGGTAAACATTGTGAAATACTTTAGAAAATGCTAAACATTGAAATAAAGCTTTATTACAATGCATTTTTAGATGATTTTTTAAAATATAAATATGCTACATTTATCACGGCGAAATTCATAACACTCATAAACATATTTTTTTAACTGCTTAAATTTATCAAAAAAAAAAAAAAATTGAATTTTTTTTTGTAGTTTTTGATTTGCCGAATATATTTAAAATACAAGTTTTATTACAATTACAGCTAATATTTTTTCACTGTCAGAACGTAATTTTAAATTTACACAACAGCAGTGTAGCCGAACAAGACATTTCATGAATATTAAAATATTTTTTAGTGACTACCAGACATGAAATTTGAATTTTCGATATTTATTTATGTTTCAGTGCTTTTTTATGTGTGTTTAACGGAATATCTTCTGAATTTGAATATTCATTCGACGTAAAATTTGCAATATATATGCATACTTTATCATTTCAATTTTTATAGGCAGTAGACATGCAACATATCTTTTTAAATCTTTATCCAAAGATTTTTTTTTTTTATTGTTGTTTCATAAACAAATCCGATTATTACTCATTTGAAAAGAGAATATTTTAGTTATGCATTGACTGTTTATCAGAAGAAGTATGAAACATTAGAAAAACAATCTATCGTGTATATTAAAAATCATAAGAAGCATGTGATTTTTTTGTTAAAATTTTAATGTATCGCTTTAAATACGAGGTTTTAGAAAGCTAAGATAAATGACATTTTAGTATCTTCTTATATTCATCTACAGCATGAATTTTGAAGATGGTGTACATCCACTTATAGTTATTTTAAAGGGCCGTACAAAATAATTTAAACTTCAGTACCGCTTATTGGCGGTAACGTTTAAAAATTTCTTTTCTGAAGATTCGTTTGTTCATCATAAGTTTTTTTATAAAGAGAAAAAGAAGTATGAACTTCCAATGTATTGGTGCAGATATGGTAAAGTTAAAGAACGCGGAAATAACTTTCTTAGAGGGGAACGACAGTGAAGATGAAAATTCTTCTATATTGGCACACAATATATATATATATATATATATATATATATATTACACCGGCTTAAAACTACACCGGCGGCAAATGTCGACAATAACCATGCACTGATGGTGAATATCGAATAAAAATATTTTTGTTACGTTTTTGGATCATACGTTATTACTAAAACATATTATGATATAATGTCAAAATAGGAGAAAGCTTGAGTAACAGCACATTCAAATAAACTTTTGAACTTAAAACGAACAGTACACTCTAAATGAGAAAAGAGAATAATATCAATAATAAATTTACCTAATTATGTGATTGACGTTATACAATATTATTTATTGTAACAACTTAAACTGTTATGATACTTTGAATTGCGCAAGAGTCTCTTGCTTTTATAACTTCATTTAATCGTGCAACACGTCTTTTTACAATGACAGCGTGTATAGATTTGTCTTTCACTTCTCTAATTCGCTGCAGCTGCTTCTCTCAGCGACATTTATCGAGAAGAAGCTACTTTTCTGAAAAATTACGAACTGATTAAGAGTATAAAGCTGCTTGAGGGTACCTTTTTTGTTTGCTAATTTATAAAAGTCGCAATTTTATATTCCAACAACAACTGCCAACGCATTTCAGTCATCTGTATGGCCAAGATAGACATCAGGGACTGGCATACGTACGGTATCAGCAATATAAACAGGCGGAAATTTTATTTTTGATGTTCGTAACATTTTCGTTGCTTGGAGTAGAAGGTTCTGTTTCGTGGCCGCTCGTTTTATAGAAATAAACTCGTGTTATTCAGTCAGGGCTTGATAGGAATATGTGGTGGGTGGCTCGCAGCTCAATATTTTCTTTTGCAATATGGTTTTCGGTATGGTCACTGCTAAAATTTTCTTTAAATGTATTAAGAATTTTTTCGAGCAAATCTTCGGTTTCAATATTTGTGATTTGTTCGCCTGGCAAAGATGACGATGCTATGTCTCTTTTTGATTTAACTTCAAAAGAAAATCGGCGTATTCCTTCGTAGTATGTAGTGTTCTTGTAAAATTGAACAAAGGGCAAACCATATGACCATTTATTTGTATCGTTATCGTTCATCCATGCAGTTAACAACATATTCTGTGTTTGTGTAATTATCGTCTGCAGCGAGCTAAAGCTGCATGTTCCTTGATTTCATGTGCTCCGAGTTCATGTAAGTTTCTTTTTCTTACTTTCCGCGTTTGGCAACACTCAGTGTTCTGTTTTGCTTCTTGTGTTTTGGAATGTGAAAAAGGTTATTATAGAATAAGCCGTGTGATGGCTCGCTTTGCTTGTTTGTTAATAAAACGCATTTACAGTCTATTAGTTTTATTTAAGTGTTTTTAGTTAAGAACCAGCAGTGTGTGTATATAGTTTAAAACGCAAGAACATTCTTGGTACAAGTCTAGCCGGAGTGCTAGTGAAAAAAAAAGTGTAGAATGGAACATTTTTCTGAACGGCTGTGATGTCGTTTGTGGCTAAAGATTACCTCAGGTTGTGAGGTAAGTTAACTTTGAACATTATATTTCGTGTGTAAAAATAATTTGCTATTTAAAAGTGTAGAATTGTGATGAGAATATAGTTTAGATTTAAACTAAATTTCGTATTAACATATTTTAGAACTAGTTTTGGGTTTGATATAAGTAAAAATGAGTGAACTAACAACTTTTAAAAAGAAAAGAACTGCTCTACGGAGAAGTGCAACGAATTATATTAAAAAATTTGAAAGTATAATCGCAGATGGTGAGATTAATTTAACAGATTTAGAAGAAAATATTGAACTGTTAAAACAGAAAGAAACGGAACTAAAAAACTTGATAGGTAAATTGATTGAAGTTTAATTACAGAATCTAAACAATTAGAGAGTGAGATAGATACCGCACAGGACATTTCAGATAAAATTGATTTGTGGAAATTTAAAGGTGAGAAAATATTGAAAATCGAAAATGCGAAGTTAAATAAGAGTGAAAATAAATCTGATAGTGTAATTTCAGGAAACATTTTGAGAATATTAAATTACCTAGGTTATCATTACCTACTTTTGGAGGCAATATCACTGAATGGATAGCTTTTAAAGATCTTTTCAATGCATGCGTAAACAGTAATACGACTATATCTAATGCTCAAAAATTGCAGTATTTGAAGACTTCATTGAAAGGTGAAGCGTATCGCGTCATTCAGTCTATTCAAATTTCGGATTCTAATTTTGAAATTGCATGGAATCTACTAGACGAAAGATATTCAAATAAGAGAGAACAAATTTTTGCATATATTAAACGATTTCTAAGTTTACCATCAATTCAAACAGAATCAGCTATTGCTATTTTAAATCTAGTTGATAACATTAATGAAGTTATTTGCTCGTTAGAAGTATTGAACCAAACCATTGACAAATTTGGTGATTCATTAATGACTTATTTAATTTTGCAAAAATTGGATCCTTCTACAAAATTGCGGTGGGAACGTCAGCTTAAAAGCAATGAAATTCCGAAACTTAAGAACTTAGTAGAATTTCTTAAGAATTACGCAAGAACTCTTCAAAATAGCAAGTTAGTGGTAAATAAGGTACCTAAATCTGTATTTCCAAATAAGAGTAATGATTTTGTAGCTACTTTGGGTTGTGGTTACTGTAAAGAAGAACATAATTTAGCTAAATGCTCGAAATTTCTTAATTTGCCTGTTCAACAACGAGTAGATTTCGTAAAACATAATCATTATTGCTTCAATTGACTATCTAATATGCATTTTCTCAATAAATGTAAGAGTCTAAATACGTACCACCATTGCTTTAAGAAACATCATAGTATTTTGCACATGGTAAACAATTCAAGGAATAAGACTCAGACGAATAGCATGTCCCCACACGCACAAGAGTTTATCCCTAAAAAAGTTGAGTCAGCTAGTGATAATGTTTCGTCTACAGTCTGTGCCTCTCATTATGAATCAAACGCAAAGAGTAATCAAAAGAGTCATATTTTGTTGTGTACCGCATTAATAAAGGTTCAAAATTCTAAAAAAGAATTTATAAAATGCAGATGTTTATGTGATACAGGCTTTCAAAATTCATTTATTTCTAGAGAATGTGTAAGCAAATTAGGATTAAAGGTAAAAGATAGTTCTATTTCTGTGTCATGTTTGGGAACATTTAATACTGTGAGTAATGGGGAAGTCGATTTATTATTCACTTCTCACTTCAAAAGGGATCTCAGAGTATCAACATCAGCATTCGTAATGGATAAAGTGACAGATAATATTCCCTATGTGTCTTTACCTTCAGTCATTTACGAAAATTTCAGTGATTTAATGTTAGCTGATCCATTGTTTTACAAGTCACAAAAAATTGACATTTTATTTGGTGTAAATGTATTTATGCATTTAATGACTGGTGAAATTGTCAAACGTGAACCTAACCTTCCATTTGCCTTAAATTCGAGACTTGGGTGGATAATTTCGGGTACTACAAAATTTGAAACGCTGGCAACTGATCCAGTACATGTAAATCATTTAAGTACAAAAACTGACGAGTTAGTAAATTCATTCTGGGAATTACAGAAAATTCCAAATGTGCAACCTTTAACAGTTGAAGAAAAACATTGTGAAAAACATTTTGAGTGTTCTCATTTTAGAGAAAAATCATGCCGCTATTCAGTCGCATTACCATTCAAACAGGATCGAGATATTTCAGGTGAATCACGCCAAATGGCGCAAAGAAGATTTCTTTATCTTGAGAAAAGACTAATATCCATGCCAGAAATTTACAGCCAATATGTTCAATTTATGAAAGAATATTTATCTCTGGGCCACATGGACTTAGTTTCGAATACAGATCGTGAATTAGAAACTAAACATTATTACATCCCACACCACTTCGTCTTAAACAATTCTAGTTTAACTACCAAATTAAGAGTAGTTTTTGATACGAGTGCTAAAACAACAACAGGTGTTTCTTTAAACGACGCTCTAATGGTAGGTCCTAAAATACAAGAAGATTTAATTTGCATTTTATTAAGGTTTAGATTTCATAATATTGCCATAACAGCTGATATAAGAATGATGTATAGGCAGGTAAAAATTCATGACAATGATAGGGATTTTCAGAGAATTTTATGGAGAGATAGTCCAGATAAACAAATACAAGTCTTTCGCTTAAATACTGTCACGTATGGAACTGCTGCTGCTCCATATCTTGCAACTAAAGCTTTGAGTCAGTGAGCAATTGATGAGGGTCTTAATTTCCCAAAAGCAAAGTCTATAGTTTTAAGAGATTTTTATGTCGACGATGTATTAACTGGTGTTGAGAATAGTCAGGAAGGTACTGAATTGATATCTGATTTGCAGAAAATGCTTAAAAAAGGTGGGTTTGAGCTACATAAATGTCCCACAAATGAACAATCACTATTGAAAAATGCTGGGTTAGCAAACACAATTAACGATAATATACATAGTGTAGTGAGCAATAAGGTCACAAAAGTTTTAAGAGTGGAATGGCATCCTGATAATGATATGTTCAAATGTAATTTCAGTGATATAAATTATCAAGGTGTCCCTAATAAAAGAATTATTCTGTCATTTGTATCAACGCTGTACGGCCCATTGGGGTGGATTGCACCTTTTGTGATTCTAACTAAAATGATCCTTCAAGAACTGTGGAAATTACAATTATCATAGGATGACCCAGTACCAGAAAATATTGACCAAAAGTAGAAAATTTTGTGCCAAGAAGTCAAACTCTTAAATTCCATATATATACCTAGAAAAGTAATCTTGCCCAATTATTCTCGATGTGAACTTCACGGATTTTGTGATGCGTCAGAAAAGGGTTATTCAGCAGTTATTTACGTTAAAACTTGTGATAACTCTAACATTGACGTGAAACTTTTAACAGCTAAAACTCGCGTAGCACCACTAAAACCTGTCACGATTCCAAGACTGGAATTATGTTCTGCAGTATTACTGGCACACTTAATACAGGCAGTCAGAGCTGCATTGCATATAAAATCTGATTCTGTGCACGCATGGAGTGATTCACAAATTGTATTGGCATGGCTAAGATCAAATCCTAAAAGATGGCAAATTTTTGTAGCCAACAGAGTATCAGAAATCCAATCCCTTTTACCAGCTGAGAACTGGAACCATGTGGACGGAAAAGAAAATCCTGCTGATTGTGCATCACGTGGGTTACTTCCTGCAGAACTACTGTCCCATGACTTGTGGTGGAACGGCCCACTATGGTTAAGAAGTAGTGAGGTTCCAGTGCATGAACCTATTCCCATACATGAAGAAGAATTACCAGAAGCACGTAAAACCTTATCATTTGTAGCTTCTGAAACTGTAAAAGGGCTTGATGTTATATCAAAAATATCTTCGTTTTCCAAATTACAACGCATATTTGCTTGGATATTGAGATTCATCTCCAATTCAAAGGTAACATGTGTAGAAAGAAATACATCCTTTTTATCAAGCAGTGAAATTCAAGCCGCAACACGCTGCATTATTCGGATAGTTCAACAAGTTAACTTCAGTAAGGAAATTCAGTATTTAGAAGCTGTAAAAGAGCTACCTGCAAATAGCAGTCTCATGTGCTTGTGTCCAATTTTAGATGATAACAAAATATTAAGAGTAGGAGGAAGATTGAAAAACGCACAGCTGTCGGAGAATGAAAAGCACCCAATCTTATTACCATCAAAGCACCATGTGACTAAGATCATAATTAAACATTATCATGAAAAATTCTTACATGCAGGTCCAGAACTACTTCTTTCTTTAATTAGACAGCAATTTTGGATCATTACTGCTAGGTCTGTTATTCGGAAAATGGTAAGAGCTTGTGTTACGTGTTGCAGATATACAGCTCAACCTGAAAAACAAATAATGGCTGATCTTCCAGCATCCAGAGTAACACAATCACGACCATTTCATCGAATTGGAACAGATTTTTCAGGACCATTCATGATTAAATATGGTGCAGGACGCGGAGTAAAATCATATAAATCATATGTGTGTGTATTTGTCTGCTTCGTCATCAAAGCAGTCCATCTTGAAGTCGTCGAAGATCTTTCACCAAAGGCATTCTTAAGTGCATTAAAACGATTTATTGCAAGAAGAGGGAAGCCTTTTGAGATTTTTGGTGACTGTGGGGCCAGCTTCAAAGGTGCAGAGAAAGAAATTAACAAAATCTTTTGCAGTGCAAGTAGAATGAAGAAATTCGCAAATTTTTGTCGTCCTATAGTGAAACTGTGTCTTCTTCCCAAAGAAACTAAAAACTGTGAACTGAAAACTTTTTAATACATTTTTCTATTTTTTTTTGCATTAATTTGTTTGTGTTATTAATTGTTTTTTCATTGTAGTAAGAAACTGTAAGCAACTAACCACTTGTTGAAATCCCAGGGGATTTCAACGGGGGCCAGAATGTTTGTGTAATTATCGTCTGCAGCGAGCTAAAGCTGCACGTTCCTTGATTTCATGTGCTCCGAGTTCATGTAAGTTTCTTTTTCTTACTTTCCGCGTTTGGCAACACTCAGTGTTCAGTTTCGCTTCTTGTGTTTTGGAATGTGAAAAAGGTTATTATAGAATAAGCCGTGTGATGGCTCGCTTTGCTTGTTTGTTAATAAAACGCATTAGTCCATTAGTTTTATTTAAGTGTTTTTAGAAGAACCAGCAAGTGTGTGTTCGTAGTTAAGAACGCAATAACATTCTGAATATTTTGATTCGCCCTTTCAACTGCGCCTTGTGTTTGACTACGACGAGGCTTTCCATGAACTATCTTAACATTTTTCTACAATTCGCATAGTTCGGATATGACTTAATTACAGACCTTCCCAGCGTTATCTGATAGAAATATAGTTGGGAAAACAAATGTTAAGATAAAAATATTGGAAGAAGGTGATACGCTACTTCTGCAGCTGTATTAGTTTTCAAAGGTCGTAGCTGTAAAAACTTCGTTAAATGATCTTGATGCACAATTGTCAACTTATATTCACAATCCCTGCATGATTGCATGTCTATCAGATAGACTTGACATATTGCGTTCAATTCGAACTGACCATTGGTTTTTCAACAATACGTTTTTTAGGAGCACTATGTTTCATTTGACATTTTTTACATAAATTTAAATACAACATTACAACTTCATATGTATATTTTTTGTATTTAACTTGCAATTCTTTAAGCATACGTATACTTTCTCCATTGCCTTTTCTGTATGAGTTTGAGATAGTTTACGGAACAATTCATTATTGGTAACATAATATTGTAAATTCGTTTCTCATACTTTTAATGATACAATTAATTTCTAGTCATCATTAATTTTTAAAACGTCAAAACTTTTCAATCGTCTGTAATCCAAAGATGTGCTACACTTGTTTTTATTAAAAATCACGTCAGAAAGTATTTTAGATTACTTTTATTGAGAAAAATAAAAACAATTGCCTTCTCCTGTACTCGGAATCAATGTACGTAACTTTTCAAAAAAAAAAGAAAAAAAAAAAAAAAGATCGCGGTTCATTACAATATCCATTCAATATAATTTAGGGTATCGGATAAAATAATAAAATTTAAGAAAACGTTGCACAATACTGAACCATTTATATTGTTTTAATTGCAAAAAGGTCAATGTTCCATCACTGGGAGGCACGCGAAAGAGATAGATTAAAAAAAGCAATCATTCTTGAAAAGTAGTTTAAAAAACATAAAAAAAAGTCAATAAATTGAAATACATTTTTCAAATACATTGGATGAAAAAGAATTTTTTTCCCTATTCGACGACCTAAAATTTTAAATTGTGCAATGCTTCAAGTTAAAAATAATTGCAGTAAAAGCGAAAATTATAACACAGATTTGCCACCGTCAATATGACGTCAGCGTTACTCATGGACATGCTTATATGAACAAGCTTTATAATATAGATAATTCTTAAACGTTTTTTCATTTTTCTGATAATTTGTAACATCAAGTTTCAGATTCATCTGTCAACTTGCGCACTTCATTACGTAATCACTAATGTTGGTATGTATTATAAATTAGTCCTTGATAAAATCATTAAATAGCCAGTTTGTTGCGAAAATTCGAAAAAAATGAAGTATTACTTTTATAACTCTGTAGAAATTCAACGAAAACTGCTATGATTTAAGGTATAACAGTACGTTTAAAAAGTGAATTTTCGTGAAATATTAGATTTTCTTTATTGTATTATTTGAAAGACCCTATCATTATATAACTACTTTAGTTTTCTTTGTACGATCATTCGAACTACAGTTATGTCTTTTTCTGTTTCATGTTTCAAATAGGAACTCTGCATTTATGCAACTGTAATTGCATATTTGAAAATATCCTCTAACAGTGAGATTAAGAAAAAAAAACATATAAATATAGATGTTTTAACGAACTGGGTGTGAATATTTCTAACTGTTTTTCAGAATTAGAACTTTTAAATGTGGTTTCTGAAAAAAATGATTTTATGAACACTCAGTTACGACAAACTCTCTATCTGCAAAATTTATTGTTATATCAATATGACTGAACACCTACAATGTATATAATATCGTGAGTGTAAAGAACTATTGATTTAAATATCTGAAGATTTTCTGAAATTCGACAGTTACTTTTATAAGTTAACATGCAATGAATACATTAAAAATCGTCAAAGGGGTAATTTGAATGGGTATATCTGTAGACAGTTTTACGTGACCTGAGTTCATTACATGATGATACATTAGATAAGTACATCTGAGATCATTACATTACACTAGTTTACAAAAAAAAAATTCATAAAATAAAACATGCATTATTTATGTAGGATATGGACGGTAGTTAAAAAAAAATATATATATATTTTGTAGCACGTCACAATTTTGAGATATGAAGGTCTTTGTTTTTTATCTACCCGCAAGTGTTTAAATACGTTTATCGTTTTATTTTGTAAAGAACTGTGTGATTCAAAAATCTTATTTTTATATAAAAATGTCATCTAGAGTGTGTAAACTACATCCAAACCAATTTTGTTATGCTTGTGGCAAAATTGTTCAGTTAAATCGTGATTTTCCTATAACAAAACCATTGCAAGAAGCCCATTTACATCATTCTGGATTTCCGGTGTCAAATCAAGATAAAAATTGGGTTCCTCATGTGATTTGTACTAATTGTAGATTGGTTCTCAGCTCCTGGTATTCAGGTTAAAATAGATCACTGAAATTTGGTAAACCAATGATATGGAGAGAGCCAACTACCCACGTAACCGATTGTTACTTTTGTTTAACAAAAACTTTTGGTTTTAACTCAAAAAATAAAGATAGCATAAAATATGCAGACGTTCCATCAGTGACTGTATTTAGTTGACCCCCAAAAAATATTATTGCCACCGCTTCACATTTTGGCTTGATGAAAAATTTTACCAAAGCTTTGGATAAATCCAAGCCTAACTTTCAATATATTTGCTCTGTATTTACGAATCTTCCTGCGGCTAAACTAAAGGAAGGGATATTTGTGGGTCCTCAACTCAGGAGAATATTCGACGATACAATATTCGAGAGCCTTTTAACGGAGGTAGAAAAAGTAGCCTGGAACTCTTGCAAAAGCGTTGTTAAACTTTTTTTAGGTAATAAAAAAAGTGATAATTATAAAGAGATTGTTGAAAATTTATGTAAAATGTAATGTGTAGTGTAAATATGTCACTAAAAATTCATTTTTGGCATTCCCATTTAGATTTTTTCCCAGAAAATCTTGGTGGTATGAGTGATGAACATGGTGAGCGATTTCACCAAGATTTAAAATCATTTGTGCAAAATTATCAAGGTTTTTGGGACCAAAATATGCTAGGTGACTATTTTTGGTCTGTTGTGAGAGATACAAATGAAAATATTTATAAAAAAAGAGCAAAAATTACCTATTTTTAACTGTCTATTGTTTATTTAGATGTAGTTTTTTGTAAAAATCTTCTTAATAAATATTTCAAAAAACAGACGTCCTGGATTTTCAAAACTTTTCCTAGACGTAGATACCCAAAGTAACGTAACCGTATATATTTCATTTCTTGAACAAAAGTCATGTAAACTAGTGTTATTAGTCATTCGAACAGCATATTGGGAAAAAATGAGAAAATTAATTTTATTTTTGCCATAAGTTCATATATGGTAAACATCAAGTATTCAATTATTACCCCTTTACAAGAGTGAAAATAAAAATAAATTTTATCAAAATAATTTATTTAACAAATGAAGTTATTTCTTGATATACCAATCTATATGAAAAAATAATTTATTTAACAAATGAAATTATTTCTTGATATACCAATCTATATGAAACAATCAGTATAATAGTTAATTTTACTTTTTTTAAATAAGCGTATCCAAGTTGTGGAATACCTTATTAGAACAGAATCAGTTTGAAATATTTTTCTATTTTTTATCCACTTTTTTTGCAGAGAAATCTATCGGAATTGACGCACTAACAACCGAAGTGAACGTCTTACATAAGAACCTTGGCATACGAATAAAAATACGATAATTTCGTTTTTATTTTATTTTTGAACTTTTATAGAATGTATTTCCTTCCTCCAGCATATAAAAAGTTGCCTACATAATATACCATTTAAATTCTTTTCTCTCATAGAATATAGTCCTGAAAAATAAGAAAGAATTTATTCTTCAGGAACTTATATCAGTACTTGAAATTGAAGTTATATTCATTTCTTGAATTTTTCATTTTAACCTCAGGCACAACAACATCTTTTATTTCAAATATACAGGGAAATCGATTTCCTTATTGGAGCATATAAGTATGTGATAAAAGAATAGCATTGTGAAAAAAATTCTTTAATTAAACTCTTTATAAAACAAAGAAGAAAAAATTTGTTCTTTAACTTATCTTTACTACTACTTATTACCTTTGCAATATTTGAATACATATGTCTATAAACGTGAACTGTATTCGGTTATTTTTTTAATGTTATTAGCAGATATGGCGATTAATAGAAACTAGTAATATATATATAAAAAAAAAAATAAGTAATCGAAATTTAAAAAAACAACATTGTTGGTTGGCAAAAAATATGGAAGAAGAAAAGTACAGGTGTTCACATAAACTCATAAAAAGTATATTACAATCCACAAATTGAAAGAAACTAAAATTCATAAAGATACAACTAAATGTAAATATATTGCTTGAAGGTGCGTAAAAACATACATAAAACATTTAAAAGCACATTAAAGTCCTTTTAAAAATTCCTAAACGTTTTCAACCGAACTACTCGGTCATCATCAGTGAAAAACTAATTGTTGAGTTGAGTTGTTGTCTCTTCGCGTTTTCTTGTTTGCCCCTAATAAACTATTTTACTTCAAGGGTTTGTAATATAACGTGGGATGGGAAAGGTAATCAATGATGTATTAATTCATTCCAGACTGCGTGGATATCATATGATAATACATCGTTACAGACTATTTCTTTTTTAGATATTATTTCTATAGACTCTCTTATGATAGCTTCCAGGTGATTATTTTTGCGGAATATTATTTTGAATCCATTGAAATCTACTTTTATAGGTTCCGTTTGTGCTAATCTTGCTAATGCAGTGTGGGGTCTATTTAATCTCAGATCTGCTTCATGTTCTTTTCTTTGTCCTGAGTAAAATAGTTTATTCCGGGCAAGCAAGAAAACGCGAAGAGACAACAACACAACACAACAATTAGTTTTGCACTGATGATGACCGAGAAGTTCGGTTGAAAACGTTTTGGAATTTTTAAAAGGACTTTAATATGCTTTTAAAGGTTTTATGTATGTTTTTACGCACCTTCAAGCAATATATTTACATTTAGTTGTATCTTTATGAATTTTAGTTATTAAACAAGATGAATTAGCACTGAAATTTTAACTTTTTACTGAAAGAAACTATTTTGTAAACACAAACAGATGTTTATTATTATCGCAAAATATAGTATAACGAAGAAGGAAAATATGCAATAACCTCTTCTGTGTTAGCCACGATTGAGAAAAGCGTTCGTTATATTCAGAAAATTCAGAAACCAACATATTTTGGAAATTTAAAGAAGAATTTGTAAAAACAAATTTTCTTTCACTGCCATTGATTTCCGGAAATGATTAGGAGTAGCCGTTATGGTGTATTAATAAAATTTCTAAACCGAGAATATGGGTTTTTCGGATGCTATAAATTATTAAGAAAACGTATTCACGTTAGACAAGCATATTTTAGAGAAAAATATGACAAATTAACAGCATTAACATTAACAATAATAATATATATATTTTTTTTTTACTCTAATTTGTATAAATTCAATTACGTAGCTGGAAATCTTTAATTGAGAATTAAAATCATTTTAAAAATCGATATTTCTGTTTGAGAAAACTGATTAATGAACAATAAAATATATTCGGAAACGTTTCCAAAAACTAGTGGCAACAAAATAAACTGTTTTGTTTTTAAAAAACTTTAAATTTTTGGAAATATGCCGGTTTCGAGGTTTATAAATATAAAGAAAGATTTTTGGAATCAGGTGTAACTTTTCAGAGGTTATTGTATATTGTATATTTTCGTTCATGGTTATATTATATTTTTGTATATCGATAAACATTTGTCTTTTTTACTACGGCGTGAAAGTGGAAGCATTGCTGCCTCGAATGATTTTACGTTTCAGAGAAGAGTACATTCTTCACATTTTGAAAATAAATTGAAACTCGATTTGTCCAAATTAATGAGTTCTGGAATATGAAGAAATTTGGATAACTAGGCGAGCATCACCAATTTAGTAAGTGAAAAAAGCACTGTGAATTCTGAGAATTTTTCGTACGTACTATTATCACATATGTTAACAATACTGAATACTACTGGCTTTTCACTTAACCTTCTCACAGCCGCGACCTGATATATCCGTTCACTATGCTGTAGGTTTCACAGCAATACAAGGTTTGTTTAAATTAATATAATTCTACAAATATAATGCATTTTTAAAACATCAAGTAATGAATGATACTCTCAAGGATTATACTTAATTAAGTTTTTTATCTCAAGTTTGAAAATTCAGATTTTTTAAGCATTTAAAAAAAATTAAAAATTTGCCCTTTAGTTCGGCGGTCTTCAGATTTTCTTTAAAAAGGAGAATAGAAAAATACGGTATCTATAAAAACGGTCAAATAACAACTTAAAATTGTTTAAACTTAAATTTAAATTTTGCACAAATTTAAATGTTGGTTTAAGGTAAAATTTCAAGATAATTATAATTTTACAAAATAATGCATATAATTTGCGTTTTAATGAGATTGTTTATAGCATTTTTATAAATTTCCTGATACTGATCACGTTATTTGGAGATCCAGGTAACAGCAGTTTGTACAATTATAGTTTTACTATAGTAATTTTATTCAAGTACATCAAAACTTGAGTAAGTTGAACACCAGTTCTAAATTTGTTTACAGGTGAACATAAATGAGTGGACAACTTTGAAATATTGTCGTAGAGACACGTAAAATTTCTGATACATTATAATCTATTCTTTATGTAAGATGTCTCGAATTCATAACAAGTTTTAATTTATTTATGAAAAACGACGAAAATGTCTTTAATTTTCTTTTTACATTTCCCAGCAGCTGTCTAGTTAATTCAATATTCTTTTTTGTAACACATGTAACACAAAGATAAATTGAATATAAGATAAAGTGTTTCATTAATACCCTGTCTAAAGAGATGCATCTTGAAGTGCAAAGGAAAGGTGGGCAAGATTTGGTGTAATGATCATATAAAATAATAGCGAATTAATATCAGATATAAAAAATATTTTGTTATAGCAAATTCCATGGTCGCTAGCCAAAGATTGAAGTTCAAATAGGCAAGGGTTATAGCTTTCTATATTTCCTTTACCATTATTTCCAAACAGTAATATTCCTTGTAGATTTTTTTTTCAATATGTAACAAATATATCTATTTTTTTACAATACGTTTTCAATATTACTGTTTGGAAATAGTAGCAAAAAACAAAGGCTGCGGCCCCTGACATTATGTAAAAAAACTACGCCTTTTTAAGAGGTAAGACAGTTGCTGTGTTTAAAATATATATATTACTTTTTATAATGATTATTAATTAACATTAATTTGCTGCTCATGAAAATAATTACTTATCGTATGCAATGTTGTCCTTTTTATCATTTCAACTAGAAAATCCGTAATTATTTTAACATACAAGTACTTTATTTGGTATATAAATTATCCTGTAATGTTACTAATATAATAACAATATTACTGGGCATTAAATTTTCTATATTATTTATAAGAATTATCAAGATCAGCGTTTAGTTTTCGGATAATATGCGATTCTATTTATTGATAACTTGTATTATGTAATAACATAAAAAACAATTTTTGTGTATCTCTGTTTTAATTGTAAGTTATAAAATTTAATACTGTATCCCTTGAACAAAAGTCCATATACCATTTCCCTTGAATAAAAAGTCCAGAAACAATATCCAAACAAATTTTGTATGTTACGAAAACAGTTCTAATTTCATTCTTATAAAATTTTGTCAAGTATTTTAAAATATTCTGAAAAACGATTGAAAAGAAGAATATAAATAAAATACGATATCACATACAAAATACATGACGTAAATATTAAGAAATTGCGCACAATCTGCAAATCATACTAAGGATTGAAAAACAGAAAATGTTTTCGGGAATATGATGGTTTTGATATTATTGGAAGTAACAAATTATTTTATGCTGTGTTGAACTGACTGAGTTATATATATAAATTTAAGAAATCTAAATTTAAATTAACAATATATATATATATATATATATATATATATATATATATATATATATAGTATACAATATATATATATATAGAGAGAGAGAGAGAATATACAATATATAGATATATAGTTTGTGTAAAGTTGTACATACATTAAAGTTTTAAATGAAAAGAGCACATAAAGTCTCACCGTTTAAACTATTTCTGATTAAATTTTCAGACATTTGCTTTATTATGTCAAAATCTTATCCGATAAACATTGATCTTATGTATTAAGTATTTAAGGGGTCTTGTACCTTTTAAGCGCGACGAAAAACGAGAAAAACAATCAAAGTTTGGATTAGTGTATTTTTAAAACTTTTATATGTATAAACATAAAGTTTTGATTATTAATTAAAAATTGTGCTTTTTAATATAATACTAATAGAAACTGACTAATATTTTACTGAGTTTGTGTATTTTCTAAATTAAAAGAGCTCTATTTTTTTTACTCCGTAAGTCATTGTCATCTGCGCATGATATCTTGAGAACGTATGCATGTATTGCTATGAAATTTGAGATACATAATAAGCGCATATGTGTGTTTAAAATGATCTACTTTTAAATATTTACAATGATAAGATTTTTAATTATGACTATTTTTATTCATTAAAAAATGTAAAATTTTGAATTTTTTTTTTTAAATATTTTGTTTTACATGGTTAATGAAATAATTTTTACCTAAGAGTAGGTCATTTCTAAAAAAATATGTGCTTATTATAAACATAAAATTTCATAACAATCCAGTCATACGTTCTCAAAGTATCATGCGCGCAATTACTTACGGAGTAAAAAAAAGAGCAACTTTATTTTCAACAATGAACAAATTCTGTAAAAGACTAGTCAGCTACTAATCGTATTATATCAAAAAGCACAATCTGCTTAATCAATAGTCAAAATTTCATGCTAATACACAAAAATGCTTTGAAGATACACTAATTCAAAATCTGAAAGTTTTTGTTGATTTTCAGCGGGTTTAAAAGGTACAAGACCCCTTAAAACTGAAAACGAAAAAAAAAATAACTGGTTTCAATGTATTCGTTGTGAAACAATCTCAAAAATAAAAAAATTAGAATTGTACAGCCAGAATTTTCCTCAATAAACAGACTCTTAACTGCTGAGTTATATTTGTTTGAAAAAACTTACTTTTTATTTCGTTAAGCATATATACATATATATATATATATATATATAATCAACGCTGGGAAACATATCAGAATACATAGATTATTATTATATTGAATTGAAAGCATTCCTCTTGCAATTTCTTTCGTTTCAATATATTTTCTTTTCATATAATCCCACATAGTTACTGTATGCCGAAGACAGGAAATCTTTCTCTGATAATCACTTTGGAATTTCTGTTTTGAAATACAGTAAAACACCGGTTATCCGAAAATTATGGGACCAAATCATTTTCGGTTGACCGGGGATCCATAGGAATTTTCGAATAACCAGGAGGCTACCTATTTTATTCTACCAGATGGCACTACACTTACCAAAAAAAAAATGAAAATTCCTCAGAAGACTGTTATTTTGTCAGATAATGTACCATTCCACCCAGCAGAAAATAAGCTTCTGAAGGATGGGATTAAAGCGATTTTCTTGCCTCCGAATGTGGCTTCTCTAATCCAACCAATGGACCAGGGTGTTATTGAGAACATTAAGATATATTACAGGAAAAGGCTGATACGTTTTTTGAGCAGAAGTTGTTCAACATTTGAAACTTTTAGATATGAAGAAAGTTGGCTAATGGGTAGCTTCTTCATTGGAGGAAGTTCAAAGTAAAATGTTAGTGAAATCCTGGCGTAAGTTATGGCCTAAAGTTGGCTCGCTAGTCTTTGAAACAGAGTTGGAGAACAGAGTCGGAAACTGACGTCATTCGAAATGAGGACAGAAATGATGACAATAGTACTAACACAGAAGTGTTTTTGGACATGTTCAAGCAGATTCCTAGGGAAGTATCAGGTTGAGGCTTGACTTGGTCCAACCACTGATGAGCAAGATTTGACAGATGCGGAAATAGTTGCTGCGATGAATCAAGGAGATGTTGATTCTGAATAAGATTAGCCTGAAGAGATTGAGAATGCGAGGATTACACACAGTGAGGCTACTAAGATCCTAGATGCGGCACTTCGATATATTGAAGTACAAGAAGATGCAACAGCGTCAGATGTGTTGTTATTTAAAAGGTGGCGTGATACGATAGCATTGAACGATGCAAAGTTGAAGAGCAAGGAAAAATCACAAAATATTTTGTATAGAAATGAAATGTAGTATGTGTCTGTGTAATAAAGTGTCTGCATTTATACAATGGTCCAAATAAGTAAGTTGACTTTGTTTATTCATTTCATAAAGAACATACTTGTTTAAAAATACATTTTTTCATAAAAAAATGAGTTTTAAGGTCTTTCCTTTAAGCCGATTTTCGGATAAACGAGGTTCGGATAACCGGGGTTCTACTGAATATATATATATATATATATATATATATATATATATATATATATATATTGGTTTTTGGTTTAAATGTAAAAAATATTCCTGATTATTTTAATGAAACAATCTTCGTATTAAGACGAATTTCAAATTTTTGTGATGTTAGTTAAAAGTTCATAACATTCTGCAGCTTAAGGCAAAGCTTTAATCAACTAGCATTTTACAAGAGCACGTTAGTGAATATCCATCTTACCAAATGAAAAATAAAGAAATAAAAATATTGCCATTTGCAAATAATAAATTTAATATTGCCAAATATCACACTAATTATATCACAGATATTAAATCTGTTTTACGTCAGATTGTCGACCAATTTTACATAATTATTCTTGACTTTAAACAATTATTTTAAGATGGAAAATAAAATATGCCGTTAATATAAATTCAATATCTATATATTTTAGAAAACAACGATTCTTTAAATTATGATTCTAACATGTTTGTTTTCATTATGGATTCCTTTTGCATCTAAAAATTATTTTACATCTTCTGAAAAAATGATTATTTACAGTGACACACTAATGAAACTCAATTGCTGCCTGCTAATGCTTTATAAAAACTAGTTGATACTGCTTTCGACCTCCAAAAGTCATCGCAAGGGGATTTCCTCCTGACGAACCAGCCGAAACGACAGGTAGTCCTGCTGAGGACGACGCGCCAGTATGGCGCGTCGTGGTACGCCTCTGGCAGGTTCGGTCCCAGAGATACGAACCGCGACATCCTCGTTACGGGCTGTTCTGGAGCCCACAAGAGCAACCTGAGACCCATAACTAGTCAAAGTTCTCTCCTATGGATTTGCTTTCCCCCTGGGTGCGTGAAGGAACACCTACAAAGGTGACCTCCCTGGAGCCCCAGGGGTAAAGAAAGAGTTGTCTGTAGCATCACTCACGAGCAGAGAGTATTGAAAACACGTTCCAAGACGACTAATGCATAAGAATTGAATCTGGGAAAGAGAGTTATTAATAAGATTATGTGCTTTTTACGATTGCTTGATCTCAATAGTTTACGTTAAAAATATTCATACACAAAATCATCTATTAGTTCATTTCATTTACGTATCTTATTCAGACAGTTTTGAATTACTTTATGCCATTTTGTAACAAGTGAAGAAAATACAAGAATCAGTCACACTGTCACTTAATGAGGTTTTATTTATAATAGCAATTGTGAGGAATAATTAATCATTGAAGTAAATAAAGTAACACTATTTCGTATATGTATGACCCAAATGAAAGTGGCACTACAGTCGGTTTGAGAAACGGTTTAATGGTGTTAATATTAATTAGTATATATTTCTCGAGTGGTGATTCGCCGATTGATTATCACGCGACAGTCCACATCTGCCACTGCTTCCTTGGTGATAACCACATGCGCGTGACCAGGTCGTGGCCTGTCGTCAGTACTGCTTCTCCCACTACAAAAATCCCTACACGATCTGCGTGACATACACTCCATGCCATACACATTTTGCATTCGATGATAGATTTCACTAGCACTCACATTTTCCGCTGTTAAAAATTGTACGACCACGCGTTGACACCGTTTGGCGGCATCCACGATGCTAACGATGCCTTTTCACGTGCTTCCACGCTATCACACACGCATCTGGCGGGATCTGACGATATCGTATGTATTTCCAGCACTCTGCGCCCTCTATAGGAGCATGCGCTGTCATCTTTCTCTTCAAATGGCGAAGTTATTACAGCCATTTTCATTTGGACGACCTTTATATTACGTAATTGAAATGTTATTTGTATATTTTTATGACATCATGCCATAGCTATTATCAATATACAAGCGTGTATATCTAGCAACGAATGGTTATGAAATAGAACATGCAGGACGATAAGTTGGAATTCAGAAATACTGTACACCCTCCCTCCTGTTATATCACAACTCATTATATCAGCCGTCCGAGCATCTCTCTCTATTTGTGCGTCTCCCGAGAAAAATAAATTAACCTTAACCACATTTTTTTAGTTATAATTTTTATGTATGTTGATAGCAATATTTGTACAACGATTATTTCAATGATTGTTCAATTAATTGTACAACGTTTTGCAGCAACTTCTGTAATTTTATTAAGAAAATTATAATATATTCTAAATGAAATTTTCGAACACTAAAAATAAATATTTAATTATTAAGATTTACTTTTCTTGTCTTCTGGTAGGCACGGTATAATGAAAATCTATTATGTCTAGAATTTCAAAGAGTTTTTAAGTTGGTCTGTTTTGTATGATCGAATCTTTCTAAGGTATTACGGATACTATGATAATTTTAATTAGTTTTCAAATTATTGAGATTGTTGCTTATATTTATTTACATATATTTATTTACATATATTTATTTAACATATACCAAACGTAGATAATTAGTTTTACTAAAAAAAAAAAAAAAAAAAAAAAAAAAAAAAAAAATACATTATTTTTTTCATGTCAAATTAACATAAAATTTACCACCTTCTAGATATAAGCCTGCTTCATATGTTTCTGTTTATTTATTTATTTTTTCAATTATTGGGGAGGGGGGGAGTAGAGCTTCGTCATTTTTAAGTATGAAAAGTAGTCGCGAGACTAAAACATTTATGAGACACTGGTGTAGAGCATTATACGAATAATACTGTCTTCAAATTTGGAGAATAGACAGTTATGGTCAGGAGCTAAAATTTATAAAAGAATTACACAATCATTTAGTTTATATAAATAACTTTTATATATCTTCTGAAATGTAATTTACAGAAATGGGGAATCAGCGCAACATATGCAAATGATGAATCAAATAAAATGTTAGTTAAACGCTGCGCAGTGAGAGCTGTAGTTCGCTGATGCGTAACACAAATCTTAAGAAACAAAGTTCAAGTTAGTAGATCTTTATTGTCTGTTGTCCAATTTTCATGATTCTATGCTTCATATTATAAAGTGCTTTGAAACGGAGATATTTAATTTTGACCATACCTTGTATAATTTTTCATAATATTTTATAGTTATTTAAACACTTTATTTAGATCGGACAAGAATGGTGCATTATAATTTGAAAATTACACTTATACGCTATAGAACGTTTGGAATTAGGTAACTTTTATATCGACCACCCCTATTTCGCTTTATACAAAGTGGTTGTAAAGGTCATGTCCAAACGGCACGTGTGGATGTGTCGGGTCATGAGAAGCAAGAATTACATAGGAACTGGGTGTCGGAAACGCGATCGTGACGGTGCAATTGCATCGTGACCCCTGGATTGGCAGATGCGGTCCTGTACCGTGGCCACCGCGATCCCCGGTCCTAAACCCCCTGGATTTCTACCTCTGTGGATATCTTAAGTGTTTGGAGTAAGGGGAAACCCGTCCCATTGGACATAGACCTCATAGCGCGGAAGCGGCGGCACGTGTTCAGAAGATTCCTCGCCAGTAGGAACGTGTTCGCTATTCCATACGGTGCCAATGTGAAGCATGCATCACGACTAATGGGGCACATTTTGAGCAATTGTTATCAGTTGTAACATTTTTCATTTGTATTTTGTACTTTGATTAAGTTTTTTGAAAAAATTAAGGTCTTTTTACACCGTTTGTTATGCTTTCTTTACGTAACAGTCACGATGCATTAACACCATCACGATCGCGTTTCCGACCCAACAATTCCTATGTAATTCTTGTTCCTCATGACCTGACACACCCACACGTGCCGTTTAGACATGACCTTTTGAACCATCCTGTATAATATTTTATATTTATTTACATACTTTGAAAAAGTTTGATAAGTATGGTGCATTATAAGTTGAAAGTACAACATTTCTTATATATTACTTCTTTGTGTGACTTTTTAGTTAACACAGAAATTTTTGCAACTTTTTGTTACTAGGGGACCCTGTCCAAAATTATTAGCACATTCAAATGTTTAAAGACTAATAAATTTCATACAGCTATAAACATTATATTATATTATTCTGTTTAACATATAACTATCTAAAATATAACTATATAATAACTATTTAAAATTTGCCTTTCTTTACAAAAAATAATAATTTGTTTAAAAATGTAAAATAAAGTTTTAGAAATTTTTAAGTAGTCATAATTAAAAGAACAATGTATATAAATTCGCATACATAAATTATAAATGAGGCCACCTTTATTTTAGATACGTTCAGCAATACGATTCGCTAAGATTTTAATGAATTTTGATAAACAGTATGTTGGTATGGCTGGCGAGGCATTGTAAATTGCTGTGTCAAGAGCTGTAATCCACATATGAATATTACTTTCCAATTGTATAAATTATGTTTATCATTGTACTCCATACATTTTCTATATTGATCATATCAATTTATGGAATTGGACACAAAATAAAGCGATATTGTTATTATTGAACCACTTATTTGTAGCCATTGAGGATTGGTACAATGCATTAAAAGTCGGCCGCATGTCAAAAGCTGTATTTGTAGCATATAGATGTATACTTTTGAATTCGTCGCTTTAAGAACAATAACTCAATTAGAAATACTTGGAAATCACAAGCATCGCAAAACCATGAAAGATCATCAATTATTTTGAGGTTTGATGTAATCTCTCTCTATTTCTTCTGATATCGTTTTTTTGAACCACTTCTTTGTAGCTCTTGAGAATTGGCACAATACATTAAGAGCCGGTCGTACGTCAAAAGCTGTATTTGTAGCCTATAGATGTATACTTTTGAGTTCATCGTTTTAAAAGCAATAACTAAATTATAAATACCTGGAGATGACACGCAACGCAAAACCATGAACGATCATCCTTTATTTTGAAAGTTTGATGTAGTCTCTCTCTATTTCTTCTGAAATCGTTTCGATAATAATTTACACCATCGGGGCTATTAAGAGTCGTTTTTTATGCAACAATTTGACTATATTCCATTAAATTTCATTTTTCCTCCATTCAATAATAGCTTCTTTTCGGGCGATTTTCTGGTTTTGCAATAACCCAGATTTCGTGTTTAGCTTCATAAGAGAATACGCTTTTGGTGAATTTTTTTTACTGGGATACTTTCTTTTGAAGAGTGACTGTAATTTTCTTCGATGGCACCATATTTTTTTGTTTTCAGATACGCAACTCGTTGACAATCTTTCTTAGATAAATTTTTACAGCCTGAATGCTATATTTTGTACCCATTTCTACTGCATTTGACATCCTCCTTTACTCCTTTCGACGAGTGAATTTTAAACATTATATGCCGATGTGATTCTCTCAGGTCAACAAGCTTAACGATATTTTCGAATTTCAATTTATTAGTTCTCTTTCGCTAAAAATTTCTATTTATTTTGAGTGTACATATAACATCTGGTTAAACGTCATCTGTCCTAATTAGCATACAAATTATTTTTAAATAAAATTCTAAGATTAAAAAATCTGATTAAATTAGCTGTAAATATAATTAAGAGTGTGTTATTATGCCTTTTTCATAATCCTGTGTAAAACGTAGTATAACATTTTGGTTTTTATGTATTCGCAAAACTTAACTTTTGTAAATTTTCTTATATAATTGATACGAGTTTTCTTGTAGTTATCATTAAAAAAAAGTTTCTTATAATTTGAGTCACGAGTGAAAAATTACTTTTTATACTTATATTAAAATTGACTAACTAAATAATAAATAACTTTATTTGCATAATATAACTCTTAATGATGTGAATATTTCCGTGGCAAAACATCGATTAAAAATTCATTTTATTTCGGTAATTTTATAATATAAAATTATTTACCAAATAAAATATAAAATAATAAAAACACTAATAACAAAATAAAACACTTTGGTCGTGATGTTGAATCTCATAAATAAGTTCATAAACAAACCAGAATTCATCGGAAAAGCAAAACAATAGTTCTTTTTCAAAGGTTTTCCTGCCTTTTATTAATGTTTATCGGGACGCTTCATTTTGTTTTTCTATTTGACATTTTTTGTAGAAGATATTAAAAAGCTTTTGTTAAAAACAATTTTTCGTTTATAATAAACACTTATTTTGTTTCATTTTAAACTGAATAAGAAATAACAAAATATTTAGTTTAGAAAAAAAATAATATATATACATCTGGTTTTCTTTAATGTCCTTAAATACATTGTTTTGCAAACAATTCATGTGTAGAATGGAATTTGTATCTAGGTTAAAATTTAAGTTATTTTTATGTTTTCTATTGAAGAGAATAATTTTTAAAAAATGATGCTAATATATTATTTTTTTCCTATTTCTTCTATTTTTAACAATTTCCCTTTTCTAAGGAAGGGAAAGGAGACGTTTTTATACATGGGTTTGAGACATGCATAGATTTAAACAAAGCCATATTTAATACTAACATTTTTTTAAAATGTAGTTCAATTCTAATGTATGATGCATATATAATGTGTTCGTTCCCCTAAATGGTTATTAATAAATATTTTTTGCCAGAAATAGTAAGAACAAGAAATAAGATTTGAGTCATACTATACACTATATATATAAATACTAGCAAGCTACGCCCGCTACGCTGGTCAATTTCTCTTAACGCACCTTTAATCAAGTGAAATATTGATTTTGAATTTGACCTTGTATTTAAAAACCCTATGGATCTTTACTTGGAATGCCCTTCTGCATATCTGAAAACGATACGAACGCTCTTGCGTTATTGCATTTTTAATGTGTCAGACGAAATTTGGGCTGTTAAGGACAAATTAGGCCAATTCTCTGTACACTTTATTATGGAATAGGTCAGCATTAAAAAAATGAATAATTGTGTTAAATTATGGTGTCTATGGGGTTTATATTATAGTGTCTATGGGGTTTATATTATAGTGTCTATGGGGAAAAATCATTTCAGTTGGATACAAATTGGATTTGAATGAAGTTACATTTTACAATACTTCAAATTTAATGAAATTGATATGCCTCACTGAGGTGGACAAAAATATGGTACTCGTCGAGAATTAAATAAAAATCATGTACTCGCAACATCATAATTCACTTTTATATTTTAACAGAATAATAAGGCTACTATAATTTGTGACTCGTGCTATAGTCAGTATATATACGTCAGGACACAATGCCGTTATCATTATATTTTTTTACGTGAAGATTTCGCTATGTTACTCCATTGTAAAATTTGGTAATTTTTGAAATTCAATATTTGAAAAACGGCCTAATCATTAGATGTGAAATTTATATCAAGAAAAATACAGTTTTTTACCTTTCTAACGCAGTTTGTCTAACAATTTTGTGACAAATACTTTTCGAGCACTTAATTTTTTCAGTAACTTCAAATGTTTCATTTTCTTAGATTAATCTGTGGCAACGATTAGCGAAAATCCCAGTCGTCTGCAACACGTACCTTTTTATTAAAGAGGATATGTATGTATATATATATTATGTATATGTATATTATGTATATATATATTATGTATATGTATATTATGTATATATATATATATATTATGTATATGTATATTATGTATATATATATTATGTATATGTATATTATGTATATATATATTATGTATATGTATATTATGTATATATATATTATGTATATGTATATTATGTATATACGACTTCGCATTTTTTGTTTCTATTTAGATTTTGCATTTAGAATGTTGATTACTAGAAATGAGATACAAGAGAAATTTACACTTAAAAACAAAAAAAAAAAAGGCTGAAAAACGGTAATGTCGCACCACAGTTGCAAGAATTACGGTGGAATTTCACGTAAATTATATGAAAAAACGGTGCTGAGAATGGAAAATTTTTGGTTATTTTAAATTTAAATTTGGGACTTTCAGATTCTTTTTTAGCTTAGATTCAAGAATTTTTCGTGAATTGGAGTAAAATAGACAAATTGGAATTTCCATGAAAAACGGGAAACTATACTGGCACCACAGTTGCTCCAATCCTGTGTAATTTCACTGAGCTACTTAATAGGTTTCATTATTTGAGTTCATTTTTAAAATTTATTTGTGAATATTTCATGGTTTGAGAGAAAAGGGAGAAAGCCAAAACGTAAGATATTCCATCATTATTAAAAGAAAAAAATATCTGTCTATTGGCTGATTTTTTTACAGACTAATTGAAAAATTGCAGACATATGTAATAATAAAAGACATTCTACAAAAATATGATTATTTTATAAAATAGAAATTTTAGAATAAGAGCTGCTGTTCCCTTGGTTAATTTTAGTAACATATTTGTGTTTCATATCGTAGTATTATGAATTTCTACTTTATGATTTTGAGATAATCTTTGAATTAATTCGGTATATGTGTTTCGCACGTATAATAAACTGCCATAACGATCCTGTGACATTTTATACAAAGAGAAAGCAATGAATCCCTTCTTTGATTATTTCTCTGAATTTTATTGCAATCATTGTTCCACATAATTAAACACATTAGAACGTGTGCAGGTTATACTACACAGTGTGAATGATTAGATTTTTGTTTAACATTACTCAAACAGGTTTTTAAATGAAATTTCTCTTTTTATATGCATATTAAATTGCTTTAATGACCAGAAAATGAGAATGATTATTATTGTGTTTTAATAAATTTGGTACATATATTTATCTTTTATCTCTGATATGTAAAAAACATAGACTTAAATGATGATATATCTAAACTTTAAAGAATTATGTAATTCGTTATACTTTCACTAGTTTAATGATATTTAAACATTCACAAAGGTACTGGGAAAAATATTTTTAATTGTAGATTACATTAGAATAAAATTTTTCAAGAAACGCGAGATATGAAATCTTAATGTTAGCATATCGTTCGTAAAGCTTACGTTGTATCTTCGTCCGCCATTTATTTCCAATTTGTTCACGAATTAACTCATGATATATGATTAAGCTAGTCCAACGAACGTTACGGTATATGACAAAAGAAATACTCCGCACAAATTATATTTTCTAAATCACTGACATAAATACAAAAATAAAAATTAGGTTGTACATAACCTGCGTGAGGTAGAAAAATATACGGAAAATCGCCACTGAGTACAACACTATATTCTAATTAAATTTTATCGTAAAATTTATAGATATATGAAACAAAATAGCGTTTATAGCAATTTAATCTAATTATTATAAATGTCTAAAATGTTTCAATACTGTATAACATTTATGACGTATTTATTTCGCAGATGTTTATTTCATGTACCATTATTACACAGGAGTATCTAAAACAATTTTTACACCATTAGTACAATATATTAGAATATTTTAAATGTCTACCATGAATGAGCATTTATTAAAATGTCAAAAAACAATGATATTTTTAAATTGTCACATATTTTATTTTTGTGGCTAATTAAATATATGGACCCATTTTGATGTTTAATAACTCATAAAATAATGAAGATATAAACAAACTTATGGCATTTATTGATGGAATAACACATATATTTTCCTTTTCAGGTTTGAATATCTTTACTTTTGTAAATATCGTCTGCACGTGGGGTTAATTTCAGATAATTTCATTTTCCAGTCTAAATATCTGTACTTTTCTAAATATCGTCTGCTTATTAATTGCATTTTTCTCTCTTTTGTTTTTGGCAACTATTGCAATGTTATGTTTACTTTTGATGTGTTTGTTGTATGTTACTTTTGTATGTGATGTTTTATTCGAGCGGATATTAAGGAGAATGCATACACCACGAGAGAAAGCACAGATTTTATGGTGGTTCATAGAAACAAAACCGATAGTGCAAGCACAGAGAAATTGCAAAAGAATTTACCAAAAAGATCCTCCATCCACAAGTAGCATCTTGCGGTGGAAAAAGAATTTTCTAGAAACTGGAAGTATCGCAGATAGGAAATGTTCCGGACGTCCCTGCACAAGTGATTTTGATGTTGAGCGTGTCAGAGACACATTTTTACACAATCCTAGAAGATCTGTGAGATCAGCGGCAAGAGAATTGGATATGCCAATTTCGACGGTGTACAAGGTTATTAAGAAAAAATTAAGACTGCATTCATACAAAGTTCAAATTGTTCAAGTTTTGAAACCGGACGATAGGCCTAGGAGGATGGCCTTTGCAACAGATATGCTAAGGAGAATAGAAGAAGATGCTGATTTTCTGAAGCGCATAATGTTCTCCGATGAAGCATCCTTTCATGTTTCTGGCATTGTTAATCGCCATAATGTGCGCATATGGGGATCTTAAAACCCCCATGAATACCGTGAGGCAGAAAGGGATTCCCCAAAGATTAATGTGTGGTGTGGACTAATGCACGACCGAGTCATTGGGCCTTTCTTTTTTACAGAAAAGACGGTCTCATCAGTCGTATACACATGTTGGAAAATTTCGTATTTCCACAACTAGAAGAGCTTCAGCCACATGTATTTTTTCAACAAGATGGTGCACCACCTCATTGGGGTACCATCGTTCGTACTTCTTTGAATGACCATTTTCTAGGAAGATGGATTGGGCGAGGAGCTCCAATTCCTTGGCCACCCAAATCACCTGATATAACGCCACTGGACTTTTTCCTTTGGGGATTTGTAAAGGACAATGTTTACAGGAGGAGAGTGTCGAACATTGATGACTTAAAAGCCAGAATTACAACCGCAATGGCCTCTGTGGATACCGACATGCTTGCCGCTACCTGGCGTGAAATTGACTATCGACTTGATATTCTCCGTGCGACGAAGGGGGCACACGTGGAAGTTCATTGACAAGGGTCATGAAACTTTTTGAGTGTATCTAACCATTTACGTTATTAATTTTAATCTATCTTTATTATTTTATGAGTTATTAAACATCAAAATGGGTCCGGGACTTTATAAACACCCTGTATATTCTATTTAAATTTCTGAAAAAAAAAATTACCAGCATTGTTTAATGTAAAACTAATATATTTCAAGCATTTACATTATAATTTTTTTTAATCAATGGAATTGGTTAAGAGAGCAGTATTCCGCAATTCCCACGATGAAATATTGTGCAAAACAGAATGTTGCTGGTTAAAAGTTATTTAAAATGTTAAAGATTATATTATAAAAAACACCTTTTGTTTTGAGATCAACAAATAAATATAACCCATGCACTTATTCCTAGAATCTACATATTAATTTTTTACATATTACTCTGTAAAAGAACTGCTTACAGAACTTTTTAAAAATTTATAAGAATTTCAGTAATAAACATAATGTATTAATTTTACAAAAAAATTAGCTCTGTAGAAAACCGATTATTATTTCCATGGGAAATAGACCTTTATTAAAAGACAGACAGACGGGAGCACACACAAAAAAAGGATGGAATAAACAAAAATCACAAAGAAATTTCATCAACGTTTTCATTAATTAAAAATAAATATAAATATTTCTACCAGAATATTGAGAAGAATTTTTTTTTTCAAATTAAGTAATATATACTAGGTATTGATATTGGTAACATGTTTGCCGCTCTCAAGTGACGCAGCTTCTAATTAGAGAAGCTGGTTAAGTAAAACACATAATTGCTATATGCATTACAGGCAAAATAGAGGCACAGAGATACACAATGTTAACATTTTTCATCAAACTGTTCAGTCATTAGACCGTTTTTATGGATAACGGTTACTTAGTCGTTATTTTAATCGATCCTGACCAATGAGAACGCTTCATAAAATGGTTAATTAATCGTTATTTCAAAAAACGGTTCAATGGCTGGATGATTTGTTTCGGATTTTTAATAGCATATCATTTACATAATATATTGCTTCATAACAGGAAATCATCGTAATCTGTAGTTTAATTCGTATTACGTAGTTTCATTGGTATTCAAAGGGATGCTGTCAATACAGTATATATAAACTAACATAAAAATGAGTATTTTTCTTTAAATATAAATGCAGCTTATTTAAAGCAGATCATCCATAATTGGTTGCTATCGTAGGGTGCAAGCTGTTTACTTATTTATAAAATAAGTAAAAAATATGCTGACTTATTGGCAGATTTCATTTACACGGCAGTGTGTTTAAGATTAAATTATATTTAGCTTTTTAAATAACTGTAATGTTTTGTACCCCGCTTGTGCGTTAATAAAATATGCAAGCTGAGGTAAATCTGCAAGCTGCAACTTTAATATGTTTAATTGGCTATCTTTCTGTAATTTCTACGGCTATTGTCTTCGTCGCGCTCCTTAATTAGGGTATTTTCCACGGTTCATTAGTAGGTTGTTCTTTTCTATACATGTACATGCAAAATATACCCTTTTAAATAACAATAAAAATAATGTTAGATATTATTACTAAAAGAGAGTGGTATATTAATGATGTAAACCACATTTTTATCAAAAGTTTAAGTCATTATTCGTTGTTTAGTATTATTTAAAAAGTTTCATATTCAATTAAGTAAATATGCATTTACACTGATGATAATATTGACGTGTTTTACGATTTTTAGTAGTAACGCTTTTTCAAGAAACTTAAAGGTAGACTTCTGTTCCAAAAAATGTTTAAATTTTTGGTTTTGATTGAATATCTTTTCTGCCTATTGGCATATATAAATAGAAATTTAAATCTAAATGTCATTATTTATTGCAGTATATATTTTTGTCAAAGAGTTTACTTAAATATTCTATTAGTGACTGATGTCATTCTTAAAAAAATAGTATACACAGTCTTCTATTTAATACAGAATCGATTATAAAAATTATGAATTTATATTTATTCTCTACAAAATCGATTTTTTCAGGTTTATTTCTATTAATTTACTCATGAACAATATACGGGAATAATTATTTTACGGATTTTAAGTTCATAAAAAATTATATTACCAATTTTGTTTATATTTTCAATTAAATAAACATGCATTTACACTGATGATAATATTGACGTGTTTTACGATTTTTAGTAGCAACGCTTTTTCAAGAAACTTAAAGGTAGACCTATGTTCCAAAAAAATGTTTCAATTTTTGGTTTTGATTGAATATTTTTTCTGCCTATTGGCATATATAAGTATAAATTTAAATTTAAATGTCATTATTTATTTCAGTAAATATTTGTGTCAAAGTGTTTACTTAAATATTCTATTAGTTAACTGATGTCATTCTTAAAACAAAAATAATAATATACATAGTCTTCTATTTAACACAGAACCGATTTTAAAAATTATGAATTTATATTTATTCTCTACAAAATCGATTATTTCAGGTTTTTTCTATTAATTTATTCATGAACAATATATGGGAATAATTATTTTACGGATTTTAAGTTCATAAAAAATTATATTACCACATTGTTTATATTTTCTTAATCATATGTTAATTAGAAATATCACATATTTTAGGATAGAGAAAGAATGTCAAGGGAAATACTACATTTCTGACTACATTCTTTGTAAATTTATACATGCAGCAAAATAATCAAATAATTAATGAATAAAAATAAAAATAAAATAAAATTGTACAAATTTGGAGACAGACTGTTCTCTTTTATTTGTGTATTTTCTTAAAGTTTAACTACACCGAATGCTTTGGTTACTACAATGTGTGCGAGACATTTAATTATGTTTTAAAACTAAATAAACCAAGAATTTTACTAAAGTTTTAAAAGGATATGGCACAACATAATTTTTATTTAAAACTATTTTTTTTTATTTGACTAATTTCTGTGTGATTTATATTTTATTTAGTTCATGAAGAAATTTCTGGTTATGAAGATTCGAAATATCGTCATATGGTAGCGGTCAAATGACCTGTTGTTGGTATTAGGTTAGGATATATAGGGGGTCTGTGTTAGGACATATAGACTGGGAAATGTCGAGTGATGATGATTTTGATAAGTGGTTCTAAAATATTTTTTGCTTATTATGTCCACGAAGAAATACTCGTAGCCTATCCACACCTAATTTTATGTTATTTGTTTTATTATATTTTTATTTTTATGTTTTTAACAGACATGATTCGAAAAATGGAAGCTATAAAAACAAGGAATGAAATAACAAAAAAAAAAAAAAAAAAAAAAAAAAAAAAAAGACTGGATAAAAAAAAATAAACACAACTTTTGTATTACATTTAATTTAAGCTTTACAGATAGCTAACGGTTAATGTGAGCGGTGCTTTTTTCTTTTAGTTTTTTTTCAATGTTTGTTGTTTGATATTAATTTCTTCAGGGAGAGTCGTTGGTAATCGCTAACATGTAGTATGTGTTCATATTTGTTTTAAAAATAATCAATTTTTTTCATGGTTAAAAATGGTAACATTTTCATGGTTATTTATCAGTGTTCCAATCTGTTATATTTACAGCTTTGTCTGTGCTGCATTACAGGTCGGTTGCGAACATGCAGTCAGGACGTTCTACTTAGAAACAGAGCATAGCTCCAAGAAGTATGCGGACTCCACTGTGAAAAACACAGGTCTACATAATTAGTGCTTCACATAATTATGTTCTGGTTGATGAATAATTTTATATTTCTAAATATCTACGTACAAATTGGGTAAAATGGGATGTTTATACCGAAACAAGTGCATTCTTTCATCGCAAACTAGCATATATAGAGAGGAATCTTGTTAAACAATACAGAAAAATTAAAACATCAAAGTAATATTTTCGTAATGTTTAAGCATTTATTACTCTATGCAAGATGCACATTTTCTCTTTTATTATATACTGTTTATAATATATTTACATTTACAACATAAACGCTCATCTATGCTTGAATAATTCGAATTCGTCTAAATGAGCTTAAATTATATACATGTAATTTTATTTCACGGAAGAATATCAGAAATATTTTGAGAGTATTTAAATTATTAAAATAAGTGCATCACACATTATTTACATTCAACATAAATTCCTTGCTCATTCCTTCTTTTGTGGAAAACAAAACAAAATGCAATTTATTTCTCAATAAAAAGTAGTATTTATTTATATATTAAATACGACAGCAAAGAAGAGAAGTTTCAGTTCACTGAACTGAATACTTTTCTTTTCTTCTTTTTAGCAAAATAATCCGCAAAGAGATCCTTTTACTTAAATGAATGAGTAGATGATCCAGTTTTTGTTTGGTGACATTATGCATTATGTGATGCCTTGCGTGGTATATATACGCATACATAAAACTTATTTAATAAGATTATATTATGCGTGACAAACAAAATATATAAATTTTGATATGCTTAGAGTATATGTCAGATTTACAAAGAATTTATCAAAGTAAATGGTATAAAGTGTTTTCGTAAACTGTATTTAAAAAAAAGAGAAATGATAGCAGAGTCATGCAACAAACAACTTTTTATTAAAAAACTAGCGTCGCAAACCACGTTTTCTAGCCAAAACATATGTAAGTCAAATCCGGGTTTTTGTTCATAACCTTAACAATATTACAGGGTAATATAACACCGTTCGCAACAAATTAATTCTGTGAAGAAGACAGATTTTGTATGAAATGTGATGGCATCGTGGGAAGTGCTGGGAGATTATTTTATATTCCCGAGTGTACAATCAGCTACATTCTAAATTATGAATATTATTTCCCTATTGTTTAGGCTCGAATAGAAACCGTGTATTTTTGTCAAAATAGGTTGTTTGAGACCCCCGTTTCCTATAAAAAAGTATTTGTATTTATCAGTTCTATCAGCGTAATTACAAACGCTTAATTTCAGCAGATTTTTATTATTCCGACTAAAGTTTAAGAATTTCTATCCGTTGTCGGCTTAACATTAGATTTTTTTTATATCTGAGATAATTTATTTATTAGAATAATTTGGATACAACATATAATCGTTACAACTTGCATTTACGTTATCTTATCATTTAAACATTTACTGTCATCAGCTAAATATTTATAACGTACACTTGGGGCACGCTTTTGTGCTGTAAAAAAGTTATAGTCACTAGTTAAAAAACAAACAGCAAATTTATTTAACAACTTAAAATATGTAAGTAGGAAAACTTTTGAATAAATAGAATTTTTCGTATTAATTCAGCTGATAAAAATAATTAAGGGTAGTGGGAATCTTTTTCCAAGTCGCTAAATTTCGTCACCAACAGCGTTTGAGAGATCTTGCTCTCAAAGCTGGTAGAGGGAAAGTGCTGTATTCGAAACTATGACGCGTCGGTCTTTTTAAATGTTCGCAGTTCTAAGTGGTTTTCTTCGAACCTTTCTTGGCCTGCGTAAATGCGTGTTATGTTCCCTTAGAAAGACACTCGCGGAGGGCAACACCCCACCCTCGCCCAGTATCTTTCGCGTGTATAATCGGCAGTAACAACAACATTACACCACCATTTCTAAATTACAATCTACTTAAAAACTCAGATTCAAAATGTCCTCCTGGATTAAGTATAGCAAGTTCCTCCACAAAAAACACTGTTTCACTTAAATAATAACTTGAACACAGCGAATGTCTCCGTCCTAAAAGTCTGTGAATCCCAATAACTTTCAGGTATCTCAGCATAAAAAGAAAGAAAAATAATGAATAAAGGATGGATTATGAAACATTTTCCAACATATTCAGAATACAGGAACCAAAATTCCTCATTTAATAATGTGAAAGATATGATATCTAATTTAACAATTGAGAGAAAGCATAAAACATTTAAAACCGAATTTCAGCTTTCTTTATCTATAGTCGGAAAAGTATCCGAAATCTTATGTAAAAACCTATATATGATCTATAGATCGGAATGTATACTGCAATGTATTCTACAATTTAGTTCAGTTAGGAAACACGCAATAAAGTTGAAAATTTTTGTTCAGCAATTTTCGTTAATAAACAGAAATGGACTAAATTTGTTTTGTGCTGCCCTGTAAACCAAGTAATATGCAAAACATTAGTCTAATTTAAAAACGCAAACCACAACTAAAAACAAACTTCAGCAATTTCGGCACTTAGACTGTACTCTAACCTAATTATTTTATTTGTTCCTATCAATGAACGATAAATGCCATGAAACACCATATTATACAGTAAGTATTTAGTAGTTCACCTCATTGATGTATATAAATTTCATTACGTTTGAAATATTGTAGCATCATTAAAACACATTGCAAATATTTTTCTCATAGACCTCAATATAACGGAAGTCTGTTGAGTGTCTGTGTGAAAAACCTATAAATGCTACACATATAATTTTCGATAGAGAACATGCTATAGTACACCTCGATAACATATATAAATTACATGACAATCTGATTACTTTTACGCAAGCTAGAACATGGACAGACAGACAGGCAACTAGAGAAACCGAAGTCTAAAATACTTTTCAACTACGTTGGAAAATATTAATAAGGCCATTTTACCAATTCCTGCAAACTCGAAGCCGCAGGTTCTTCAAGACACTATCTGATGTTATATGCCGTAGACTGGCGAGAAGGAACTTGATTAACCTTGCTGTAGCAGCTATATGAGATCCGCTCCAAATCCAATTTTACTCACAAAAAACTTATTATGTATATTCATCAAACATCCACAATTACCTGATTAATATAACATCACACTGCAGAAGTGACAGTCATTTAGGGCAGAATAGGTTTCAAATTCACGCACAATGGTTCGTCTAGCAAAACAATACATTCACATTCACATGCAACTCATTCGATCGCTAATCTTATAATGAGTAACGGGGCATACTGTCGTATCTTCTGTTTTTTTTTTTTTTTTAAATAATGAAGAAAAGAATCCAAGTTATATCGAGAAATAATTTGTAAAATGCCATAATTTTTAAAAAGATATAAATTTTTAAATAAGCAAATATTTTTACCATTAAAGAATATTTAAATACATGATTAAATTTCTTTAATGTAAAGATAAATGACGAATAAAGATCGTAAATAACATAAACTTTTTTCAATCTAGCTTAGATAAATAATGAGATTGTGTTTTCTCCTACAAGTTATAGACTTTAGTTTTCTCCCTTGAATTGATAAGTGTACTTTTAAGCAGCAAACCAACCTAGAAAAAGTAATTAATTTCCTAGATGTATTTTTTTTAAATATTGGAGAATTTAAAACATTAATTAAAATGGAAAAATCTCATAAACTTGATGAAATTTTGAATTATTCATTAAAATAAAGTGTAAAAATTGCGAGAGTTTAATTCTAAATTAATTAACTTAATCTCTTAATGAATGCATACACCAAAATAACTACTTTTTTTAAATTAACAAATTTGTTGACATTGTTAAATGTTTTATTGTAGTATAAAAAACAATGGATTTCAAATTTTAAAAAAGGATTTATAAGAATTAAGGCTACATATAAAATGAAATTTATGTCGTTCATTGAATGTTTTCGATAAATATTTCAACTCTTTTAATAGTGAGCTTAAATTACTTTAATAATAAGCAACAAAGAAATTTTAATAATTTACATTTATCTTAAAAGAAAATTTAGTACAGGAATTTCAAAGTAGTCAGGTATATAATATTGTGTCTAATACATGCAGTAATGTAAAAGTGCCATACATAAATAAACATTGATTTTTTTAAATAAAATTTTGACACAGTCTTCAATCATATATGAAGTTTTGTGAATTTTCCTTGCTGATAACCACATATATATATTTTTTTTCACATGAGGCCTCCTTCTCCACAGAAGTTTTCAAGTAAAAATTTAAATATCGTTTATGAACGATGATGACACGTTCTGACTGCTAATAAAGTTGGAAGGCTTCCATACCAACGGTAGTATCTGCATCCGCAGAAGCTTGCTTCACAGTAAAATTATCTTGCTCCAGTTTTTCAATGAGCATTTTTATTAAACAGAGTTTATTCCTTTCATTTACAAGGTAGTGCCCTTTTTGCATTGTGTGCGACATAGTTTCGTCAAAGTCACCACTTGCTGCAATGTATTTATTTTTTCGACGGAAACGCTCAGCAGAATTGGTGCCATGTTCTGACAATTTTTCTTGATAACCGTCAAATACAATGCTTGCAGTTTTACCATAGTTGATTTTCAAATATTCAATGTACTTGTAAATAATTGACGAGAACTTTTCTTATGGCTTCCAACTTACTCGATGAATCCACCATCAATCACATGCATAGTTTGTATGGTTTGTTCTAAATCCTCAAAGGAAAAGAACTAATCGTAAAATACCAATTTTTACGTTTTCGTTATACCAACGTTATCAAACCGTGACGTCATATATATAGCCTATTCAAATTCAAAGAATTTTCTAAGTTCCTCCTCTGATTTCTTGTGGAAAGATATTCCGCAAAAAATAGTCTCTGGATTGACGGATACATCCTCATCATGGATTTTTATTGCACACGTGAAGCTTTTCATTCGAGTTACTCGATAGGATCTCTTGAATTTCACATAGCCGAAATCACCACCAATGGCACTTACAATACTTGTAACTCCAATCGATTTAACTAGATGACAATTTATTTTATCGCCACCAATACTCCTGTACTCATCACGAAGTCACATGAGGGGAATGGGTTGTGCGACAGGAACCATGAAACAAACTTGTCCTCTACGATATTGTCTCTTCTGATTCTAAATAATTTCAAATCAACGTGCTGCTCTGTTGTACAAAATGACACCACAAAGAACCTCTGCACTTGTTGAGAAATATCCTTGATTATGGTTTGGTTACATGAGCACTTTTTGAGTTGTTGAGTGTCAAAAAACCGTTTTTATAAGTTTTTTTAGAAAAAAAAAATGCATTTTTTTTTATATCTCGCATATTAATGGAGAAATTTATAGCCCGTAGTACTCAATCGACGCAGACTTTTGTGCTCTACATTTTATGAATAAAATTTTCTTCTATAGAGTAAATGGTTTTGGAATTATTTCGAAATATTGAAAAAAGTCCGAAAATTTGAGATTTTCGTAGTGCCACGTTTAAAGCTCACGAAGAAAAATGGGACAAACTACAAATCCCTTCATTTCGATGTAAAACAAAGGGATTAAAATGATTTCCAGCTTTCCGCGAATTATCGGTTACTACAGCTCTTTTTAACACTTTTCAGCATAGTTGAAAAGTTTTTATGAATTCGGTTTGTCGTCTGTCTGTCTTTCTGCCGTCTGTCTGTCTGTCTGTCCGTGCTCTAACTCGCGTAAATATATATCCTGTCAAATAGTAGTAATTTTCGCATCTATTTGAGATAATTTGGTGATAAAATACCATGAATGTTCGGTGTCTTTTCATTTTTCTTATTTTACCTTCTTTTTTGACCGACTTTACGTTTTAATCTGATATCTCCTAAATACTTCATTGCAAAGCAATATCTACATAATAAACAATATACGTAAGTACTGAAATAAAATTTTGCACTAAAAGACAATGGTAGATGTTATTTATGATACATGTTTGTGCAGAGATTTTTCTTTTTTTATTAATATGTGGCTCTGCGCCCTACGTGCAACGCTCGGCAACCCCCGTTCTGACACCGCGTACTTTAAACACACTCTGATTTGATCAACTCTAAAACGATTACGAAAGATTGTATTATAATTAAACGATCAGTGGCGATCTGCTGTAACAAGGTTTACATTCATTTTCCTTTGATTCGGGGATTTTTTTGTCGAGTGAACTGCTGTCGAAACAGCTAACAACTGTTTTCCGGATTGATTAAATAATATCAATTAAACATTTAAAAATCAACATGAGTAAAATGGTTAAGTAAACAATGTCGCTGAATTGGAGATATAACAATACTATAGAAATTGGTTACTTCTCCATTATCCCGTCGACTACTTTGCATAAAAGTAAAGAATTGTCGCCAAAATATACGATTTAACGCCAAAAGTGCAT
This sequence comes from Maratus michaelseni, assembly GCA_963931845.1. Lineage (NCBI taxonomy): Eukaryota > Metazoa > Arthropoda > Arachnida > Araneae > Salticidae > Maratus > Maratus michaelseni. Next base: position 284,429,318 of record OZ007591.1, on the reverse strand, counting down.
GATAGTGGCGTGGCGTCGCATTCGGGTGACATCAAATGCGTTACACCTATTAGTTATTTCATAGAGGGATTTTTCATTCAACGATTATTTGTCTTTTTGGTACTTCTCCATTTTGGTACTTCTCGATCAATTTTCCTAAGGAAAAAAAAACTATCGCCAAACTGTAACGCCAAATAAACAAATAGAAGTATTTTGCCATTAGAATCTCAAAAATAAATAAATAAAATACAAGATATTCAGAAAATTTACAATATATTAATGAAAACAGAAAAAAAATCTTGAATATTTATTTAATTTTTTTTAACTATCCCTCTCGGCTGGTGAATAAATGTTTGTGACATCAGTTGAAACTGATATATTGTATGTAACTGTTTATCGCAACATTTTTCAATGACTTTTCTTTTTTAATATCATGGCACTGCCGTTTAAGGATGCAATTGTTATTTTAATTAATGAAATAATTAAATAATTAGATGGATCATGTATTCTTAATGATATTTTAGCAATTTAGTAGTTATTTGTATTTTTAAAAAAATTATCGTAAAAATATAGCTTTTAATTGAGAGGAAATATTATTATTTACACTGTTTTAAAATTTGCAACAATAGGTAAAACATTTGTTGGAATAAATTAATCTCTCGTGTAAATATATTTTTTAATTGAAACGGTTTGGAAATATGGTTATGTGAGTATTTTAAATATGACGTAAGTTTCCCTACTTAATGCTTTGAAAACGTGTAATAATTTAATTATTTCTTTTTTTAATATTCACGCGCAAGTATATTTTTTATTACGTAATTTTCTACATTTACTGCTTTTAACACGTGATCATTTAATTATTATTTTAAATTTTTATTTCTGGTTTTAATAGTCACGTGTAAATACATTTCTTAACTGAAAGAGAATATTACTATGTGCGATATTTTAAAAATTGGCAACAATTCAAATAATGGATGTTATGAAGTATGAAACAAATCTTCATTAAAACAATCAAAAGTTTGAAAAAAATTGAAATCTAACCTCAAACAATCACTCAAATTAAAAAAAATAAATAAATAATTGAAGTCTGCACACCACAAGCTTGTCAACTATATCCTTAAAAATTATGGTTAAATTCCTGTGCATAGTTTTCGTTCCTATAAAATTTTTAAGAGAGCTCTTTTGACCAAATTTAATATTAAATATGTCTAAAAAAATTCTTCTATTTAAAAACTGTCTGCTTCAGCGTATTTATCGAATATTCTTTTAATAAAGCTACCAATTTTCCTATTTTTATATGCAACACTTGTCTGGATATTTGTCCAGAATGACTTCAAGGCACAAAACCTTCATTGACAGCGACAGCTGCTGCGGCGGCGGTGGTTATCCTTTTTTTAATATATAGAGATAAAATTTGTATATAGTTGTTATATTTGTATTAGATGATTGTGTGACATAAGAAATATACTAATATACGGTTTTTACCTTTATAATAATACCAACTATTTAATAAAAAATATCATCAACATTTTATGTTTGTTCTTTCGAAATACTTTCACTTTGAATTATTCATAATAATTCAAGAGTGGTCAAAAATGGTTTAAAATTTTATATAAAATTCGGTACTTCTCTATTATCCCGTCGACCACTTTTCATAATAAAAAACTATCGCCAAACTGTAAGATTAAACGCCGAAAATGCAATTCCATTTACTGGATGTTAGAAGCATTATTCGTGTTTGTTATGTCATCAAAACGTTTTTAATTCGACATTTGCGTGTATTTTTCATTATGTGTTACTGATTAATTAGTTATTTAATTAAATAAAATAACAATTGTGTCCGTAAATTCTTATATTTTATTTAATTATTTTGATATTCCAATGGCAACGTTCTCCCGTTTACTTGGCGTTACAGTTTGGCGATAGTTTTTTGTTATGAAAAGTGGTCGACGGGATAATAGAGAAATACTTGAAATTCATATGTTTTAAACTAAAAGCTGTTACATTGCATTCTAGTTTGTAAATTTTAATTTTTTAGGCACAGATTTCAACAATCTTTCTTATTATTCTGTCTATACGCATTGCGTTTCTAATAATATATAACACCTCTTATTGGTTCGCTATGTATTTTTACATAACGTTTCAGATTTAGTCCTTTATTTCAGTAAGTGATTAATATGTTTAGACTCTTATTTTAAACCAAACGTATATTTAGGAATGTATTAAAGAATCGTTTTGTCTATTGCCAGAAAATTTATTTTAAGCTTTTTCAAAATGTAAAATAATTTATTTTATCTGACAAGCTGAGTTCAAAGTGCTTTTATAAATGTGTCTTCTATAGCGGCATTCGGTTTATCGTTGTCTTTATATGGATGTTGGGTGACCAATTTTTTATTGTCAAAGATTCATATTTTCTGTGTAATGTAGTGTATTTTATGCAAGGAGCTTTAATCATTAGAAAAGAAAATACGTTTAATTTCCTCTTATTACCCCTCTTGGCTCTTATTAGTCGACTTACACCTAGCTAGTATTTATTATTGTTTATACACGTTTTTATAATGTTTATTTTTGTATATTTGAAATTGAATAAAAATAATAAAAATACAATGCAACACTGTTCTATTTTACTGTTATTTATGTTCTATTTTACATAATTTAGGCGGTTTTTCTACATACTACCACTTATACTTTAAATTTAGATTTAAAATACATATTTTTAACTAATAGAAATAATATAAAACAAGATGTAACCCGTCAAAACTTGAAGCAAACAAATTACAAAAACAATATCAGTAAAATAAGCTTCTTTATTATTTAAGAAAGGGTACGTATGAAACAGTCTTTCAAATATTTTATTTTAAAAGATCCCCCCCCCCCCAGTGAAATACAGTACTATTTCCGATGCAAACTCCAAACAAACAATCCATAAACATCTGTATAATGCAAATCAGTTGGACATTACTGCCATATGCCTCAAATCAAGAAAGAAAATTCCATGGGCCTATGAAGTATCATACAAATAGTTTATTCCTACGTCCATCTCATATTCAGTAAATAAAAGAACACTGTAAATAAAGCACACATCCCCCCCCCCCTTTTATAATGCAACCAAATGACTGCTCAAAGGCACCGTCAAAATTCAACGTAAAAAAAAAGTTTTAACATGTTTAAATAAAAAGTTTTAAAATGTCTTCTTTAAACATTGTTCGTTTCAAATCTGCATCTTCTAAAACGCATCCATTGTTTTAAACTAATAAATGTTTATGTAAAGATGGAGATTTTTTTTTAGAATAAAAAATCAATCTGCTGATGAAGGAGATTTTTAAACTTTTCAGGTGTAATTTATTTGTATGGTTTCCTCGGTTTCTTTGCATAATCATGATAATTATCCCTTTTACATCACAGTCGGAGATCTTTTTCCTCTTACAGAGTTAAATACCCAATGGATCTTTAAAAAAATATATTAAAATACAATTCCTAACATATTCTGATGCAACATATACCTCAACGAATTCAACATATCAAATTTAGTTCAACATAAACTAAATATATATATATATATATTTTTTTTTTTTTTTTGAGAGAGAGAGAGATTTTACTTTAGCGCCAAAATGCTCTATCTTATAAATAATCTGATCTTATGATTTATCAGGGGTTTTTTTTTTAATTTTTTTTTTCAGTTTTTATGATGGTTAGGGATATCCATTTTCAATTGTGACAACTTTCCCAGCGGCTATTTTACATTATTGAAGCAAATGTTTCTTGAGAGTCAGTGCTGAGATAGATTTGAAAATTATTTCATGCATGAAAATTATTTAAAAAGTCGTTAAATTAAGCGACAGTTTTCAAATAAATTTAATACGAAAACTAACATTTTTCTAATTGGTGATGTATGAATTGAAATTGTAAGGAATTCAGAAGTGAAGTAAGCGCAATGAAAGCGAAAGCGATAGCGCAGTTTGCTGTCACAACCTTTATACAATTCTAAAAATTGCCACTGTGTTTTTGTTGGCGTCCAAAAATAGACTGTCATTTTTTGACGTCGATAGAGAAATTCACAGTGAAAAAAAATTGGACTTTGCCGCTAATAAGGTGCTGTTCAATGAACTTATAAAAACCTACCAAAATAATTCCTATAAAATATTATTAGCCTTACATTGTTTATTCTAACAAAAAATACAATCATTATTTCAAGTTTTTTTTCTACCATAACACTTTTTTAAATAATTTTAATTTTCATGAAATCCTTTACTTTTGTGAATTTTTCTATTAAAAAATGAAGTCTTCTAACGTATAATTAAAAAAAAGTAATTGATAACTTGTAATAGAGGTATGCAATCAAGATAAAGCAATCAATAAAGGCTCTAATTCTAATCTTTATTATTCAGAAATGAAAAATCAGTTAAAATTACGTGATGTTCACACACTGTTAAACTGCAGTTCAAGCTAAGCATAACGTCATTTTCACCGGCGCAAACTTTTAACACGTACTTTATATACGTTACTTTTATGCTTAAACACCATGTATACAAATTAAAATATTTTTTTGTATTTAATTGTAATGAAAAAATGGCATCAACAAAGTTATTCGTATAATATTCGATCATAATATTCGATCATATTGATAAAATTACCCAATGGATAATATTATCCCGTGACGCCACAAAAAAACATGAATTTTTATTCGATTATAAAAATAAAGTGCACGCGGATAAATATTTTTACCCAAATTTAACTTGCAAATTAAAAAAAATCGGCCTAAAAGCCACGTGTCTTTAATATTTATTATTTATGTTTTATCCCCATAACAGTGGATGTTATCCGATTGCCGACTTTATACGCAGAAAGTAAAAGTTTAATTTAAAATTACGGCTAATTAATTAAATTTTCGAACAAACGAATGTGTGATAACAAATCTGTGTCCAAATATCTTTCATTAAAAAAAAAGAATGATGTAATTTGATGCAGTAGTTTGTTTTCACGGACTGTCGAAAGAAAACGCTTAGCGTTTTAAATATATAGATATTTAACAAAATAATATAAATTAAATAAAATATTTTCGTTTTTTATAGCTGAAAGTAACTTTTAAATTAGTAAATTGCTTGGTTTAAAGTTTGCTCCAAATATGTTTTATTTCAAAGGAGATTTTTGAAACGTGAAATGCATTTGCTGACGAATAAGGAAAAACATTTTGTTACATTCCACCTTTAAAAAAAGGTTTTAAGAAGTATTTCAGAAATATTTGAAGACTTCTTTTATATTTTCTATTACTGGAATCTTTCTCAAATATAAGAACGATATTTTGTTTCATCTTTTGGGGTTTCATCATGTGAAATAAAAAAGAATATACATTTTCCTGTTATCTTACTACTTTGTATATCTTTCTCTTGCTTTTCTAAAATAACAAAATTTTATTTCTCCATCCTCTCAATTTATACTTTGAAAAGCGAATCAATATGGACTAGAAATGTACCATTAAAAAGTGTTTGTATATTTTTCATATGTTAAGTAATAAAAAAAGTACGAATATATATTCGTATTCTATTATTTTGAAGTCTCAGAAATATTTGCAAACATGTTTTCGAAAACATTACGTAATTTAATAAGGTTTACGAAAATGTAATAATAATCTCTTTCCAAGTTACCCACGATTCCTAAAAGCAAAACTTTACCTTCGAAAGTTTCAGAAACTAGTTTCCAAGACTGAAAGAAATATTTCTGAAACAAAATTTTATTTTGCGACCCGCAATTGTTGGAAAAGTTTCCGAGTACTTTTTACGGTGTATAAACCAGTTTTCAAAACGCGACATATCCGTTTTTCGGATGCTATAAATTCTCAAGTAAACATTTACAGCTGCGTAACAGAATTTTTACATGCATATGTAACAAAATAATAGTAATGTTAATGCTAGTGTTAGTGCTTAAAATTTAGCATGCTTTTCTTTTAAGCACGTTGGGTGAACTGAACATGACTACTGCTTACTCGAAAATGACATCATTCTAAAATTGATATTTCGTGTTGAGAAAAACTTTATATTGCACTGCAAACACTACTCGGAAATGTTTCTGAAAATTACGGAGAGCAAAAGAAATTTTTGTGTCAGAAATACTTCTTTAAATTTCGGAAATATAATCGTTTTTATAGATTCCGAAGATAAAACAACAATTTTAGGAATCGTCGATAACTTGGAAGAGGTTATATTATGTTTTCGTAAATCGAATTAAATTACGTAATATTTTTGGAAAAATATTTTTTACAGTGTAAAAGAAAGCATCGTTTTCCTCGTAATTCATTGTATTTGAGATGATAAGTTGTCTACAAATTGGAAATCTTCAAATTTTAAGAATAGCAGAATTCGCCGTAAAAAAAAAAAAAAAAAATTAGATTGTAAAGCTTTAAAACTGCAGATAGAGGAAATATCGTAAAACAAAAACATAACAAAAATGTTATTTAAAATTTTTATACTTCTACTGCAAGGAAAATGCTTCATAAAATAATCTTCAGTTATTTACATTTATAACCCTTATATACTATTGAAATAATCACAACTGAATATATATATCTTCGGAATTTGGACGAAAGCTCGGGTTAAAATGAAGCATTTTGTTTTTAATTCCAGGAAATGTTGACAATTCAGTAAATTTAAAGTATCATAACTCGGTAAGTTTTGCTTGAACAATTTTTTTTAATTGTTAGAACATGGAGGACGTTTTTATAAATATAACTTTTAGGACCCAGAGTTATATAAAATTTTATATTTCGTAACTTTTGCGAAAATAACTTGCCTTTCATATGGTAACAAACAACATTTGAAACATTTCTGGCAGTGGAACTATACTTCAAACGGTTTAGAAGTTAGCTATTTCAGAATAATTACAGCTTGTATATACGTCACAATTTAATTGACACCCAGTGTTGTTTTCCAAAAGAATGTCTATATTCGAAACGCAATTTTTTTTTTAGAAATTTTCAAATTCAATAAATTTACAATGAATCTATTCAAAATTGAGAGAGAGGGAAATAACCGTGTGCTTATTGGTAGCTTTTATTATGCGTTGGCGACAATCAACGCCAGCCAAGCGTCGATCGTTTCCAAAGTTAAGATGACTGCTTTTCTATAAGAGAAAACATAATTTGTTTTCTCTTATTTTGATCAGTATTTGTTTATATTGTCTAAAATAGACAAAATAAACAAAAGATACCCTTTAAGTCATCCCCCCCAAAAAATCCTGAAACAGCGATAATAGATGTTGATTATATTTTGGTAAAAAATTCAACATATACTCGAAATAGTTATTTAAATTTTGAATTTAATGTATCAATATTATAATGGATAATTTGATTAGTTAATTTTTAAACTTCAGATATTTGTCGTCATTTTTCTTTTTTTTTTATGTTTAGATCGGGGGGGGGGGGGGGCTGGGGATAGTTGGAAGAGAAGATTGGAAGAGCTATTTATATTTATAAAATTTCCAAATAAGCGAAAAAGCTTAAAATCCGAACTCTATGGCGTATATTGACAGCCTTTATGTTTATTTAAAATTTTATATTTCGTAACTTTTGCGAAAATAACTTGCCTTTCATATGGTAACAAACAACATTTGAAACATTTCTAGCAGTGGAACTATACTTCAAACGGTTTAGAAGTTAGCTATTTCAGAATAATTACAGCTTGTATATACGACACAATTTAATTGACACTCAGTATTGTTTTCCAAAAGAATATCTATATTCGAAACACAATTACTTTTTTAGAAATTTTCAAATTCAATAAATTTACAATGAATCTATTCAAAATTGAGAGAGAGGGAAATAACTGTGTGCTTATTGGTAGCTTTTATTATGCGTTGGCGACAATCAACGCCAGCCAAGCGTCGATCGTTTCCAAAGTTAAGATGACTGCTTTTCTATAAGAGAAAACATAATTTGTTTTCTCTTGTTTTGATCAGTATTTGTTTATATTGTTTGAAATAGACAAACTAAACAAAAGATTCCCTTTAAGTCATTCCCCCAAAAAATCCTGAAACGGCGATAATAGATGTTGATTATATTTTGGTAAAAAATTCAACATATACTCGAAATAGTTATTTAAATTTTGAATTTAATGTATCAATATTATAATGGATAATTTGATTAGTTAATTTTTAAACTTCAGATATTTGTCGTCATTTTTCTTTTTCTATGTTTAGAGTGGGGGGGGGGGGGGGGGCTGGGGATAGTTGGAAGAGAAGATTGGAAGAGCTATTTATTTTTATAAAATTTCCAAATAAGCGAAAAAGCTTAAAATCCGAACTCTATGGCGTATATTGACAGCCTTTATGTTTATTTAAAATTTTATATTTCGTAACTTTTGCGAAAATAACTTGCCTTTCATATGGTAACAAACAACATTTGAAACATTTCTAGCAGTGGAACTATACTTCAAACGGTTTAGAAGTTAGCTATTTCAGAATAATTACAGCTTGTATATACGACACAATTTAATTGACACTCAGTGTTGTTTTCCAAAAGAATATCTATATTCGAAACACAATTACTTTTTTAGAAATTTTCAAATTCAATAAATTTACAATGAATCTATTCAAAATTGAGAGAGAGGGAAATAACTGTGTGCTTATTGGTAGCTTTTATTATGCGTTGGCGACAATCAACGCCAGCCAAGCGTCGATCGTTTCCAAAGTTAAGATGACTGCTTTTCTATAAGAGAAAACATAATTTGTTTTCTCTTGTTTTGATCAGTATTTAGACAAACTAAACAAAAGATTCCCTTTAAGTCATTCCCCCAAAAAATCCTGAAACGGCGATAATAGATGTTGATTATATTTTGGTAAAAAATTCAACATACACTCGAGATAACTATTTAAATTTTGAATTTAATCTATCAATATTATAATGGATAATTTGATTAGTTAATTTTTAAACTTCAGATATTTGTCGTATTTTTTCTTTTTTTATGTTGAGGGGGGGGGGGGTGCTGGGGTTAGTTGAAAGAGAAGATTGGAAGAACTATTTTTTTTTATAAAATTTCCAAATAAGCGAAAAAGCTTCAAATCGGAACTCTATGGCGTATATTGACATCCTTTATGTTTATTTAAAATTTTATATTTCGTAACTTTTGCGAAAATAACTTGCTTTTCATATGATAACAAACAACATTTGAAACATTTCTGGCAGTGGAACTATACTTCAAACGGTTTAGAAGTTAGCTATTTCAGAATAATTACAGCTTGTATATACGTCACAATTTAATTGACACCCAGTGTTGTTTTCCAAAATAATGTCTATGTTCGTAACACAATTACTTTTTTAGAAATTTTCAAATTCAATAATTTTAAAATGAATCTATTCAAAATTGAGAGAGAGGGAAATAACCGTGTGCATATTGGTAGCTTTTATTATGCGTTGGCGACAATCAACGCCAGACAAGCGTCGATCGTTTCCAAAGTTAAGATCACTGCTTTGCTATAAGAGAAAACATAATTTGTTTTCTCTTATTTTATGTAGTTTATGTTAATTCTAAATTAACCCTAGTAGTACATTGCGTTTGTTTTTGATTCATTATATGCGTTTAGGGTAATAGTGAAAAAAAAATGCTGCAGAAATTACTACCTGTAGTTAGCAATTTCTGAAGCAGAAAAATTCTTATATTACTGTGAAAAACAACACGTAAATAATTTTCTGTTAATTCTAAATTAACCATAGTAGTACATCACATCTAGATTTGATTCATTACATGCATTTTTGGTAATAAGGAAAAAACGAAATGCTGCAGAAGTTATTACCCGTAGTTAGCAATTTATGAAGCAAAAAGTTTATTATATTATTGTGAAAAACAACATGCAAATAGAATGTCATTCTTCATTGATAAATAAATCTTTAATGCATGTTAATAAATATAACACATATTCTAAAATGTTCTATTAATACTTAAGGATTAATCTGTGAAAGTTATCTATAACTATATCAATATATCTATATTATATAATATCGAATTTAGCTGCATTAGCAATTAAAATCAAGGCAATATCCGTAGATATACGTTTTATTATATTATTTTATTCAGCTTATTCTAATAGTTCATTTATTAAATGTGCGATAGCACTGATAATGCATTGTTTATGACAATAGATTTTAATTCAGGGTATTAATTCACACCGCCTGCTATATATAGAATTTTAACAAATGTCATAGATATTGCTAGCTAGGCCATTTATTGACTTATCATTTGGAATTAATGTGACATTTTAATTCCTAAGGGCTAATTCTTACTGGAAGGTTATATTAACGGAAGCAAATTATGCCATTCAAATAAAATGTTTATATATTTAGATGAAAATTAATGAAATATATTAAAGATAATTTTTCAGCCAATTATATATTTAAAACACAGGATTGTTAGTTGCAGTAATATCACTAATTAAAAGCAATAGAATTAACATTAGAAAATAACTTGTTGGCAATTTGTTTGCAGTTAAAGCTTGTTCGAACTCTATTTCGTCTGCGCCAAAATGTAACACTTCTTCACGTATAACATTTGTCTGTAGTCATGAAGTCTATCATATTTTCTTGCATATAGAAATAACGTTCTCTGGTTAATGCGGCATTAATTAAAATTAGTATTGTGCAGGTTATTTCGAGTAGATAGGCCAATAATCACATGTTATTTGTCTTTGTTACAATGCCTTTGCATTTATGATTGATCTAATGAACGGATAATTTGTTAATTTTTTTAATGATATGTAGCTAGACATACGATCGCAACCATACTCTGACGGGGCCTTACTGAAAAATTTGTAATGGATACAAAATTAACTTAACTAGTAACAATAGGGCAAACTGTAAAGCATCCGAAATTTATCTTCATATGAGATAACTGAATATGCTCTGTTGTTTAATATAGATCTTCTTTACTCTAATTTAGTGTATCGTTTGGTGTATGTTTACTGGCTTGACATTTCATTTATAATATCGAGCAAACAGAGACAGTGTTTTTGTGGCAAGGGGTTAGGAAACGGATTACGAATAATTTTGGTCTGTTGAATACTACAATAACATAAAATTTTCTAGATTGACGTTTTTGAAATAACAATCAGATAGCAATACAAGTACAAAAAATTACATTAAATAAGTAAAGACTTATTTTTTTTATTTTACATATTTTGTAGTATTATATTTTGAGTGAGATAGTTATTGTAAAACAGAAATATAGGTTTAACATTACTATTAAAACCGTTTCCTGTATTATTTTCTAGAATGTTTCTGTTCAGGAGAATCTTTTTGTAAGGTCCAACAGTAGTCAGCAAACATGTGACGATCCAATATCCTAAATACCTGCACCATTATTCTTATATCTTGGTGGAACTGATCACCCTCCTCAGATGACTGTGTCTAAAATCAAGTTTTCAATACAGTGGATACCTTAAAAAATATTATTCTATGTACCAGAATCATTTAATCTAAATACTGTGTATTCCACAATTGTGAACTTTTGTCTGTATCAAAATCACTAAAGTGATATAATGGCAAAGAAAGAAAAAAATCACGGAAACTTGGTTTTTCTTGTGCTACTGAGGATAAGTGAACAGCAATTTTTTTTTTATTGAAATGTCTAATGGATTTTTTACATTTAATATATTTTTTTAGATTTTTCCCATTAATACACTAAAAATATTTTTATATTCAAAGTATCGATATTAGCTTCAAATAAAGTTTTGAAATTTATTAAAAGCGATACTTTCGTATTTGCCGCATGCCGTTGGTCAAAAACCAAAGATTACAAGTTAGAGCAGCGTAGATGATTCTAATAATGCCATTGGATTAAGCACGTATTTCGATTACATGTGTGATATATTTGTGTGTTATTTAGATTTATTATTTTATTTATTTATGCACAGTATCTTAATTTCGTTATGGCACCTTAACCGGATACAAATGCTGAAATACTTATTTTGTTTTGAGTGCAAACGGATTAATATTTCGTAATCTTGCTACACGCGATAGAGATAGATTTTTTTTTTTTTAAATCACACTTCAAAATTATTTTTAAAACTATAAAAAGTTAGTAAATCAAGATATAGTTTGAAAGCTAATAGCATTTGAAAGAATTGTTTTTTCGACTGTATAAAGTTTAAATTGTGGTTTAGAAGTCATTGTTTAGAATAATTGCAGTAAAGGCGAAATTTATCTGTCACGAACAGGGAAGACCCAGCTATTCTCGGTAAAAATTAGCTTTGAGTTCAAATATCATAACCAATGACCAAAATGACCCACTGATCAAATTTTCTAGAACATGGGACCAAGCCCAATTGTCTTTTCGTGCCCAAAACCCGTAGGATATGAAGTTTAGTCAAAATAGTCTGAGCCGTTTTTTAAGATAAAAATAGCTTGACTCATAATGACCTATGACCAAAATGACCCACTAATCAAGTTTCTTGAACATGTGACCTAGCCCAATAGTCTTCTCTAAAACAGTAGGATACTAAATTTAGTTCAAATCCTCTGAGCCTTTTTAAGATAAAAATAGCTAGATCCATAATGACCCATGACCAAAATGGCCTCCTGCCTCTCGTGCCTAAAAACCATCAGATGCAAAATTTAGTCTAAATACTCTGAGCCGTTTATTAGATAAAATTAGCTTGACCCACAGTGACCCAAAAGTGACCCACTAATCGAATTTTCACGGACATGTGACGTAGCCCAACCATTTTCTTGTGCCCGAAATTCGTATAATACAAAACTTAATGAAAATCGTTAGAGCCGTTTTTTAGATAAAATTAACTTGAACCGCTTTGACCCCAAAATGACCCACTAATCGAAAGTTCTCGACCATGTGACCCAGCCCAATCGTCTTCTCGTGCCCGAAAATGGTAGAATACAAAATTTCGTCAAAATCGTTTGAACCGTTTTTTAATTAGTTTTTTAGCTTGACCCTGACGCATGGTGAACCAAAATGACCCATTAATCGAATTGTCTCGAACATGCGACCTAGCGCAATGGTTTTCTGGTGCCCCAAAATGGTAGGATACAAAATTTCGTCAAAATCTTTAGAGCCGTTTTTAAGATAAAATTTGCATATATATATTTATATAATCACACACACACACACACACACACACAAGATTTGCTCGTATTAGAATATATGGTGTGTTAACTCCGTCATGGTGACGTCAACAGTACTCGCGGATATCTTTTTGTTTTACAGTATAAATTTGACATCTTTTTCGGTATAGAGCACTCATAACACAATAGTAGTTTTCACTCATGTATAACTTTATTATGCATTTATATCCAAATAATGTCATATCTCTCATATATAAATAAAGTCACAAGATTATAAAATCGAAAAAAAAAACAATGAAATTTGTAAAATACACCTATGTTTTCGATCTTGTATCACAGGTTTAAACAATTTTCAAACAAAAATATATTAGTGTGGCAGTAAACATGCATGCTAAATTATGTTAGAACAAGGAAAATATCTTGGAAAAGAGAAAATATTTTAGTCAGTCCCGTGTGTCTGTTTGTGTGTGTGTGTGGGGGGGAAATCAATGTTTATATTTAAAATATTCCGAAGATTTATTTACGCAGTTTTGGTTGATTGAAACTAAAAAGATACTTTTAACATATACTTCATGAAAATAAATTCAATTTAACGAACTATCAAGTATGATGAAAATGTGGCAACGAATTTCTTCTTGTAAGCAATAGCAAGAGAAAAAGACACTTATGTTAAATATCTGCTTTACCGTGTAAAATATTTACCATGTAAAAGTTGCTTTTAAAAGTTTATACAAAATGTTTAATATTTAATAATGTTAACCAGCATTAGGTACAATTTCAGGATATATTTATCTTTACGTTAGTGAGAATTATCCTGTAAATAATTAAAAATAAAATTTACTATTTTTTTTGGAAAATTGGTTAAACATAAATAAAATTAGTAGAGATCATTTGCAACTTCGAACATAATTCCTTTTATTTTGAAAAACTCGATTTTTTTTTCTTGATATAAAAAAATATATATATCTTACTTTAAATACTTAGCTAAAAGTAAATTTTATGAAAATATTCTTAAAATCAAATAGCAGTCGTATCAATTTTGAAATAATTTAATTTACGAAATACTTTGCAGCATTACGCGGATACATATTTTATACTTATAAATGAGAAAGTTGATCCTTCATAAAGAATCTTCTTAATTCTTAATTCTATTGTTCCAAATTGATCAATATCTAAAAATGCATGAAAACTGTTTAATGCAATAAGCAGAAATGTATATATATAAATTCTAGAAACGCAAGACCCAGTTGTTACACTTGCTAGACATCAACAAGTAGCGACTATAACATCAATAAAGGTATTGGTGAATTCTTCACTGTAATACGAAACTAGTATTTACAACCCTAGTAATTTACAGATATTCTATTAGTCCTAACACTTTGAAATACATTCTCACTAATGAGCTTATTTATCATCACAATGTCTCATGGTGTCTTCATAAGTAATCAGGGGCATTTTCGATAGTCCAGTAATTATGGGTTTTTTTAAACCTGATTTTTGAAATTTTCTATGAAAGGTTTTGGTCAAATTTTATCCCCATGTAAAAAATGTAAATAACTTTGTGTACAAATTCTTGTCATGTTAAATATTTGTTTTGATTAATGCATATGCATCATGTTAACTTATTTTGTCGTACAATTTTTTTATCATTATCCACGATCTTTTTAAAACTTTAAACGTATTTGATCTTCTTCAAGTTATAAATGTACTTAAAGTAGTATTGATGATATAAAATTATCCATTGTTTACTATTGATAGCAGATTTTTATCTTCCCCTTATTTATTAAGTATTTGATTAATAATGTCTGTTCAATGCTCAATTATTTTGACACACAATGAGTCCACGATGTTTATGAAGAATTACGTTTTAATTTTTTAAATAGATACGATCATATATGCTTCTTGTTTTCATAAATCATTTGTAGAAAAATCGCCGTTATTTTTTAAATTATCAATGAACACAAAACGAAATTAAGATATAATTAACAGAAAATGCAATATTTGAAACATAACAGTCACACATACTACATAGAAGCAATTAGAACAAATGGGATGCACAACCAGAAAAGACAATGAAACGCTGTTGATTATGGTTCCGGAAGTAAAAGAAAAGATAACAAAATGCAGTTAAAATTATAATGATTTTAAATTTCGTTGTTTTCAGTAGCTGATACCTTATATTGATGACATCGAATATTGGAGTAAGACTAAGTATGTTTGGGCTATTCTACGAGATATAAAACACGGATTGCTTTATTACAAATAACTTTTGATTACGTAGTCCTTTTGTAATGGTTAAATTAATGGATCAAATCATGACGATTTAGGCCATTTGATAGATTTATAGTTTGGTATAAGATATTACACATGGGAAGAAATTATATATTTTATTCTTGTGGATTTACTAGTTAATTATAAATCTCTATTAATTATTTCAGTTAACAGGAAAAAACTATAAGTACTAGTACAGGTAAAAGTAAATATACACTTCATATTGAAGCAAAGCGAATAAAGTTTTTTTAAAAAATCATAAAAAATAGGACGTTCTGTTTGAGACAAATAAATCGAAAGTACAATATCATTCAATTTTCTTTTAACTGAAGTATAAACTCGAAGACATTTTCGTTACACAATCATACTCTTATGTATTTATCCAATAGTAATAATGGTCATATTGCGAAATATTCTTTCGAAATAAGAAAAAGCCGTCAGACGAATTCCAAAAAAGAAAAAGACATATATAAAATTAGAATTTATGAAGAAAATAACGAATATTTCAGAAGAAAATACCGTATTTGGGACTTAAAATAATAAAATGATAGTCAGTTTTTAATATTTAATACTTACAGTTAGTATAAGTTACATTCTAATCGTTTTACGAAATTTATGGCAAAAAGTATTCATTTTGTTTAAGTATATAATATCGTACTTATATTTAAATGATATATAAATGCTAATGGTGTGATTGTAAAGTCTCATTAAATATCATGACAATATGTTCTATAAAAACAAATGTAAAATCACATAAATTAAATAAATTAAACTAATATTTACCTCTTAGGCGAAATCGTCGAACATAAATCGGAAGCACACACTCAATAATAGTCAGGGAACTAAATAAGGGAATTAATTAAGACTGGTGGATATATAACAAAGAATGTGTGACAGGAACATTCGTTACTCCAACTATAAGAATTCTGTTTGAGTGTGACCCTTTAACGTAAATGTCTATTTTTTTTTAACTAACACCGTGTGCATTATGGACAATATTCTTTCTTTGTGTTCGAGGCTACAAAAATGCGTGTGCTTCGTTACATTCAGATCCGCGCTATTGAAAACATTGTGTTTAGAAATTTTACATTTATATTTTATCTTTATATCGAGTTTTAGACCTGTTCAGGAACAAGTAATTATACGTTATGCATGAAGTCTTTTCTCTATTTTAATGCAATTTCTTGAATATTTTTCAATTGATTTATTAAATGAAAATTGTTAACAAGTGTAATGCGTATTCATAAATTAGTAATTCGTAGAAAATAAATATAAATCATTTTGCCCCTGTATTTAAATGTATTTATTCTGCATCAAGCAATGCAATATGTAAACAATCACGCAAACCGTATTTTACGTTACGTGAATCCCTCAGCGAAGTCACATGAATATTGTCCATTGAACGATTCTAGCTTTTCGAACCTACAAATCTCAGATGTAGGGAATAAGCTGGGATAATTGCGATGTTTCTTAGCAAGTTATGCATTACGATATTGCTATTCAAACTTGCTGGATGGTGACAGTAATTTGTTGGTTTTCACCTGAGTTACTTAAGTTCAAATTCTGCCTTAGTCATTATGATAAAGTGTGCTGTCTTCAAAGCTCAGTAAAGAGTAAAATCTTAGTATAATGAATAAATTATATTCGGGACTCACGAAGTTCCGATAGTTACCTTCCAATTGACACCATGTGTCTTTTATAGGTTAGTAGAAATGATTTTCAAAATTTAATACTAACCATTTTGCTGAAATGTCTTTAGACTTTTCAGTAGTGATTCAATATTGGTTAAGTTCAGATAATTGAGTCTGTTCTAAATTAATTTGAAAAGTTTATATAAAATACAGCAGTCGTTTAGAAGCTAGAATTTCTTTTGATTGATTTATTATAAAATAATTATGTGAAATTAAATATTAAAATTACCCGTCTCTTATATTCTCATTAATTGCTTTGCTCTAAAAGAAATTAATACGCGTACAAACATGAATAAGCTCGAAGAAACCATCAAAAACGATTTTTTTTTTTTTTTGAAAACAGGAAGTGTGTAAGTTTAGAAAGAATAATAGAAAATATTATCTGTCACTTCAAATTACATACAAATGTCATTTATTAGCTAGCCACCTAGTTAAATGTTTTATCTTTTATCAATGCAGCATTATGATTTATATGCTGAAAATGATTTATATGCCTTTCGTATCAAACGAGAATTAAACGAAAGTAAAGCAGAATTACAGAATTAACGAATTAATTTCAATTATTTTTTTATGTATAAATATGATCGTATATTATGTATCGTGTTTAACAAACACATAAAAATGAAAAGTAATTATAAGCATAAGCATGCTTCATCGCTTCACTCATTCAAAATCATTTTCATAAAATGATCCTCAAAACGTTTGATTCTTAAGTTATTCTATGACAAATGCACAACAAAGTAATATGTAACATTTTAAAATTATAAAGGTTTTTATTAAAAAGAGCAGTTTATGTGATCTTAGACAAGGGAATATATATCGTATAAATTTTGAAATTTAACTTGACACATATTACTTAAAACTTTTGCAGAAAGAATCTTTTAATTAGATGTTCATTTAGAAAACGGATTTAACTAAAAACTTTTTGAATGTCAAAATCTTCTGAACTGAACATTTAATAATTATATCCGTGGAAAGTCAAGTGTGCTTGAATAACTACGAAATATTTCATAATATAAAAATTGTATGTTTGTGCAGGTAAAATGTGTACATATGCTTATTTATTAGTTTTATATTTTCTGTATCATTAAAATTTTGTCGGAAGCAAATGAAAACTGAATACTTAGTTCTTGAAGATAAGTAGATTCTTTGAAGATATGTCCGATTAGATATCATCTAGTTTAAAAGCAGTGGTAAAATTGTATTTCTACATTTATGTTTATTATATGTATATTCAGGGTGTTTCAAAAGGGACCGGTATATTTGAAAAATCCATAAAAACGAAACGGGCAGTGATAGAAATGCACCGTTTGCTGCAATATGCTTGGGACAACAGTAAATTTTCAGGCAACAAACTTTCGAAATTAGTTACAATTTTCAACAACAGATGGCGTAGTCTCCGAACGAAATTACCAGAAACCTTTGTAAACGTGTCAGGTGGGATGGCTTCACATGCAGAAGAGATGTATTGCTTCAGTTGTTCAATTGTTTCTGGATTGCGGCGGTACACCTGGTCTTTCAAGTGTCCCGACAGAAAGAAGTCACAGGTTCACAAAGTTTTCTGGTAATTTCGTTCAGAGACTACGTCATATTATTGCTGCGCATGGTAGATATGTGGAAAATATCGTGGTTTAGACTTTTCCAGACTGCAGTGCCATCTGTTGTTGAAAATTGTGACTAATTTCGAAAGTTTGTCTGCCTGAAAATTTACTGTTGTCCCAAGCATATTGCAAGAAACGGTGTATTTCTATCGCTGCCCGTTTAGTTTTATTGATTTTTCAAATATACTGGTCATTTTTTAAACACCCTGTATATAAATTGTGCAAATGATTAAGCACACGTTTCAGTTTTTGGTATAAAATGACGAAGGAACTAATTTCGGAAAATTCAAATCTAATAATTTATTCCATTTTAAAAGTACGATAGTTGCAAAGAAAATAGTTTTTTCATTAAACTTATAAAACAAATGCATAATCACAACCGTAGAAAACAATGCAATTAAAGTATTTTGGCTAAGATTTGTTTTTTAAATATCAACCGAATTGTATTTACAACTGCTATCATATTTTTAGTTTTAAAAACTAAAAAATTTTTAAAAATCTCAAAAAGCAAAATTGTCCAAGTACCGCAAATGGCGGTAAATCTGATATTAAGTATTAATATGGATTTGTACTTTTTAGAGTTTGACTTACACTCATTTCAGGGATCTTTGAAGCAGATCTAAATATTTCGTATACTTTAATACAGAAGTCCCATTTTTTGTACATTGCTCCACACCAAACAGGGAAACCTTGCAGTGGCACCCGTACCTCCCTCATCAGCTTACGCATAAATGTTTATTGCTCTCAAATCGAAAGTACTTACACCCTACTTACACTTTAATGATACCGGTAACGCTTGATTAAATATATAAAACCAAAACGCAACTATGCTAACTAAAGTTAAAAATACATTACCTAAAGCATTTCCTACAACTAAATTGAATATCATCTGAAAAGAGTCTTAACAAAAATTAATTTATTCTTATAAATGTCATAATATTATATGTAATGTTTTTTCAAATGTTAAAAAACTACATATATATATATCTTATGCCTAGGCTTGTTTTCCATTACTGCAATAGATCCGTGTTTGGATTTAACTGTGTCAATCCCATTTACCAAATTATTCCTTAACCGGAAACAGCAGTCATTCAGACTGCTAAAGCTTAATCCGTAATGTGCAAATTGAGAGACTGAAGTATTAACGGACATTTCCAAAACTTAATTTTCTGCTGTTGTATTACAAATTTGGTTCAGTTAAGACATCAGTATTGAAGTATGAACATTTGTTTTCAGTTTATGGTAAGTTTTTAAGAGTTTTGTTTTATTTTTTTATTTGTTTCAAGAAATTAACAGTTACACAAACGGTGCGTTGTTCTTTGTATTCAATAAGAATCCAATTAAGAATTAAGGTGATTCTAGAATTGGCTCTTTTCGTTTCATTGATTTTTCGATACACATCAACATTTGTGTTCATAAACATTTTTTTTCAGTCGATTTAACACAGATGCAATTTTAATAACAACTCTCAGCAGTTTTAATGGCGTCTTAATTATTTTATGGAACGGAGTTGTGAAAATAAAGTAATGCATCAAATTTAATATTGGATTTTTTTTTCTTACTTCGTTAGTATTGTATGTTTAATTTATTGTTTTCATCTCCGCCTCTGGCTCTTTGTTGAAAGATATCAGTAACAATAATTATCGTTAAATAATAATTGACTTTGGATAAATGTCATTAAATCAAAATATTTTTAAACTTTCACGTGAATTTTGTAAACCAGTCTTTAACGATAAATTTGTGCTTTTCTGAATTTTAAAGGAAAATTGTGTCTTCTGTTGAGTCTTTCTCCTTCTTATATTTTGATTTTTCTGTTGAAATAGGACGATTTATTTCTAAATGCTACATCTAATTAAATCTGAATTAACTATTATGAAAACTCTATTTTTCTTCTGCTAGCTCTGGTGTCTGAATTTTGGGTGACATTAAGGGTGCTCATATTGCCTTTCATGGGACTGACCATGAAAGTGATCGGCGGTTCCTAAAGGAAGCGCGGCCCACCTGTGGATAATCCCTGCTTTAAGATACGTCTTTAATGTCGTACTTTAAATCGTCGAAAACATAAACTTTCGAGTTTCCAAAAATACCACCCACGAATATCTCTTTATTAATGTCTTGCATCAGATAAAAAAAAAAAAAAGAAACGTACTCATTTTATTTTCACAAACACAAAAACGACCTCTCGAAGGCCGAGAAAAACAGCTCTTGTTTTGCTGAGTTGCTTAGTTACATAAATAATTAAAATTGACTTGTTGCCAAACTACAAAGAGAATGAACAAACGTGAAATATAACACTTATAATTGCGGAACGCTTGATTCAGTATATATTTTTAACGAAAATTTATCCAAACAAACCTAGAGTACGGGAAAAAGCAGTAAATGATTATAATCTGCAAAATGTTGTATTAAGTTAGGGAATCTCATAAACATATCAGAACTAGTCGGATGTGCCAATCCCAAAACTTTCTTCTATCTCACACAAGTTTCGTATACACTAAAACGTAATCAACAACAACTTATGTCAAGGTCTAACTGTATCTAAATGTTTACTAAATTCCGTGCATTAGTTCTTAACATATGACTATTGCTAAAATCGTGTAAATCCTGCAAAATGCAGGATAGCTGCGCCACCTGTTGGGAGATTTGGACCGAAACCTAATTAACTATAAATTATTACAACGTCTAACTGAATCTGAAGTTTGATGAAAATCCGTGCTTGAGATATAGTTATCGAGATAATAATGAAAAAAGTAGCATAACAGCGCCTTCTGTTGGGCTATTTACACCAAAACGTAATCAGCATCTATTTATGTCAAGGTCTAACATAATCTGAAGTTTGATGAAATTCCGTGAAGTAGTTCTGGAGATATAGCTATCGTAAAAATAATACAAAACGTGGTATAGCAGCGTCAGCTGTTGGGATATCTACACCGAAATGTAATCAGCGTCTATTTATGTCAAGGTCTAACTGAATCTGAAGTTTGATGAAAATAACTGCATTATTTCTTGAGATAGAGTTGTTGCGGAAATCGCAAAAAAATGCAGCATAGCAGCGCTACCTGTCGGGCGATTTTCACCAAAAAACTAATCATCACCAACTTATATTAGGGATTAACTGAATATAAAGTATTATTAAATTTCGCGCATTAGTTCTTGAGAAAGAGCGCTCACAAAATTTTTGTCACATACATACATACATACAGAGTCACAGACAGACATTTTCTAAAAACTGTCAAATTGTGTTCAGGATCTTTTAAAACGTATAAATCCGTCGAAAACTGGTAGTCGAAAATTTTCAGGAATCCAATATTTTCTTCTTATAAAGATAGAAGAAAGTAAAAATCAGATTTGAATGGAAGTGGATAAAGCGCAAATTTATTGTTAAAGACTGCTTTACGAAATGCACCTAAGAGTTTTAAAACATATTGTTTTAATTATTGTATGATTTTAACTGTAAGTCTTTCCACTAGATGTCAGCACCAAAGAACGGTTGAAAGAGACTATGCTTTGATTTTTCAGCTTATTACGTCAGACATTAAATGAAAGACGTTCTAAACTTTAAACTATTCTAGAACTTTTATTATTCTTAAGTTTAAAATATTCTGCAATTATTTGTGTGTAATATATTATTAATTTTCTTTCATTCTTTTTTATTAGAATTTGTGAAAGTCTGCGAGCCTGCTTCTTTTCTGCGGGGCAGTCATGTAAAAAAAAAATGTAAATTCTGTCATGTTGTTGTGATTCTGAACGTAAAGTTCTATTCTGTTTTTGAGTCTGAATTCAAAGTGTGTAATAATTCAAATTCATTTCAAGTCTCATTTTACTTACCCATCATACGTAGTATAGGGTAAGTCTTGTAATCGTTTTGAAAATCGAAAAAATTTTTTTGACGGATTTACACGTTTCAGACACTGGAGATTCCGAAAAACATATTTTTAGAAAAAATTGTTTGCAGTCCGTCTGTGTGTCTGTGTGTGTGTCTGTGTGTGTGTGTCTGTAAACGTGTGTGTGTCTATCTCCCGAAAAAATTGAGATAGAGACTTGCAATTTGGTATGTACTTAGCATGTAATAATGGGAAGAAGCCTATTTCATTTCAATAACCTCGATTAACCGGAACTATTTTTTCGGACTCTCGAAATATTCGTTCTGATAAAAGGTACATAAAAATTTTCGAAATTGTTTATTTTAAGAAATGAATATAAAAGACAATAAAAAAACATAAATTTTACATAAAGCATGAAGTCGATCGGATAATTAGTTGCTGAGATATTTGGAATCCTATTTTCTACACTCTTCGATTTTTCATGACCCTGTATTTCATCCAAATTTCACTGTAAAGATATATTTTAATTGGAAATTTGACGCTTAATCAGATGCAATAAACCGCTAGTTAATAGGATTATTATTTTTGGAGTTATAAGGAAAAACCTCTTTCAAGCAATTCAGTAATCGAGCCTTTAAAGTTTATGACGTCATCAAGCCACGATTTTATTTGAATTGCAATGCATTTTATAAGTAGTTTACACATTTTTATTTTAATATTTTACATTATGCATATCCATGATGGGTAAGTATTACGGTGGCCCCCAACGACTAGTTACTTTATTAAAGATGTGAAAAATATTTAAATTCTCAATTAATGATTATCAACTGACTAGTTCAATTTAATTTAAGACACCATTCTTTATAAAGAAATTCTACTGGACTGCTGTTTTTTTAAAGGAACAAAATTCTTCTGTTCTGAATGAACGTGCCTGGAATGAAAATTCAAAGTGTGATCAGTGAAACACTAAAATAATGGAATATCAGATAGGTGATTTCTACATAATTTAAATGATTATTCGTCATTCAGCATTCACGAAGTGATTCGTCATTATATTATTATATTCAATTGGTTGAATAAATTTCATCCTGGAACCGAACCCTAGACACAAATCAAAGGTACGTAGATATTCATTATTTATTTTACTCAGTAACTAGCAAGCTACGCCCTCTACGCTGGTCAATTTCTTATAACGAACTTTTAATCAAACAAAATATTGACATTTCATCATTCACTTTTATATTTTAACAGAATAATAAGGCTACTATAATTTGTGACTCGTGCTATAGCCAATATACACGCCAGGACACGTCTCCCTTATCATTATATTTTTACGCATGAAGGTTTTGCTATGGTACTCCATTGTGAAATTGGTAATTTTTCAAATTCAATATTTGAAAAATGGCATAATCATTAGATTTGAAATTTATATCAAGAAAAACACAATTTTTTACCTTTCAAACGCAGTTTTCCTAACAATTTTCTGACAAATACTTTTCGAGCTATTATTTTTTTTTTCAGTAACTTCAAATGTTTCATTTTCCGAGATTAATCTGTGGCAACAATTAGCGAAAAACCCCTTCGTCAACAACGCATAGTTTTTATTACAGAGGCTGTTGGAGCAGGGATTGTCACCACTAATTTGCCACCATCACTTTTGAAATTGGTTCTGTAGTTCCAGAGATTCCATAGAAATTGTAATTTAGAATGATTTTAGAACGCTTTTCGGTTATTTCACACTTTTAAATTTCGAATTTTTTTAAAAATTTGTTCTTAAAGAGCATTTACATCTTATAAGTAACTACAATGCCAAATTTCAAATTTCTAGTTCCTTCAGTATAAAAAAGATCGCTATTTTAGAGCGTTTTTCGCTCCTGCACCCCCATGGGGTTAGTGGCACCGACAAAAAATATAGCCTATGTTAGAGCAGGGGTTGTCACCATCAATTTGCCACCATCACTTTTGAAATCGGTTGAGTATTTCCAGAAATTCCACAGAAATTGTAATTTAGAATGTTTTTAGAACGCTTTACGCTCATTTCACCCTTTTAAATTTCGAATTTTTTTTTGTCTTTGTTTTTAGAGAACATTTACATCTTATAGGTAACTACAATACCAAATTTCAAATTTCTAGTTCCTTCAGTATAAAAAAGATCGCAATTTTAGAACGTTTTTCGCTCCTGCACCCCCCTGGGGTTAGTGGCACCGACATAAAATATAGCCTATGTTGGAGCAGGGGTTGTCATCATCAATTTGCCACCATCACTTTTGAAATCGGTTCGGTAGTTCCAGAGATGCCATAGAAATTGTAATTTAGAATGTTTTCAGAACGCTTTTCGCTCATTTCATCCTTTTAAATTTCGATTTTTTATTTTTTTTATTTATTATTATTTTTTTTTTTTTTTTGTTCTTAGACACCATTTACATCTTATAAGTAACTACAACGCCAAATTTCAAATTTCTAGCTCCTTCAGTATAGAAAAGATCACAATTTTAGAACGTTTTTCGCTCCTGCACCCCCCCCCCCCTGGGGTTAGTGACACCGACATAAAAAATAGCCTATGTTGGAGCAGGGGTTGTCACCATCAATTTGCCACCATCAATTTTGAAATTGATTCGGTAGTTCTAGAGATTACCCCCTACAAACAAACAAACAAACAAACAATCCTTACTCCTTTATAATATTAGTATAGATAAGTAACTACAACGCCAAATTTAAAATTTCTAGCTCCTTCAGTATAGAAATGATCGCAATTTTAGAACGTTTTTCGCTCCTGCACCCCCCTGGGGTTATTGACACCGACATAAAAAATAGCCTATGTTGAAGCAGGGGTTGTCAGCATCAATTTGCCACCAACAATTTTAAAATCGATTCGGTAGTTCTAGCGATTACCCGCTACAAACAAACAAACAAACAAACAAAAAAAACAAAAAAAACAATCTTTACTCCTTTATAATATTAGTATAGATAAAATCCCAAAAATATTCTTAATCCTTAATTCCGAAACTATACAATTATATTTATTCAAAGTGTGAGGAAATATTGATGTAGAAAGGATTACGATTTATAATTTAACAATAATTATTATTAGTGATATCTTTTAAGAAAGAGCCAGAAGTGGAAATGAAAAACAATAAATTAAAAATACAATACTAACGTGGTAAAAGGAAAAAGATTCATTAATACATTTTCAACACACATTGTTAATACAATTGTTTTTTAATACACAGTTTATATTTGACAACTTCGCTCCATAAAATAATTAAGACGCCATTGAAACTCCTTTTTTCGTATAAAGACCTAAAAAATTATGTTTTCTTTAACGTTAAATAGTTACAACAGAAGATTCATGCCCTTATTAATTGTTTTTACACATACAAGTATTGCAAATTATGTACACACTCCTGATTTATCTAAATGTAAAAATAAGCACAAACCTATTTTTCATGCTTATATAATATCGCCTCTCTATTGCGGTACTTATAAGAATATTTCATTTTGCACACTCTATAGATGATTAGCTGTGAAATTGTTTCGTTTTCTTTTTAACATTCGAATACTTTCTTTTAATAGATAAATTTATTACATCATTTATTTATTTCTCATCACATTTTTTTATATTTAATATAGAAGCAATATCACATTATGGAATTCGTGAGATAAAGATTTTTTGTTATTCCGAAAGTGAAATTTATTAATTTCTCGTTTTAATTAATTTAATTTTGAATTATGATCTCATTTACATAAAAAATAGAGATAATTTTTATTAAATTGTGAGAAAATCTAATATCATAGCTTGTCATTTATACTTTCCTTGACGTCATTTTTTCCCCCACAATTCATTTTCTCATTCCAATGCTATATCTTTTTATTGCATTTTATTCATATTTAATTTTTACCATATTTAGCAGCCCTTCATTCTTCAAATGCGGTTGCCATGCCCCCACTGGCGACCAAGTTTTTCTATCGGGCGACTAAGTTATTTAATCAGCCGTTTTTTGTATACTTTTTATTTAAGTAAAAAAAATTGCGCACAATGCGTATTTTTTCTTGGGCTGCAAGCAGGAATCTTTCACTTCTCTCTTACTTTTAATGGAAGAACCAAGTTTAAAAGTCATTTTCAATCTCATGCACAGAAAACGCCATTCTTTTCGTTCTAGCTAGCTAGCTTGTCATGGGGTGAAAATGGAGGTGTTGTCAATAAAACAGTAAGGAATATTGTCAGTCCAGCTCTGTGCCTTCTAAAATGGACTAAAATACTAAAAAATGCTCAATTTTTTTTGTAAGTTTCAAATCACATTTTTGTGTTCGGAATTAAAACTGATTAATCAATTACATTCATTTTAAAGACTAATAACAGATAAGTGATTATAAGTAATTCATTTCAAGCAGATTTATCAAACTTAATTAAAATTTCAAGAATATACTAGTAATATAATATACTAGTAATAATACTAGTAATAATCCAATAATTATTAATGTCCGTGAACGTCTGTGAGTGAGTGAGTGTGTCTGTGCATTCCCGGTCTGTACACTCAAAGGCTTCGGGACAAATCGACGCACTGACGGCGGACGCGGAACGAAAAATTCTGAAAAAAGGCGCGGATGTCAAGTTTGGGCCGCCGGGGAGTTATTAATCGACAAAACTGTTTTAATTACGGACCGAAACCGAACTTGAAAGAAAATCGAAAACCACAAATTTTCGCCTCCGAAAGGGGTTGCCGGTCTCTCGGGACGGGGAAGGAAAAGGCAGCGGGTTCCCAGGGAGCAATTTAAGCCCCAAACCGCAGTGCAGGTCCGACCCGTATCTCCGGAAGTCGGGGGGCCAGAAATGCGGAAGTCGTACGGACGGAAGCAGGACAGCGTCCGGTTTCATAAATTCGAAAAAACCATTTCCGTACTACAATTAGAACCGAAAAAATTCTTTAAAAATCGATCGATAAAAAATGATTTTTCATTTTTTCCGTGCCGGGAATGCGAGAACGCAGACACGCTCCCAGACGATTGTCTGGATCGATTTTCCAGAGGCGAGGAGCATTTTTTAGACGGAGGTCACGTGACGTTCAAGTGGGTTTTTTCAGAGGGGGGGCAATCTCAGAATCTAAGAGGCGCAGTAATTCCTAACTTTTACAGGACGACGCAAAATTGATTCTGCTTTCAGAATATCTAAAAATTATTCTCATATCTCCATTACGAGCCGATATATTATTTAATTGTATAATTAATCAACATTCGTATAATTAACGCAAAAGAAAGATTTCCATCACAGCGCCCGCTATATATTACGATTTTAAGAAGTAGGCCGCGTCCAAAAACTGCATGACGAGTATTTTACGTTTTTCTTTTAGAGTCGCAACCAGATATTATGATAAGGAAAAGCGGGCTTCGCCCGTTATCGAATCGGGACGGTTGCTGTAATTAAGACATATTTGTACATTTGTATTATTTTTGAGGAAACCAATTCCATTTCAACAAATTTAACATTTTTAAACGTTTGATTGTTTATATGTATAGAAAAATAACCACTATCTTCGAATAGTAAAAAGCGGGCTTCGCCCGTTATCGAATCCGGACGGTTTATGTAATTAAGACATCAGATTTTTTTTCCGGCAGTCTAATTCAGTTGTTTAAGGAAAAGCAGTGTCCTCGCACCCCCCCCCCCTTCAAGTTTTTTTTATCTTAACTGTGGTCCGTTTCTATAACTCAGAAACTATGTTACGAATTTCCCCCAAACTGATTCCAAACATCAGAATTAAAGTAATAAGGACCCTCTATAACATTCGTATAGAACACATTGCGCCCCCTGGTGGTGGAAGGTGTAATCAAAGGATTTTTCAGCCAACTCGGGTTCTATGGGCCACATCACACCGCGGTTTGGCTCAATCGACTCGACATCCATAGAGGATACCAGAGCTTATCGGTTTTAGTTCGTTTTTCACCACCAGGGGGCGTTTTATTATCTCTGCTTCTATGGCCCGGATTACGACGGGGTATGGCTCATTTGACTCGACATCGAAAGCCTCAACGATTTCAGTTATGATCGTATAAACAGTTTGCGCCACCTGGTGGTGGAAGGTGGAACTAACGTATACTGCAGCGCGTGCGCAGCACGAACGTTATACGGTGCCGCAGGCAGCGGGGACCCGAACCGGAGGTTCGTTCAGTTATAGGTTTATACTATTCCTCAAGAGCTTATCGGTTTTAGTTCGTTTTTCACCACCAGCGGGCGTTTACTTATCTCTGTTTCTATGGCCCGGATCACGACGGGGTATGGCTCATTCGACTCAACGTCGGTAGAGGATACTACAGCTTATCGATTTTTGCTCCGACTCTCACCACCAGGGGGCGCTTTCCTATCTCTGTTTCTATGGGAAGGATCACGACGTGGTATGGCTCATTCGACTCGACATCGATAGAGCTTACCGATTTTATTTCGTTTTTTCACCACCATGGGGCGCTTTCCTATCTTCGGTTCTACGGGCATGAAAACGACGGGGTATGGCTCATTCGACTCGACATCGAAAGTCTTAACGATTTCAGTTATGATCATATAAACGGATTGCGCCACCTGGTGGCGGAAGGTGGAACTAACGTATACTGCACACTTTTTTTAGCAGCAGTTTTTTTTATTCATTTTATTTTTGACTGTTCGCCTCTTTATTAGGTGCAAATGGACATTGTCCGCACAAGCTACCGGACCCGCTCCAATGGGACAGTCCACGGAGCCAGTTTTTACCAGGTGGGGTTCGGTAGAAAGGCGCAGTCCCGTCAGCCACCGCAGCGTTTTCGTCTGCCTTGCTATTCGGCTCCAAAATTTTCCTTGCTGGTATGACTTAGCTATTGGCAAAAATTAAATAAATAAATAAATAAATAAATAATAATAATAATTTCAGTGGTTTTAATTGTCCTCCCTCAAAATTCTCCCCCCTTTTTCAAGCTAAGTTGAGTACCATAGTTTCGGCACTAAATTGTCCAGTCCCATTCCAACTATCATGACGAGTATGTGGCGTGCGGCAACAGTTCTCAGAATACTAAAACCTAGGAGTGATCAACCCAGTAAAATCCGGACATTATAGGTCAGCCGACCTGGGTACTTGTCATTGTGAATCGCCCCATGAGGCGATCAGGCGAATTTCGCCCCACTCTCCAGGCACTCAAACCCGTCAAACTGGGTCGAATCCCGGTAGGTAGGGGCCTAGTCAGCGGTCTCCAAGGGATTATCCGGTGTCGAAGGCAGCGGGGACCAAGGTCGGAGATTCGTTCAGTTAGAGGTTTATACACACGACCGGTATACGGTGCCAAAGGCAGTGGGGACCAGGGTCGGAGGTTCGTTCGGAACGAGGGGAATGCGAACCGGAGAATACAAAAGTTTCGAGGCACCGATGTAAATTAGGGGCCCGCTGGCGGGCGAAGCCAGCTAGTCAATACTATTAATGCCGGTAAACGTCTGTGTGTGTGTGTGCGTGTGTCTGTGTGTCTTTACCCGCAAAGGCTTTGTGAGTAGGCGACGCACGGAGGGCGCTCGAGCACCGAAAAATTCGGAAAAAAGGCGCGGAGCTCAAGTTCGGCCGGGTCGGGAGTCCGACCCGGACCCGGGGAGTTATTTATTAACAAAACTGTTTTAATTAGTGACCGAAACCGAACTTGAAAAAGAATTGAAAACCGCAAAAATTTCGCCTCCGAAAGGGGTTGCCAGTCTTTCGGATCGGCGAAGGCAGCGGTGCCGCGGAGCAAATTAAGCCCCAAACCGCAGTACGGGTTTTTAAACCGACCCGTATCTCCGGAAGTCGGGGGGCCAGAAATTCGGAAGGTGTACGGACGGAAGCGGGACACCTTCCCGTTTCATAAATTCGGAAAATCATTTCCGTACGACAATTAGAACCGAAAAAATCCTTTAAAAATCGATCGATAAAAAATATTTTTTTTTCTTTCCGCCATGCAGGTGGAGACCGCGCCGACAAATGTCTCGCAGATGTCTGGAACGACAATAGGAGTATTTTCAAGAAGCCAGGCTCAATTTCTTTTACAGGTCACGTGACTTTTAACTGGGATTTTACAGTGAATCTTACTATCTCCAAATCTAAGGGGCGCAGTAATTCCAAACTTTCACAGGGCGACGCAAAATTTATTCTGCTTTCAGAATATCTAAAAATTATTCTCATATCTCCATTACGAGCCGATATATTATTTAATTGTATAATTAATCATTATTCGTATAATTAAAGCAAAAGAAAGATTTTCCATTACAGTGCCTGCTAGATATTACGATTTTAAGAAGTAGGCCGCGTCTAAAAACTGCATTCCCAGTATTTTAAGTTTTTCTTTTAGAGTGGCAACCAGATATTATGATAGGGAAAAGCGGGCTTCGCCCGTTATCGAATCGGGACGATTGATGTAATTAAGAATGTAAATAAGTTGTTTGAGGAAAAGCAGTGTCATCGCACCTCCCTCACCCCCCCCCCTTCAGGTTTTTTTGTCTTAACTATGGTCCGTTTCTATAACTAAGAAACTATGTTACGGATTTCCACCAAACTGATACTGCATTACGAGTATTTTAAGTTTTTCTTTTAGAGTGGCAACCAGATATTATGATAGGGAAATGCGGCCTTCACCCGTTATCGAATGTTTTTTTTATTATTATTCAGTTTTAAGTTTTTCTACAGGTCCCTGTCTTTGAACAAGAACTCCGGTTGTCTAAATCAGGCGTTTGAGGAAAAGCAGTGTCATCGCCCCCTCCCCCCCTTCATGTTTTTTCTCTTAACTATGGTCCGTTTCTATAACTAAGAAACTATGTTACGGATTTCCACCAAACTGATTGACCCTCTATAACATTTTTTTAAAGTTTCTGAGTTTATACCACTCTTTTCGAATAATAATATGAGATTTATATATTCATTTCATAATATCTAGAGCTCTGCGAGTCCAATGGCAACGCGGTTTGGCTCATTCGACTCGATATCGATAGCGCTTACATATTTTAGTTCCAAGGGGCGCTTCCGGAAATCGGGTTCTATGGGCCCGATTACGACGGGGTTTGGCTCTTTCGACTGGACACATGGATAGCTTTACAGATTTCGGTCATGTTCGTTTAGAACACATTGCGCCCCCTGGTGGTGGAAGGTGTAATTAAAGGATTTTTCATCTAACTCGGGTTCTATGGATCACATCACGACGCGGTGTGGCTTAATCGACTCAACGTCGATAGAGGATACTAGAGCTTATCGATTTTTGCTCCGAGTCTCACCACCAGGGGGCGCTTTCCTATCTCCGGTTCTACGGGTATGAAAACGACGGGGTATGGCTCATTCGACTCGACATCGAAAGCCTTAACGATTTCATTTATGATCGTATAAACAGATTGCGCCACCTAGTGGAGGAAGGTGGCACTAACGTATACTGCAGCGCGTGCGCAGCACGACTGCTATACGGTGCCGCAGGCAGCGGGGACCCGAACCGGAGGTTCTTTCAGTTAGAGGTTTATACTATTCTATGTGCAATTTAAGTGATTATCAGGTGCGTGCGTAGCACCACCGGTATACGGTGCCGAAGGCAGCGGGGACAAGGGTCGGATATTCGTTTTTAAGAAGCCAGGCTCAATTTCTTTTACAGGTCATGTGACTTTTAACTGGGATTTTACAGAGAGGGGCCCTATCTCCGAATCTAAGGGGCGCAGTAATTCCAAACTTTCACAGGGCGACGCAAAATTTATTCTACTTTCAGAATATCTAAAAATTATTCTCATATCTCCATTACGAACCCCCTTCAGGTTTTTTTCTCTTAACTATGGTCCGTTTCTATAACTAAGAAACTATATTACGGATTTCCACCAAACTGATACTGCATTACGAGTATTTTAAATATAATTTTAGAGTGGCAACCAGATATTATGATAGGGAAAAGCGGGCTTCGCCCGTTATCGAATGTTTTTTTTTTATTATTATTCAGTTTTAAGTTTTTCTACAGATCCCTGTCTTTGAACAAGAACTCCGGTTGTCTAAATCAGTCGTTTGAGGAAAAGCATTGTCATCGCCCCCTCCCCCCCCCCTTCAGGTTTTTTCTCTTAACTATGGTCCGTTTCTATAACTAAGAAACTATGTTACGGATTTCCACCAGACCGATTTCAAACATCATAATTAAAGTAATAAGGACACTCTATAACATTTTTTTAAAGTTTCTGAGTCTATACCACTCTTTTCGAATAATAATATGAGATTTATATATTCATTTCATAATATCTCGAGTTCTGCGAGTCCAATCGCAACGCGGTTTGGCTCATTCGACTCGATATCGATATCGCTTACATATTTTAGTTCCAACTTTCACCCCCAGGGGGCGCTTCCGGAAATCGGGTTCTATGGGCCCGATTACGACGGGGTTTGGCTCTTTCGACTGGACATGAATAGCTTTACAGATTTCGGTCATGTTCGTTTAGAACACATTGCGCCCCCTGGTGGTGGAAGGTGTAATTAAAGGATTTTTCATCTAACTCGGGTTCTATGGATCACATCACGACGCGGTTTGGCTTAATCGACTCAACGTCGATAGAGGATACTAGAGCTTATCGATTTTTGCTCCGAGTCTCACCACCAGGGGGCGCTTTCCTATCTCCGGTTCTACGGGTATGAAAACGACGGGGTATGGCTCATTCGACTCGACATCGAAAGCCTTAACGATTTCATTTATGATCGTATAAACAGATTGCGCCACCTAGTGGAGGAAGGTGGCACTAACGTATACTGCAGCGCGTGCGCAGCACGACTGCTATACGGTGCCGCAGGCAGCGGGGACCCGAACCGGAGGTTCTTTCAGTTAGAGGTTTATACTATTCTATGTGCAATTTAAGTGATTATCAGGTGCGTGCGTAGCACCACCGGTATACGGTGCCGAAGGCAGCGGGGACAAGGGTCGGATATTCGTTTTTAAGAAGCCAGGCTCAATTTCTTTTACGGGTCATGTGACTTTTAACTGGGATTTTACAGAGAGGGGCCCTATCTCCGAATCTAAGGGGCGCAGTAATTCCAAACTTTCACAGGGCGACGCAAAATTTATTCTACTTTCAGAATATCTAAAAATTATTCTCATATCTCCATTACGAACCCTCTTCAGGTTTTTTTCTCTTAACTATGGTCCGTTTCTATAACTAAGAAACTATATTACGGATTTCCACCAAACTTATACTGCATTACCCAGCTAAAAATAAACTGCAGTAAATCTGCAAAAAAGTGCAGTTGGAAAACTGCAGTGATTTGGCCGATTCCACGGCAGAATTTTTGAGGTCGATACAACTTGAAAATTACTGCAGTTTTATAAACTGCAGTAATTTTGCAAAAATTTTATTGCAATTTCTTTCTGTTAGTGGCGCCATCTGTGAACTATATTAACAAATTTATTTGTTAATATTTAAAAAATATATTTTTTTGTCCTTTGCCGAGATGGGATCCGATCTCACAGTCTCATGGTTGGCAGCCCGCTGTGTTATCCATTCAGCCGCTGAGTCTTGGTGACAAGTGCATTGCATGGGGTCATAGGGGAGTAGGGGATTAGCTAAGGAGTAATTTTTTAGTTGCTGCGTACTTAGGTGGTGAGAGAGATGGGATTTTGAGGTGAATATTTAATAATGTTTAATTAGTTTCTTCTCCATTTTAAACTAGTTATTGTTTTTTGTTTTATTTTTAAAAATGTGAAGGGGGCTGTTTATGTTTTTATAGCTTGTAAAAGAATTACGCGTGTACTTCGAAATTAATTTATTATTTAAATTTGTGGAATAAATAGCTTAGCGGATATTATTGAGATAAAGCATTAACTTAGGAAATATATATTTTTTAAATGTGTTATACATTTTTAACTTGAAAAAAAAATACTATTTTTTAAATGAAGAGTATGTTTTTATAAAATTAGACTTTGTGACGAGACCTATTTTACTAAGAGAATTTCGTGAAGGCACCTGTTTTATTAATAGGAATTTTGTACAGGGTCTTATTTCATTAATAATTTCCTGAAGGGTCCTGTTTATATTTTTATGGCTTGTAATAAAAAAAAAATAATTTAATTTTAATAAATAACTTTTAAATAAAATAAGAAAATTATTTGTTGCTTTTTAAATGAATGCGTAATTTAATAAAATAAGTTGAATTATTTTTCGAACTAGTTTTTTTTCTGTTTTTTTTTAAATGTGAAGGGAGCTGTTTATATTTTTATAGCTTGTAAACTAATTTTAATTTAATTTTGATAATTATTAATTTATAAATAAAATAAGAAAATTATTTCTTAATTTGTAAATGAATACATGATTTAAAAAAATAAGCTGAATTAATTTGCAAACTATACTTTTTTCTTTCTACGATTAAGTTTAAAAATGAATAATATTTTAATAAGTGCATCGACAAAGTATTTTGTTATAATACATTTATTACTAGTTAAATTTGTGTATGCATGAAATTTTCAGACATTTTCACTTGGAGATATTTTTTTTAAAGTAATTTCTATATGCACATGGTTCTAGTAATTGTGAACGATATTTAAATAAAATAACGCATGGGAACTTTAGATATTTTTATTAAAATCCTTTTTATTGATTGAAAATTATAAAAGTGATGTTTAATAAAATCTTATATTCATACATACATACATATATATATATATATATATATATATAAACTTATATATATAACTATTTTATATAATTAAAAGCTTTAATTGATTTTTAAAATATGTTTTGTAATATGTCTATGGCTCATAGTAATTTTATTTTTTTTAATTAATGTGTAAGATAATGATATAATATTGTAAGAATAGCAAATTAGTATAACAGATGATATGGTTTTAATGCATTAGTTTTGCACTTAAAATGTTACAGAAGACCCTTTATATGTTTATGCCCAGGACCCCCAAATCTGTAAGTCGGTCCTTGATTAGGTCTGAGTTTTTAACGATAAACAACATTGATTAATTTTTATATGTATATGTATATTTTTTAATTTAAAAGTTTAATTTTTATTAATATTTGTTTTTTTTTTCACTTAAAGAAGGATGTGGCGACTTACCCAGGTGTTAAAATTAGGTCATTAAAATAAAAGTCTTGAAAACATTATTAATTATAATGTAAATAGTAAGCTCTGCAACAATATCAAATACTGAAAAACGTTAACATCTCTTTAAAAACTGCAGATAAACTTTAGAAAATATAACACAAGCTTTCTATAAATTAAGTTATGTAAAATTACCTCACTCTAATTATAGTTATACTGCAGATACGTCAGAAAATATACTTGTGGATATGACTGTAAAATTACTTCAAATTTACTGCAGTAATTCTACAAATGTAAACTCTCATTATTTTTTAAATTTATGATTCTAAAATGACTTCACAAAAACTACAGTATTTTTGCAGATAATAGCTCACAGTATTTTTGAAATAAATCACTGCAAAATTACTTCACATTAGCTGCAATATAACTGAAGTATTTTTACAGTTGAGATCGCACTACAGAAAATCTACAGTTGACTGTAGAAAAACCTCAAAATTACTTTACTTCTGTAGTAAAACTGCAGTTCATTTTTAGAAGGGTACGAGTATTTTAAATATAATTTTAGAGTGGCAACCAGATATTATGATAGGGAAAAGCGGGCTTCGCCCGTTATCGAATGTTTTTTTTATTATTATTCAGTTTTAAGTTTTTCTACAGATCCCTGTCTTTGAACAAGAACTCCGGTTGTCTAAATCAGTCGTTTGAGGAAAAGCATTGTCATCGCCCCCTCCCCCCCCCCCTTCAGGTTTTTTCTCTTAACTATGGTCCGTTTCTATAACTAAGAAACTATGTTACGGATTTCCACCAGACCGATTTCAAACATCATAATTAAAGTAATAAGGACACTCTATAACATTTTTTTAAAGTTTCTGAGTCTATACCACTCTTTTCGAATAATAATATGAGATTTATATATTCATTTCATAATATCTCGAGTTCTGCGAGTCCAATCGCAACGCGGTTTGGCTCATTCGACTCGATATCGATATCGCTTACATATTTTAGTTCCAACTTTCACCCCCAGGGGGCGCTTCCGGAAATCGGGTTCTATGGGCCCGATTACGACGGGGTTTGGCTCTTTCGACTGGACATGAATAGCTTTACAGATTTCGGTCATGCTCGTTTAGAACACATTGCGCCCCCTGGTGGTGGAAGGTGTAATTAAAGGAATTTTCATCCAACTCGGGTTCTATGGGTCACATCACGACGCTGTTTGGCTCAATCGACTCAACGTCGATAGAGGATACTAGAGCTTATCGATTTTTGCTCCGAGTCTCACCACCAGGGGGCGCTTTCCTATCTCCGGTTCTACGGGCATGAAAACGACGGGGTATGGCTCATTCGACTCGACATCGAAAGCCTTAACGATTTCAGTTATGATCGTATATACAGATTGCGCCACCTGGTGGTGGAAGGTGGAACTAACGTATACTGCAGCGCGTGCGCAGCACGACTGCTATACGGTGAAGCAGGCAGCGGGAACCCGAGCCGGAGGTTCGTTCAGTTAGAGGTTTATACTATTCTATGTACAATTTAAGGGATTATACGGTGCGTGCGTAGCACGACCGGTATACGGTGCCGAAGGCAGCGGGGACCAGGGTCGGATATTCGTTCAGTTAGAGGTTTATACTATTTGATGTGTAAATTAAGGGATCATCCGGTATACGGTGCATGGTCGGAGGTTCGTTCGGTTAGAGGTTTGTACTATTCAATGTGCAAATTAAATGATTATCCGGAGCGTGCGTAGCACGACCGGTATACGGTGCCGAAGGCAGCGGGGACCCGGTTCGGAGGTTCGTTCGGCTGGAGGTGGATGCGAGCCAGAGGGTCGTTCGTTTCGATGTTTTATAAAAAAAATGTGTTTTCAAAATATTCAAGGCACCGATGTAAATTAGGCGCCCGCTGGCGGGCGAAGCGAGCTAGTACTAGTAATAATACTAGTCAAGAATATACTAGTAACAATACTAGTCAAGAATATACTAGTAATAATGCTAGTCAAGAATATACTAGTAATAATACTAGTCACGAATAAACTAGTAATAATATAATTTTATTACTAATGTAGTTTATTTTTATAAACTATGTAACTAATAATTCAAAACTATGCTTGTTATTATGTGGGGGGTGTAAATATTTTCTACTGGCAACTAGCATTTTTTGCTGGTTATCATATTTTACCAAATTTGTAAAGCACTGCTGTCAATAGATGTCAAAATGTCAATCATTTTTTAAGGGATATTTTAATATTATAAAAAATGCGTGCATGCTGCGTTTAATAAGCTAATACAATATAAAAATTTAAAGACATAATTTAAAGGCATAAATTAACATACATTTTAAGTACTTTAATTTTTAAAAAGTTGTGTTAAAAGAACACACATTCTTGAAATCATATAACTTCTACAAACAAAGGAAAATAAAAATATATAAGAAAGCTCATTTAACGTGATACATTAATACAGGGTGATCGAAAAGTCACGTAACCCTTGAAAAATATTTCTTTTTATAAAACACAAACATGATTCAAATTACAAACATAAACTAAATTGTAAGAGTAACAATATTGCGACACAAATCTGAGCGAAAATTAACATTTTTATAGAATATATTCAAAATGTGATACTTTCTCTGAGATACAAAGAGATATGCGTTTTTGAAAATTTGAGGCTACTCTTCTCAATGTTGGATTACTTATATTTTGAATCGCATGTTCAATGTTTGTTTTCAGGGCAACGAAGGAGTATAGAATGTTTTTGATAATAATCCTGTCTCCATCATTGACCTGAAAACAAACATTGAACATAAGATTAAAACAAATTAGTGTTCCAACATTGAGAAGAGTCGCCTCAAATTTGAAATAAAA
Source organism: Maratus michaelseni (assembly GCA_963931845.1). NCBI lineage: Eukaryota > Metazoa > Arthropoda > Arachnida > Araneae > Salticidae > Maratus > Maratus michaelseni. The sequence continues at coordinate 284,391,001 of OZ007591.1, read as the reverse complement.
CGCATACGTCTTTGTATCCGAGAAAAAGGGTAACATTTTGATTATTGTCTGTAACAATGTTAATTTTCGCTCAGCATATTTATCTATATTGTTACTCTTTCAATTTATTTTATGTTTGTAATTTTCTTCATGTTTGTGTTTTAGTAAACAAAATATTTTCAATGGTTGCACGACTTTTCAATCACCCGTCCAATATCGCAAATTTAATGATATGACCATTCAATACAAATTTAAAACTCTAATTAAGTTTCTATGAATTCTTATGTATAAACCTGCATACTTGGGCATAAAAAAAATCAAGTAAGTGAATTAAATTTCAATTGTTGAAACAGTGCATGTATTTTTTGAGTGTGTTTGAATTTTGTGTCTTTTGATATAAGCGTGCAATTGTTTACATTGTTGGAAAATCCATAATGCATATTTCACACTGATGCAGGGACCTTTGGACTTGATTTAAATGTTTTATTTATTTATTCAAAATTACAACGTATGATAAAGCTTAAAAGCATTTTAAATAGCATTAACAGAATTTCATGCAAAAGTAACCTATAGAGTGCATGATATTAACGGCCAGAGCAAAATGATCTCGGATAAGATTTGAAGTGGTAAAATATTGATTTGTCATGTCAAAATTTGCTTAGTACTTTTAGGATGTTATGTAAGTTGTAGTTAAGAGTGATTAATAAATGCTATTAAATGTTCTTTATTAGCTTATAATTAAATATCATTCCTTAAGAATATTTTAAAAGAAACTCCCTGCAAAAATTCAATTTAGAGGAGGAGTTATGTCTAAAAGAGTCTGACCTCTTTTTATATGATCAATGAGTAATTTGATTTTTAAAATCAATTTTATCAAAGCGGAGATTTTGGTCATTGCGCGCACGATTTCTGAAAAATGGTTGGTTAGAAATTCATGAAATTTTGATGGAATATATTAATCATACAGATACTCAAAATTACTTATTACTGTCTTTCTCATGTGACAAATTTAGAATTCATGACTACTAAAACAATCTCGATATTTTGAATTTCTCTAAAAAAAAAAATTTTTTTTCTCCAGACCTACACATTTTATTTTTTTTAATCGTAGGTAATTTTGAGAACACATTATATCTGTACCCATTAAAAAAATTGCCTGGTTTTAGCAATTCAAATGCATAAGATCAGGCGCGCAATGCATGCAAGCATAATTCTTTCGTAAACAGTTCATTATATTTTTAAATATAATATATGAGTGTATACATTTTTTGATAATTTTAATTTATAAATTAAACCATTATTAATTTGTTTTTTTAAATTTTATAATTCAAAATCAATTAGCTACGGAGTAACTGTAATTCTTATAGAAGTCTTTTTCTCATATATTTTGCGAGTTCAAAGGGTACCTGCCCCTTAAAAAAATACTAATTGTGACAAAAAGAAAAGAAGTAGAAATAATATACGGTGGCCAGTTATTGAACTTAAACAACTTTTTTCTAAAATTTCAAAAGTGTTAAAATATTTCAAAATGATGAAGCCAAACGTCTATCATAAACACTTACTAATTGAAAGAAAAAGGGTTTAGTGACAACAGTAGAAGGAATACGGAAAATAAGACACGGTCGACAGATTGAGCTGGACACGTCTTATGCATAGTAAAACCGAACCGTTATTATGTCTTCCAGTTATTCAAATTAATAAACATTAATAGGGGAGCCTTCATTATGTTTGGTAGTTCAATTTCCAATTCTCCTTCTAACTTCCTTGTTTTACACAATTAGCAATATCACCAGCAAAATGTTGCTTTCAAGTTATTGTAGCGTTGTTAAATATATTTTATTAAATTTTGTTTGAAGGGACGTGTTTCGATCTAATTGACGAAGTAAAGATACGTACGATATTCTTAAGCTGAAGTATGTGTGATCAAAACACATTGCGATATCTATTGTTATTTTTAAGCTCAACGTTAATAATGGACGCTTGCGCTTTATAATACCTATTGTGAGACATAAATAAAATACATCGAAGCTCGTTCTGTTTTTTTTTCTTTTTTTATCAACTCTTAAAACATATTGACGTGAGAAAAACCGCCTAATAAGACGTTTTCAATCCAGATTACAGCGATAATGTTTCGACATCTTGTATTAGTTTTAAATTTAGGAGTATGGAGTTTCCGAAATAACGATGGCTGTTCTGACGTCTTAAAGATCTCTGTATTATTTCCCTGAAAATGTATCAGGACATTCTAAAATTTTCTATAAAAGTGTATACATTATTTCTAACGAAATCATCGCAGGCTTACTAGACTACAAGGTATCTGACCCATTAATTGTAAACGCCCTATATATGCTGACGAATTGATGATGAAGGCTGAGCAAGCATTCCTCTGGCTTTGATTATAATTACTTTTTTTGTCATCTTTTTCCTTGTATTTTCTTTATTAATAAAATCATTTTTAGCCTGTTCTAGTAACATTTTATTTCTTAAATTTTAATGTATGGTAGCTGAAAATGATATTTTTTTTTAATGGGATGGGCTAGTTTTCGGATGTATTTTCTTTTTGTCTGTTGCTTGGAACTAATAGAATTTTCCTTAAAAGTTAATAACATATATATTTCTTTTATTATCTACTAGCAAGCTACGGCCACTACGCTGGTCAATTTCTCTTAACGAACTTTTAATCAAACAAAATATTGACATTTCATAATTCACTTTTATATTTTAACAGAATAATAAGGCTACTATAATTTGTGTCTCGTGCTATAGCCAATATACACGCCAGGACACGTCGCCCTTATCATTATCTTTTTACGCATGAATGTTTCGCTATGGTACTCCATTGTGAAATTTGGTAATTTTTCAAATTCAATTTTTGAAAAACGGCATAATCATTAGATTTGAAATTTATATCAAGAAAAATACAATTTTTTACCTTTCAAACGCAGTTTGCCTAACAATTGTCTAACAAATACTTTTCGAGCTACTATTTTTTTTTTCAGTAACTTCAAATGTTTCATTTTCCGAGATTAATCTGTGGCAACAATTAGCGAAAAACCCAGTCGTCAGAAACGCATAGTTTTTTATTAAAGAGGGTGTTGGAGCAGGGATTGTCACCACCAATTTGCCCCCATCACTTTTGAAATCGGTTCGGTAGTTCTAGAGATTCCATAGAAATTGTAATTTAGAATGTTTTTAGAACGCTTTTCGCTCATTTCACCCTTTTAAATTTCGATTTTTTTTTTATTTTGTTCTTAGAGAACATTTACATCTTATAAGTAACTACAACGCCAAATTTCAAATTTCTAGCTCCTTCAGTATAGAAAAATCGCAATTTTAGAACGTTTTTCGTTCCTGCATCCCCCTGGGGTTAGTGGCACCGACATAAAATATAGCCTATGTTGGAGCAGGGGTTGTCACTATCAATTTGCCACCATCACTTTTGAAATCGGTTCGGTAGTTCCAGAGATTACCCCCTACAAACAAACAAAAAAACAATCTTTACTCCTTTATAATATTAGTATAGATTATTTTTGTATTTTTATTTGTGTTGTGATGTTTTATTTTTTAAAATGTTATTCATTTGTTATGTAGTTTTTATACAACAGTTATTCATCATTTTTTTGGCTTCCTTATGCCTTAGTAAGTCGCTTACTTATCAATTGGATATTAAGTTCCACAACTACTAGGTAATACTATTACTTTTTTATTTGAAAATTGTGCTCAAAACAGTCACCAGAAAAATATAACAATTTAATGTCTATTTTCTAAATAAAATTTATTTAAAATACACATTTGATTGATACAAACTGTGGTTCAATCTAGCTGCCTAACTGTGATTGTGAGTCAGTTATCGAAGCTTAAATATTATGATAAAATGTTCATGGAAATTACATTTGATAACATATCATTTTATTTAGTCGGGACGTACATTTATTGAATAGTGAGATATTCTAAAGACGTTGTTTTCACACGCAGGGTCCAAAAGCCTTTGGACATTATATACAGCGAATTGTTCATCCGAAAACATTACATTAATGTACAGTCTCTCGCAAATGTTTAGGCACACACTAATATGTGATAATATAATTGGAAAGATAAATATATGAAATAATTTCACAATAATTATTCAAAATATAATTGAAATGAAATATAGTACACATATTAAAATGGTTTCACCAAAAATATTTATTTAAAAAATACGTAATTTTTATCTTTGTTAATGTAAAATAATACCCTTAGAAGTTTTACTTAAAAATATATGCGAATTTTAGATAGCAAATCTAGCTACATGTTTTACACACATTCATGCAAACGCATATACGCTCAATATGTAATTTATATGTTAAAAGTCGCATGACATCCATTTCTTGTCAATTAAACATTAAATAAAAATCGAAGCAAAAATCAAAAAGTTACAAAGTGTCCTTCTTTATGTTCTACTTTTAATGCATAAGTTACTATGTCAATTCCTTAGAATAATTAGACCTCAACAGAAAACATCACAATACTGTAAGACAATAAATAAACAAATCACATTAATTAAAATTTAATCATAAAAATAAATAATAAACATACTTCAAAGTTTCGCTAACTCACAATCACTTCCATAAAATTATTCATAAAATTATACATTTAAAACGTGTGATCCTTATGTTATCCAAAGACAAATATTCAACAAAATAATATGTTAAATTTTAAAATTACATACTTTTATTTTAGAAATGGCAGTTTACGTCATCTTAGATAAAATTAAAGAAAACGATTTTAGATTTTTAAATATATCTTGACACGTAACATTTAAAACTTTGGCAGGAAAGACATTTTAATTAGAGTTTCATTTACGGAACTGATTTAACTAAAGACTTTTAGAATGACATAATCTTTTAAATTATTGTAAACTGTTCATTTAAATATTCTATCAAAGGAAAGTCAAGTGAAGTTAAATAACCAAAAATATTCATATTATAACATTTGTATTATTGCGCTGATGAAAAGTTTATTATTCTTCATGTATTAACTTTATATTTTCTGCCTCATTAAAGCTTTGCCGAAAACAAATGAAAATTGAACATATAGTTCTTGAAAATAAGTAGTTGATCTGAAGAAAAGTCAGGTTGAAATACCATCAAGTATAAACAGCAATTAAAAAGATAAATTTAATTTTTATATTTCTATTATAAATGATTTTTTTTTATTTACACAAAAGAACGAACACTGGTTTCAATATACTTAACAAATTGACGAAAAAACGCCGTTAGAAAGGTTTCATACTAATACTTCATTCTATTTTAGTTACAAAGGAAAGTGTTTTTCTTTCAAATGTAAAAAAATCGCATAATCAAAAACATAGATGGTAATGCTTTTGAAAGTATTTAGACACATTTGTGATGTATTTAAAAGTATCAGCCAGTATTTTATTGTATCTTATGTCGTATTTCCAGTTTTAAGAATTAAATGCTTTCTCAGCATCAGATTATGAAAGTACGAAAGGACTTCAATTAAACGTTTTTGGAAAATAGACATATTAAAGAAATATCTGAAGTATAGTATAGTACCGGTATAGTCTAATGTGTGGGAAAAGTTTAAACTTTAACTCTAAAAAGTTTAAACTTTTTAGAGTTATAATTACGCAAATTTCTAAGATCGTATTTGACGGAATTCCATACATGTTACATTAATTAAGATACGTTTTAAACTTCCTACGTTAAAATTCCTTGATAATAAAGACGTATACTTCCTGCTTCAGCAGCATCAGATTATAAAAATATGAAAATACTTCAATGAAAAGTTTTTGGAAAATCCAAATACTTAAATAAATAACTGAAGTAATGAACCTTTGAACTAATTTAATTCTGGAAGTACTTTTCACAGAACCCAAAATAAAAATTATATGTTATTTTTATGTCATTTATTTCGAAATTATTTCTTTAACAATTAGTAAAGAAGATCATACTTTTTTTAACACATTCCAACATAATTGTAAAGTGTTTATGAAGTCGATTTTTTCTGTCCTTCTGTCTGTCCGTGTTTTAACTCGCGTAAATGGACTCGGATCGTCATGTAATTCATGTATGTTATTGAGGTTCACCATCACCATGGGATGTTCGATATTGAAAATGAAGTGTGTTTTATTTATGGTTAGATCACACTGACACTCAAACATTTTCCTTTTCATTACGGTCGATGGGGACAGTATTTATTCTGTGCATTTTACTGTCGTTACACTATTTCAAAACAATAAAATTGATATGCGTCATTTAATTGGACGAAGAAGTCTTATCTATAGAGTAAGGAATAAGTATTAATTATAGTTCGTTTACAGGGACACTTAAAAGTATTCCGTTACATTACAGTCAATGGAAAAAAATCGCTTGTCAACACTTTCGAATAAAAAAAAATTATCTAGTTGCTCATTGCTAAAAGAATTGCACAAAGGTATGAAGTAATAATATCTAGCTTCCATTCCTTTTAACAGCCTATGTTTATGACAAAATAAGCTAGTTTATATAGTTACTAAAAAAGTTCTTAAAATACTTTAATTGTGGGATTTGTTTTACAAGTTAGAAGTCTGTTTTTATAGTTTAAGAAATATGGTAGTTTCTGTAAAACGTTGCGCATGCCTGAGAGACGCCACTTGTAAAGTCGATTTCATCCAACAACACTTTGATTAGAGATGAACGCTGATAAGTATTTAAAAAACTTTCTGCTTCTAATTTTTTTCATAAAATTAGAATTATTGGCGAAGGCTGTTTTGTAATCTTTTGAGTAAATTGGACAATAAATTTTAATTACTTTTTATCGATGAAATGACAAAATAAAATATCTAGTGTACCCGCAATTTCTTTACGGGTGAGTAGAAAGCTCAATTTTTTAAACGTGAAATGTAAGAAATTAAGAATGAAAGTGTTTACTGTAATTGATTTCATTGGCAAGGATTCTGAAAATGCAAATATTTAAAATATATACTATATGAGGACTATATGAGGATGGCGTATGTGAATAAGTTACTACCTATACCTGAAATATTTTCTCTGGAATCGTTATATAAAACAGTGTTATTTAGCACAAAAGTTTCAAAGATGTATCGTCTAGCTTTCTTCTCTCTGAAGAAAGTTTTTTTTTTCTTTTTTTTTTTTTCAAAACCATTTTTCTGTGGTAAAAATTAAAGCATCGTTTTTATTCGAAACAGCCGTTTTAACATTCTCAGCAGCGTGAACTGATATATCCGTTCACTAAGCTGTAAGTTTCACTGCAATATAAGCTTTATTTAAATTCGTATAATTCTATTAATATAATGCAGTTTTAAAACATTGTGTAATAATTAATATTCTAAATAAGTATATTAATATACTTAATTGTGTGTTTTGTTACAAAGTAAAAAAAAAATCATCTTTTTTTAGCATTTTGAAAAACTAATGAGAAAATAACTGTACAATTTTGCCCATTTGCTCGACGGTCAGAGGATTAAGGGGTTTCCCAATACATATTTCTAAGCGGAAATAAATCACTTTTTTCTCGGCGGTTCACCACTGCTTTTGAATATGACGCAGCAATTTTAGTAATTGTTTTCTTTGGAAAAATGTTGAATATTTCTGACATTCAGAATATCTTCAATAAGTATTACATATCTGTACAGTCCCTAGAAAAATTAACTACAATGACAATTTATAAAAATATGTGAAAACTATAGCGTGTTTATCGTAGAAAAACTCTTCTACTAATTTTTTTAACTTTAACACTTTAGCGACAAGGTATGCAGGCATAAACTCCATAACATATCATAAACTCCAGAAATCAACAAAAATAACAAACTATTCAGACTCTGCAAAATGTTATTTGAAATCACACGGGGAACCTTCTAATCATACAAGGACAACCAGTTAAAGCTTAATGTAATTTCACGAGTCTTAAATTTATTTTTAAAGACAGTTTCAAGAAATGTACCTAAGATTTTCAAAATACTTCGTTTTGACGATATTTTGAAAAATTGACAGACAATTCCCATTTAGGTATGATTCTGGTTTATTGTATAACGATAAATATTATTAGTCATAGCTTTTAAAAAAGAATTACAGACTGTAATAAAAATAAAATACCAAAGTTCGATACTAAACAGGTAAAACAAAGCTACAACGCCGTGGCGGACGTAATTCACCGCCGAATCTAGACTCACAGAGACCTTGCGGGAACACCGCCAGGAGAGCTTGTTTGCCCGGACACGTCACACATGAACCTTCAGCTAAAGTGAGCACCGCCACCTGCGCATCACTTCCCTGCACATAAAACTTTGACGAAAGTAGTTACAACAACAGAGCAAATGTACGGATGGAGACAGCCTCATAGCCTTTTGGGACGTGCCGCGATCCCCCAGAAGCTTCGGAGCTGGAAACCTAGAAGTGCACCGGACTCCAGGCCTTCAACAATGTTCTTCCTGCTCGTTCTTAATTTACCAACGGCTTCCAACATGTAATAAAAAGGTTTAAAAAAAAAAGATATTTTAAATGCTTTGTTTATAAATTTTATTTTCCCAAAACTTCTTCGAAAATCATTATTAAAAAGTTAAACGATATATTTTTGTGTACAATATCTTTTGCTTAAAGTGTCTCTTTTGTTTAAAGTGTTATATTAATAAATGAAAATTATTATCTGTATTAATCGTTTTTACACATCTACTCCAAATTATGCATCTACTCTTAATTGCTCTCAATGAAAAAAAAATCTGTTTAATGCATGTATCATCTATCCACTTTATTATGGTTCTTTTAAAAACTTTTCGTTCCACACTATCTAATAAGCGATTACCTGTCAAACTTTTTCTTTTTTTTTTTATCATTCTAATGATTTCTTTTTTGAGACACATTTAATTACACATTAATACTCTAGTGATTTATATCTCATTATTTTACTTTTCTTAATTAAGAGCAGAAAATTATGATTAAAAAAGAAAAGAAATGTTATCTCAGTAATATATTTATAGCTAATAATTTCTGGATAAAATCCAAATAATAAGCTTTTTTTCTTGATGTACATTTTTTAATAAAGAAAATTTATTTCATGTGGAATTATGATTTCAATTGCACAAACATTAATAAATGTAGAAAGCTATTTATTAAATAGTGGGAAAAAATTGGCATCTTATAATTTATTACTTAGATTTCCTATGACGCCATTTTATCCGCGACTTTTTAATATACAACATCATTTTTTCATTCTTTCGCAGTTAATTATAACTTAATGTTGAAGATGTAGGGGAGATGGTGGATGAATGGGACAAGGGATGGATGGGACGCTCTCAATATTTCAGGCAATAAACATTTTTTTTAGTTGCTTCCTATCCTCATAGATTTCACTACCATAGTGTGCTTCAGAACCAAAAGCAAGAGCGCATGGCTGTTTACAGTTTTCTTCAAATTTGCTTTTCCTGAAAACTCTGCTTAAAAGTAATTTTTTTTTACATTTGAAGTTACTTAAATATCTTATGCAATATAAACAATTAAGATATGTTGTAGTTTTTTATTTCAAGGCTCAATATTGGTAATTAAAATGAATGCATATTAACCATTGTGACAAAATAATTTCTGAGACAAAATAGCTGACAATTGAATATATGCATCATGGAGATGATTGGGACATTTCAAATGGGGATAAATGGGACTGCTTCATTCGTCCCTAGAGGATACTGAAAGTTTTTTATTAACTAAAAAATATTATATAGGTTGATAAATTAATTTTTTATGGTAATTATTCTTTTAACATTTCATGCTCTTTGTAGCCATCGTCTTCAGTCCACCGTTTATGGGCCTTTTAAGGCAAAGCTGAGATGAGCCCAAGATAATTGAATAACAAATAATCCTGGAGATCATATGACAATTTATAATTTCTCAGCTTTTGCCAAGGCGGCATTTTTGTTCAGCTTTTAGTCCTTAACATTAAATACGGGGAGGAAAATGTGTGTGTCCCATTCATCCCTGCTGTGGGAATGATTGGGACATAGAAGAACTTTTTTTTAAATTTAATTTATATATCTGTATAATATTAATCTTGAACAAATATTGTGCATAAGATGTAGTCAAACACTTAAAGTTTGACATGTGATATATAACATTGATAATAACTTATATAAAATATTTAAAATAAATAATTTTGTGAAAATGTCCCATTCATCCCCCATCTCCCCTATATACTTCAACCAGTATTTTCAATAATCTTCAATCATTGCAAGATATCTTTTAAGTAGGGTGATTACAATATTTTTACAAATGCGTGTGTACTGCGTGTAATTAGGAAATATAATTCGAAATTCAAATATATGGAATGACGAATGAAATATAAAAAAGTTTTAAATATTTTGTTATATTAAATTTTGTTTATAAAAGAAGAAATATTTTTTTCAATCAATAAACCTTAGAAAAGGTCGTAAAGAAAACGAAGAGAATTTATTTTTAATGAATTTTTTTTATTTAACCCTTTGAGGGGCGGTGGTATATATTATATACCACCTAATTTTAATCCGATTCAAACCTGAAATTTTTAATTAAATTTTACTTTTACTTACCCATCATACGTAGTATAGGGTAAGTCTTGTAATCGTTTTGAAAATCGAAAAAAATTTTTTGACGGATTTACACGTTTCAGACACTAGAGATTCCGAAAAACATATTTTTAGAAAATAAAAATTGCCGTCCGTCTGTGTGTCTGTGTGTCTGTAAACGCTCTATCTCCCGAAAAAATTGAGATAGAGACTTGCAATTTGGTATGTATTTAGTATGTAATAATGGGAAGAAGCCTATTTCATTTCAATAACCTCGATTAACTGGAACTATTTTTTTTCGGACTCTCGAAATATTCGTTCTGATAAAAGGTATATAAAATTTTCGAAAATGTTTATTTTAAGAAATGAATATAAAGGACAATAAAAAAACATAAATTTTCATAAAGCATGAAGTCGATCGGATAATTTGTTGCCGAGATATTTGGAATTCAATTTCCACACTCTTCGATTTTTCATGACCCTGTATTTCATTCAAATTTCACTACAAAGATATATTTTAATTGGAAATTTGACGCTTAATCAGATACAATAAACCGCTAGTTCATAGGATTATTATTTTTGGAGTTATAAGGAAAAACCTCTTTCTAGCAATTCAGTAATCAAGCCTTTAAAGTTTATGATGTCATCAAGCCACGATTTTATTTGAATTGCAATGCATTTTATAAGTAGTTTACACATTTTTATTTTAATATTTTACGTTATGCATATCTATGATGGGTAAGTATTACGGTGGCCCCCAACGACTAGTGTTTAACTTTGACGGGAAAAAGTTGAAAAATTGCTTATTCTTATTTTGAACTAAATTCTTTCCCAAATTCCGGTAGGAATTCAACGTTACAGGAGCACAAGTGCTTGCCCCTGAAAAGGTTAATAAATATTATTTTATTTCAAAAATATTAACAATAAAAAAGGAAATATTATGGCCATTCAATTAATAACATTAAAACATCAACTGGGAAAGTTTTTTTTACTGTTTAAATTTTCAATATGTAATCTCTAAAATAGTGCAAATTGAAGCACTATGGTCCACAAAAATAAAAAAATTAAAATTAAAGTCATGGAAGATCATTTTCCTCATTTTTTGCTACCAACTGTTCAACTTCTTGACCTGATAACACCTCCTAGTTATGTCAGTTTTATCTAAGAACCCAGTTAAGTAGTCTCTAATTATGATTTTACAGTTTTACAGTTTAACTCACAGACAAAATTGTATCAAAAAGGACACCCACTGTTTTAAAATATGGAAATGATGTAAAGGTTAAAATCATTAAAAAAATATGTTTTCTGCTAAACCTCTGAAAAAAAAGAGTTATTTTACATCGTTCATATAAACAATTATACCATTATAACCTACATATCCTGGCTAATTAGCACCTTATCTTTAGTTGCTATAAAGTATGTCAATGCAGTCCGATAAATGTAATTATTAATAAAAGAGTCTTATGCAAATCAAATAAAAGTAAAAAACGTTATATTCCTTCAAAGTACTGTCGTTTTCAAAGCACTTCAGGTGCAGGATATCTGCTGGAGTAAAATTGGAGCGCAACAATTTTTCTACTGGCGAAAACAAATTTCTTATAGCGATGGATTTAGTGTGACTAGCGCTCTACGATAGCAAAAATATATGAAGTTTAAAGCCGTTGTCAAAATTACAAAGTAAACAACAAACATTACTTCCAATGAATATAAAGTATTTTTGGATTTTGGAAAAAGAAAAAAAAAGCATAAACACATTTTCACTTCGAAAGATATTACATGAAATATTGTATTGTATTATTTATATTTACAAAATAAAACAAATGAAATATCGAATAAAGTAATGCAGCACAATTTAGTCAAGACAGCGGATTGTTAATTATTTGTTTTTCTTAATTAAATATTTCAATTAATTGTTAAATATTTATAAGTATAGTACAAATTAATTTCATAGTACAGTTATGGTTCTTTTGAATAATAATGATTGAAATACTCATAGGAGAATTTGGTGGCATAATTTTCTTCACAATAATGTAATTTGTTAAATGTTATCTGCGTCTGAGGTTGAAAATAATAAACCATTAGATATTGTCAAGATATATTTAGAAAATATTCTCCTGAATTTTACTTTTATTCATTTTTCTCTAAAATATAACGTTTTCAACACACATATTCATGCATAATTTTGCAACTTCCGATGCAATTTTCTTGCAACTTAATTAAATACTGCATAATTACTTATCTGAAAAAGAAAATTAAGTAATTTAAAAAAAGAAAATTTCATGTAATAAATTACTAAGATTTTCAAAATAGTTAACAAAAGCATTTTTTTTTGCAAAAACTGCATAATGAATAATCGTTTAACTAAACTAAACAACTTTACACAGAAAATTATATCAATTTAATTTCTTTTCTATGCATTCATTTTTCTAAACTTAAAGATGCTTTTTTATTTAATCTCATTTTAAATATACTTCGACTTTTTTATTCATTCTCCCTCTTTAGATATTTAATAATGTATAAAACAAATTAGAGCATTGTTTTTGTGAGCATAGAGATTAGAAAATGCATCCGTCATTTTTGTATTTCAAAGTAACAAAAAACGCAACAAACAGATTATTTTAAAATTTACAAATATAAATTTCAAAGTTGAAATTAGTAATAAGAGCCCAGATTGTATATAATTGCATGCGTGCATATGCACTTAAATTTAAGATGTATTTTCTAAATAAGCTAACAAATGCATAAATACTTAGAAAGTTCATTAAAAGTACATATTTCTATATTTTTGTATTAAAAGAATATTTAAATACCTACGTTATACTAGTAGCATAAAATATCTAGAAAAATAAACAGAGGAAAGAGAAACTAATTTCTGTTTAATGAAATTTTCGTTATATTTATAATGTCTGATGTGAAACATAGTTACGAGGGCGAATCAAATTATAAAAGAGATATTTTTAAACTTTTATTTTTGAAATATTATTTATAAAAATTATACCAATATAATTTTTTATCACTTTCTTTATAATACACATTTTTATCAACATATTTGGGTTGTTTTATTCATTTAATGTATAAAGAATAAGGACGTATATGGATCCAATTGAAGAAAAAAATTAAATGTTTCAACTGATAAAAATCTTTCTCTCCTTAATGCTTCTAAAGTGATTCGAAATAAGTGCTTGCCCATAGATGATAACTTTGGACGATAAGGCGAACGTTAGAGTATTGTACTTTGAAGTTTCTCTAACTTTATTTTATTTTATGTTATTTTTGTTTGTATTACACTCCTATATATATATGTGTGTAAGTGTGTGTGTGTATGTGTGTGTGCATTGCACATGGAATTGTTTTACAATGACAAACGATATATTTTTAAAATAAGTATATACATATATTATAAAACGTATATGTATATATGTAATGTATATATTACGTATATATATACAGGGTGTAACTGAAATGCTTCAACAAACTTTGAGGGATGATAGTACTCATGAAGACGAACAAAAAATGCAATGGAACATGGGGTCGCAAATGACGTTTAACCCCTTCAGGGGCAGTGGTATGTTTATGAAAGCGCTTAATTTTAATTCCAAAACGCCATAATGGCACCAGAATTTTGCTAAAATCTTTTCCATTTAATATGTATGTGAAATATAGCCTTTTTCTTATTTACAAACAAATTTTTTTATAAATTCCGGTGCCAGTCATTTATTTCAACATTTTAGTACTAAAAGTAGTTTGCCCCTAAAAGGCTTAAAGGATAAAAATAGAGAAAATGCGTCTGAAAATGGACTGGTACCGGAATTTACAAAAAAAATTGTTTGTAAATAAGAAAAAGGCTATATTTCACATAAATATTAAATGGAAAAGATTTTAGCAAAATTCTGGTGCCATTGTGGCGTTTTGGAATTAAAATTAAGTGGTTTTTTAGACATACCACTGTCCCTGAAAGGGTTAAATGTCATTTGCGACCCCGTGTTCTATTGCATTTTTTGTTCATCTTCATGAGTACTATCATCCCTCAAAGTTTGTTGAAGCATTTCAGTTACACCCTGTATATATATATATATATATATATATATATATATATATATTCAAATTCAAATATAAATATTCACACCAACCACACTAACCACACCACGTACACAAAAAACGAATAACAGTAATTCACCTAAACTTTAAAGTAAAACCCACTTAAACTGTGACTCTAAACTCAAAAATAATGGTATAAAAACAAAATTAGAAAAAAAAAAAACATACCAGAAAGCAGGAGACATGGCTAACAGTAAGAGTAAAACTCGTTTTAATGCACGCAACATCCCCCTTCACCTGCCGAGACCAAAATAAATTGTTCAATAAACTGACACACACATCAACACACACGACAGAACACATCTCTAGTTAATGTCGTCAAACAACTTATTCAGACCACCTTTAGCATTTAAAAATGAATTCAGCTCAGTTCGATATTTACTGCCACTTATAAAATTAATAATATTTCTCCTTACAATATTTACAGGGTAATTCTTCATCAAAGCCTAAGTATTGCACTTTATAAATTCGCGAATCACCTCGCCAAACCTTGAACTCGATCTCTTAATACGTTTTAAACCATTCCTAAACAAATTTCGGAAAACTGAAATATGCACGTTTGAATTAAATTGCAAAATATTTATAGTTTAAAATCGAATTTTTTTTTTGTCATAAACACTTGTAATTAAATTATCATTTTCCAGTTTTATGTTAACGTCCAGATCCTTTATGTTTTTATTATCCCGGGAGGAGAGTTCTTGCTTTAAAGTCTTAGGATAATAGACAAAATCTATATATATATATATATATGCATTATTTAATCCAACTATAAAAATATCATCAATGTACCTGCAATTCAATATTTCATCATTTAAATTATTGTTTTTCTCATATATACGTATGTAGATATCAGCTAAAATTGAACTGCAACTTCCCCTGTCCGGATTCCAATAATCTGTTTAAATACTCTGCTCCCCTCATACAAGTAATTCCCTTTCACCAAATGAAGCAAGTTCAGAAACCAATCTTTATCGCTATCTTTATTGCTATTTATGTTATAAAACTCTATAACTTTGCCCTTTAAATCCAGTAAGTCAACGGTCTGCAAAATCATATTCAAACTAACTTTTTATGTTTTTTTTGTTTTTTCAATTTTTCTAATAATACAAAACTGTTCTTTGTAATAAATGTGGACTCCGTATTCAGCACTTTGTCAAACACTCCATTCAAAACACCCAACAATTTCTTATTAACGGACTCTAGGTATGAACCATACTCACAAGTTACAATTATAAATTTTACTGGTTTTTTATGAAACTTTCGCATTAGAACTAGATATGGGCAACCTTGATTTTCTGCTTCAACTTAAATGTTTTATATAGTGTTTGAACACTGTTTTCCATAACTGAAACTTTTGATTTTAATGGTTCATAGTTCTCTCTGTTGCCGTAACTTTCAGTCAAGATTTCACCATACATTATTTTTATAGATTAAAGCATAACTTGTGATAGCCTTATCAACGTATGTAATTATGAATTTATCCTGAAGTTCCTAAATGCATTTAGTTAACTTAGTATAATCCTCTTAAAACACTCCGTCATATTATCTCTATAAATTTCTTAGAACGTAGAGCTTCCACTCATCAAAAACGTTACATGGTAAGTTGCATTTATAAGTTTAATTTTTGTATAAAAATATCTATGTTAGTTGCAAACCGTTTAATTGCAGCACTTTTCGTAACAATTCGTTTCATTCCGTATTTTGTACCATACTCCATCCTCTTTTTCAGATCGTTTGTCTTTCATAATCTCTAAATGACCAGTAATATCATGTCCATAATCTTTATCTATATAATTAATAAATTCTCCATCAGTGCAATTGCATATACATTCATCTACATCCCTTTTTAGGATATATCTGTTTATTTTTTTATTTATTTATTTATTTATGTATACGTATATATATTACGTATATACGTATATATATACATGTGTGTGCATTATGTATGTATATAAATATTATGATTAATTTTAATTGTTCGTGTAATGAATGGTGTAACATCAATACAAAATAAATGCGACAATACGCACATACATGTTTGGAATTTCAAAATAATTTTTAATAAGAACAGATTAGACAATTGAGAAGGTTAGAATGACAGTGGTATAAGTAGATATTTAGTAATTTGAAAAAGGAATGTTTTTGTGAAATTTGTCGTAATGTTGTTGCATTACGTGATCGAACATGTTTGCCATCTAGTGACTCCCTAAGTGAACCATGACTTATTTGAATGTCACACAGAACAGAAATTAATATACGTCCAGTAAAAATATGGTTATCTAGATTTTTCAAATTTTTGACTTACTCCACTGTCATTCTAATCCCGTCAATTAAAAAAATAATCGTTTTATTTCTCTTTGATAACCCATTTTTGTGTATCATTACTATTTAACAAGTATCTACTTAACTGATGTTACTTATTAATTTCAATGTATGTTTAGAATTTATAATGTTTCGTTTTGTTTTATTTATTTTCAACCTTCAGAAACAATTTAGAAATCTTTAAAAATTCTTCTTTATTTTGTTTTTTTGTGTGTGAAGACTTTCCTAGCAGAAATTTTTACTGTAATATATATAATGTATGTATAATATTTTTATGTAATACAAAGATGATCGTAGATTTGATGCGAAATATACACGTTCGTATTCGTAACGTTTTATTTTCTAAACGGTACAGAAAATATATTTGAGTTAACTGTTCAATAATCAAATATGATTGATGACCAACAACAATGAGGAAAGTTATAAGAATTCACTTCTTTCCTTTCTAAGGTATTTGCAGTTCAATATCTGCCAGTTTAAAATCAAAGTATTGAAACTATCTGCAAGTTATTTATAAAATGGTGAACATTTTATGTTAAGCATATAATGGATGGTTTTTGAGTCAATAGAATTTGAATGGAGGCTTGACTGTGATTCATCGTTATCTGCCATATTTGAAACAGAAAAAAAACTAGTATTTAATATTTTCTTTCCGATTTACTAAAAACTGTCATTTACTTCAAACGCTGTCATACAGAAAGTTACAAATGGTTCTACAGATGATAGATGTCTCAGTTAAAGTTTCTCCATTATTGCTAAATTTTGAAATATGTAACTCCAAAAATATGTACCACGTACTATATAGGATATAGGAATTATTTATATATATATATATATATATATATATATATATATTTATATATTTGTAACTTGTAACAATGTTTTTGTTATTTTGTCATTCATCATTGATGACAGATGTCTCTTTTCATCTTATGAAAAAATGTAGTTTCGTAGTGTTGAAATATTTCTATAGCATTAGAAATAGAGTGTGTTTAAAAATGTATTCCTGATGCATCATTATTGCTCTTCTTTCAATTTCAACTTAAGTTACAGTGCACACCGAGTTCCCCTACGTGCCAAAGTAAATTCAAATTTAGGATACCAAACACGTAATTGCCATTTTTACAAATAAAATGAAGCAAATTCAAATACATTATTCATTTTTGAGAACAAAATTCTAATATGTTAAAAGATATACACATACATAGTTGTGAAAGTAATATATATGTTTGTACTTGTTTTAGATCGCTTTTCAGAAAACGTGTTCTACGGAAACAATAATTTTTTAAACAAATGTAACCGCAGTGTATACAAAGTTTTATAAAATTCCTACTGCAAATGAAAAATGTATTTCGAAAAGTGAGGGTTTAACCAAAAGGATTACATCTTGTTGCAGTTTTTTCAAGTGAAATATACATGTATTGAATTCATATTGTAAAATATTGTGTCGTAAAATAAAACATGTTTATTGTGGTATTGAATACCTGCATTTATAAAATAAAAATGCGAGTTTTCTATTTTCTTCGTGAGAAGAAATAGTATAGATAGTTATATAGTATATATAGAATATATATATATATTATTATATAGAATATATAGTTCTATAGTTCAGAATTTAATTTTTTAAACTCTCGTCCAATTGTATAGTTCACTATTTCTCTTACGTGCATTTATTTCTATCTATAAAATGCTGGAAAATATTTATAACCTCATGAAACCGTTTTAAACAATGTTGCAATGAAATACGTAAGACTTAAATTTATCACACAAGTGATTTGTCACAATTTAGAATTTCGAATACTTCAATTTTCTACGCTTGCTATAAGCGTTTTATAATGACATCAAAGTAAATGCAGTATAAGTCACAGCTTTCTATCATTTACAATATTCTCCTTTACATTTGCAAATGTAGAAATTTATTAGTCCTTTTATTTTCAATCTCAAGAGAAAAACAAATGTATGATGTCACACAAGATAATATAGATGCTTTATAAAATTTGTTGACAATAAAGTAATTAATTTGCATCAGGGATGCCAAACTCATTTAGCACAAGGGGTCAAAATAAGTACTTTTCTCTGCAATCCGACGACAGGACCGCAGACCTTATGAAAGAATAGGGAATGAAGAAGAAAAAAATCTGAAAATAAACCGATTTTATTAATAAAGTAATTTATTTTATGAGTACAGAGTTGTATAACTTTAATTTTTATTTAAAATTTTATACTGGAGCTTTTACGAAAATGCTGTAATGAACTGATTTTGCAGTCGCGTATAATTTATATTTTAAATTTTTGACTGTGTGTTTTATCTTATTGGTTGATAAGAAAATCATTGGCTTTTAAGATTATCTAGACATCACCTATTTTTTCATCTACCTTCTTTATATATATATATATATATATATATATATATATATATATAAAGGGTCTAACAAAAACTATATCATATTCTCCTCCTATATTAAAATACACTGGAATTTTGGAAAATGGTGAAATACGTATTCTATAAATTTGAGGAGTTGGGACATCGCTTGGTTAAAAGTTTTATGATCTAGGCAGCACAGGCAGGCAGGCAGGCAGAGGTGGTTCAATTTTGAAATTTCAAATGGAAAAAATATCATGTGTCATATCACTGGAAAGATCCCTTCTCGACAAATAATTTAATGAAAATATTTGTGCTAAATTGTTTCTTAAATATATTATAAGTGATTAAATTTTTGTACTTCTAATTAAATGAAAATGGGAAAAAAAGATTTTAACCTAATGTTTATGATTCTAGAACAGTGGTTCTGAATCTGAGAACGTGACAGGCTTGTTGGGGTTACGTGAAAATGTAATGGCAGCAATCATAAAATTATTCAAAAGAAAATACATAAACAAAGTTCATACTTTTGGATTACAAAGTTACCCTCGTGTGTCATTACAATATGCTGTGCTCAAAATGAGGGAAAATACCCACTAGACATAGTTATTCATTGATAATTTAATATCGCTAGCTCCGCCCACCCTTAATCATATTAAATGTTTACTTGTCTTCCTCCCATCTTCGTGAAATCTGCCATTGATAATTACGCAGTGTTCTCTTTTTCCACTTTATTCTTATTGTTCCGTTTTTAGTAGTAATTGCAGAACTCCTAAATAATCTAAGATATTCTGGTTTCAATGTTTTTTAAACGTGTTAAAAGGAGGCCCTTATTTTGGTTTTCGAATAGGTGGAGGTATATAGCTAATCTAACAAAAACATAACTGTGGAAAAAGGAAGCCAAATTCTGTAAAAAAAAATGCCAAGAAACGAAATGATATGTAAGTGGGTGCCAAGCTAAAAAAAAAAAAAAAACTCACTCAGACGTGCCTGCTGTAGTATTATAGCATTGTTTAAATTGTTTAAAAATAAAAATTACTGATAGCATATTAATAATAAATCTAGAACTTGGCAAGTTTTTACCTAAGAGTAATTTATTTTTATTAATGACATTATTATATCAAAACTTGTTATTTCATGTTTGGAGTCCTTATTTCAAGTGTATTGGGGCTGTAACGACCGAAGAACCCCGTAGCCTATCCTGACTCGCAAGTTCCAAGGCTAGCTTTTGTTCAGAGCTTGTCCACGGATTGCCGCCTAATTTCGGAGATTGATCGGCCGTGCACGTGCAGCCGTGCTGTCATATCGGAGGGAGATTTTTCGATATGTGAAAAGACAGCTAAAGATGTTAGGTGACAGGTCAAGTGAAGGGAAGAAAGCTACGCCGTGAGAGATGAAGAGGCAGTTGGAAAAAGTTGGAGGATGGGTATTGAAATGGTTTGTGAAAAAATAGAGTAATGTAGCCGTTATACTTACGTAGAGAGTGATGTGTTTTTTAAATTTGTGTATTTTTTAAAAGTTGTACAAATGAAAGTTAAGCAAATGTTGTTAGATGTTAAGCATCGCTTCGAACTCGACTGGAATTGAAATATTAAAAGTGAAATCGTTACAGGGCTCCTGAAAGGGATGTAGTTTCTAGAGTGATGGCCAAGGACAAGCGTAAGTGCATCTGTCTCTTTGTCAGGCCTTAGTCTGTTTGTATTGAGGTTTCCGGGGTGGGAAAGGGGTCGCTAGAGTGATAATCAAAGAGGAGCGGAAGTGTATTTGTGTGTTTATTTGTTTATCAATTATTTAATAGGAGTCATTTGTTTATAATAATTACAATATTATAAATTATTATAAAGACATTCTTATTAATAGTATCATCATAATTTTATTAAGATATGAAAATGATAGGCTAGTTATCAAAATCTTGCCAAGTTCAAATTTATTATTAATATGCTATCAATAATTTTTATTTTTAAACAATGCTATAATACTTCAGTAGGTACGTTTGAGTGAATTTTATTTGAACTTGTCACCCACTTACATATCACTTCTTTTCTTGGCATTTTTTTACAGAACTTGGCTCCCTTTATTGACAGTTAGGTTTTTGTTAGATATCATTACTTTTTGTACAGTTCTAATATATTTTGACACTTTACTTAAAGGTTTTTAATGTGTTTACAAGTGACTATTTTATTCACCAGTCAACACTCAATGTAATTTAAAACAAAATATTTGGGTGTCAATTTGCGGCAGAAATCTATATTTTAAATTGCTGTATTAAATGTATGTTTTGAAACGAAATATATTCATTCGAATTTTTTATTGTTTCTGAAACAACAATAATCATATTTACATAATTTTATGTTTTACCATTACAGACTCATTAACATGTAAATCAACAGTATTCTTATTTACAAATAAAATGAATCTATCCAAATAATATCAAACAAATAGTATAAAATTTAAGCAAGCAGTAACAAGAAAATCCGGCTAACATTTACTAATGTAGGTTTTTCGTCTGGTGAAATAAAGTATTGGCTCAAACTATAATTAAAAACAACATGCTAATGCACGTTTTGCTTAATTATAACATTTATTTGACACACAGTCTATACACTTGGAAGTAAACAGACAGTGATTATTCAAATTCCAATTCGTCCGCCGAAACTACAGTATAGCAAGAATTTTGTATCTTCAAAACCTTCCGTATCCAACAGTTTAAACGTTCGTGCCGCTATCGAACGCCATCGAAATGATACTTGATTGTCCCCCTGCAAGCATTACATATAAGGTAAAGCTAGGAGAGTCTGCGCTCAATTCAAAAGAATAACAATAAAAAATCTAAATATTAATTTTTTGCGAAACTATCCATGAATAATTTTTACTTCATTTATTTTTTTATGCATTTCCATTGCTATTTCGTTGTTGTGTTGCAATTTAATAGAACAGTTGTAATAAAACCAAGAAGGTTATTTTGCGCAATCTGTCCTTACAGGGTTGGTGTGATTGCGCACATGGGTAGGAGAGATTGTTACTAATAATAACTACAATTAAATTGTTAACAATAATAATTACACTTAAATGACATTGTTGTAAGGTTTTTGTGAACAAATATTATTGTATTAGGAGTGAATATTTCAACCTAATTGTTAAAGAATGAGAAAAAGGAAATAATTTTAAAAACGATTAAAAATTTTACTTAACAGAAAAAAATTAAAGAATCAGAAAAAGCAGAAAAATCAAGCCCAGATAAGATTACAAAATAACATTAAGTTACTTAATAACACGTTTAACTTAAAATTTGCCCATTTTCATTTTTCATTTTTTATGCAAATTTACCTATAAGCTGCGTAATCTCTCCTAGCATGGAACTAATGGGAACAATGCGCCATCGCTCCTAAGTAGCAGATGCGCTAACTCTCCAATTTCGGTAGGAAAGTTTGCGCGGCCTTTTATTTAAACTTGGCCGCTGCTAAAACGAACCGTTGATGTTCACATTGTTAGTCTAGATTAGTAGCTTATGAGACATCGTTTAAGTTTAAAATATTTTGTACTACTGACATTGTATAGAAATTCTGATGAATAGCTATGAAATTCCAAGCACTTACTTTGGGAAAACAAAACAAATTAGCAATGCTTTATCTTAGATGCTCAAAACAATCAACGTGCACTTTCAAATAGACACTCCACTACTGCTGTTGTACAACTACCTGGAGTCACTGCGCGCTCACTCTACTCCTTCCCCCAAAAATCTATGTGCGCAATCTGTCCGACCGCGCCATCTCTCCTGGCCTTACCTTATACTTAGTGGTAATCGGTAGAGTACCTTTATACGCAGCGGCAATCGGTAGAGTATCTTTATACTCAGCGGAAATCGATAGAGTGGCCGTAGCACTGACATTGAGAGCCCGTGACATCGCAAGGTTGTCCACAGCTAGACTGCCTAGATCCGTGGTAGCCAAACATCCATGATCAATATTTATTTGAATCATAGGAATTATTCTCTTGTGTTTGCATTTTTAATTCAGGGATTAGATGAATTTCAACTGCGAATGCCTCGAAATATATGCGTATTTCGATATATGAATTCTCTCAAGGTGTTTTTGTTTTTCACAATGTACCTAAAACTTAAATTTTATGCATCATTATTAAAAACATATATAATCTCTGAAATTAGCCAAAAATGTGTAATATTTAGGTGATTTTGCGCTTTTTTGGCAAATTAAATTTTCGTATAATAGACGTAATGTTAAAGTAAAAATTAACACCCCCAAGTGGGTAATTAATCAATTTTTGCAATGTTTTGTATTTCCTAGTTTTATAGTCTAAAGTTTTATAGGAGAATATCGAAATTTGGCGAAAACAGCTAGAAATGATTCGTTTAAGATGGCGCTGTCGGACAGATTGCGCACATAGATTTTGGGGGGAAGGAGTAGAGTGAGCGCGCAGTGACTCAAGGT
The DNA here is from genome assembly GCA_963931845.1 of Maratus michaelseni. Taxonomy (NCBI): domain Eukaryota; kingdom Metazoa; phylum Arthropoda; class Arachnida; order Araneae; family Salticidae; genus Maratus; species Maratus michaelseni. The sequence continues at coordinate 284,367,261 of OZ007591.1, read as the reverse complement.
AGTTGTACAACAGCAGTAGTGGAGTGTCTACTTGAAACACACACTATAACACACTATAACACACTAGTATGTCAGACGAACTTGGCTAACACACTGCCGTGTATCTAGATTCATCAGAAAGCTTCGTTTCTTTTGGTGAACATTTAGTTTGAAATATTTACTTATTATTTGAGTGAGATTGTTTTGTGTTTAAAATGGATAACAAGTCAAAATCAGGAAATCTTAAGCGAACTGCAAGTGCGATTGAAAATTGACCTTATGATTCGAAAACAACGAAGCCTTCGAAACAATCCAATTATTTAGAAGTGCGAAAGGACGTAGGTGCATTTGTTATTAGTCCAGTTCTGATTTGTGATAAATTTCACACTTTATATAAACTAAAAACGTGAGTGATACATTAAATAAAAGGAAATATAATAATGAATACATGAAATTTAAATTTTGATTCACGGGAAATAAAAACTTCCCAAAATCACTATGTGTAGGAGAGATATTGTCTATTGATAACATGAAACCGTCTGTATGTATGCACCATTTAGAGACAAAAACAACACATCCAATTTATAAACAAAATGATGTTGGTGTCTTTTAGAGACTATCAATCGGCCTTAATGAGGAATCTTATGTATTTTCTACGAACAAAAAGAATAACAGAGTAGAAATATCACACATAATAAGTTACCGTGTTGCTAAATGCGGTAAAAATCATGCAATTGCTCAACATTTTATACATTCTTGCATCAAAGATGCTGTTCAATGTATGTTTGATGAAGACCATATGAAACAAAATAAATTAAGAATATTTCTTTCACAATCAGTGCAGTTTGTCGAAGACTTAATGACATGCCTGATGATACAGATTTTTAAAACTCAGTTCCTTGAAACTAAGCTTAAGGATAGTCAAGTTTGACAACTTGTATTTATAAAATTTTATCGTAATTTGTTAAAATATCTTTTAAGGCTGTATTGGTTTCTATTGATGTTAAGCTAATATCATAAAAGTAAAATTGACTTTAAAATGTAAGATAAAATATAAAAGGTTAGTCAATACAATTTTAGTCGATTTATTAATTAGCTATGATAAGACTATTGTTAATAAAAAAGCAATTTGAAGTTATCGGGGTGAGTGAGGACGTGTTTTTCAGAAAAGAAAATATTCATTTATAAATCGCAGAACAATGAATGAGGTACCATTCGAAAGCTTTTTCAACGGGCTTCTGACATCGTACACTCACATTTCGTTAAAATATGTTTTTTTTTTTTAATTGCAGTTAATTACAAAATTAAATCAGCGTTGTTTTCATAAATAAAATGAAAGTCTTTCTCAAATCAGTTTTGCAACCAAAAGAAAATACTGGATTTTATTGTGCTCAACAATGATTATACTCCTAAATGAAAACCCTAAGGGGTACGTGAAAGAAAAAAGGTTGGGAAATGCTGATCCAGAAGTTGATAGATTTGACTGCATTACAGGTCTTGTCAGTAATAGAGCCGCTACATAAATTCATTTTTCACTGTCTTAAATATGTGTGTAGAGATTTGAATACATAGTTCAATAATTGCTGCTTCAACTCATCAAATAAATTGTGTGGCTTCTTGTTTAAATTATGAATTTCAAGCGTCCCCATAGAAAAAATTCATTAGGCTCCATATCTGGAGAGAGGGGACGCTATTCTTAAAATAAATTCTCCCTGCCTATCAATCCATTTGGATATTTCTGATCAAGATACATTGACACTTTTTTGGAATACAAAAATGCAGCTATCATACCAAAAAACGGCTGTGTTTCAAAAATAAATTGATCTTCAAGAATATCGACATAAATTAAAAAAACTTATGTGATTGAAAAGCTTTTGCCCTCTGGTATTACATGATAAATATTGCCAATTAAATAGTTGGTCTGAAAAAATAAGACCTACATTATCCATCGGAAATCTTTAAACATATATCATATTTTGTGTGTGGGTATTTGGCATTGGTATCACTAAATACTTGTGCGTTATATTCACACCAGAATCGGACTCTCTGCGGCATACTCGTTTTCAAGATTCTGCCTAATGAATTGTTTTCTGTGGGGATACTTGAACGATAATATGACGCCACATAATTTCTTGGAATAAATGAAGAAACGTATTACAATATACTCTAATTGTTTGCAACATTTCTTAGGCTACATTTAAGGCAGCCAGGAATGAATTTCCGCAGCCTTCTTGCTGCTTTTTGAAAGATCTTGCTGAGGTGAAAAAGAGTCCATGATTTCAGCATCTTTTGGATTAAGCTAGATTAGATTTAACATTTTTCACTTTTACATGGGATTAAGATTTACAGTTTTAGTTATAATCTCCTTGGAAAACATCGTAAGATAACATTTTTTGTAAATTATTTATTTGTGTTGAAGAAACAGATATCTAATAAAAAGAAAACTGCCCAGTTAAACTGAGGGCATTGAGCTCACAGGCTATTCACACTAATTGTATATTATACTCGTATTTCAAAGAATTTGAAATAAGCCCCTTGAAAAATTAAGAAATCGACAATATATTAAGGGGGGGTATCCCCCGGTTACCCCCTCATATTTAACTAATGAACCCCTTAAACTAATCAGGGAAGCGTCTTAACCCAATGAACTTATAAATAAATTTTGAAGCAAATGAGATAATTCTGCATGAAAAACCCATTTATATAAATTAAGGGGGGATTACCCCCCCTTTGCCTCCCTTTATACTTAACCAATCAATCCCGAAAACTAATCAGGGAAGCGCCTTAACACAGTGAACCTATAAGCAAAATTTGAAGGAAAACGGAATAATTCTGCAGGAAAAACCCATTTATATAAATTAAGGGGTGGATTAGCCCCCCGTCCCCCCCCCTTTATACTTAACCAATCAATCCCAACAAAAACTAATCAGGGAAGCCTCTTATTACAATGAATATATATATAGAAAATTTGAAGAAAATCGGATAATGCTGCATGAAAAACCCATTTATCTAAATTAAGGGGGATTAGCCCCCCCTTCCCCCTTTATACTTAACCAATGAACCCCCAAAACTATTCAGAGAAGCGCATTATCACAATGAACCTATATACAAATTTTGAAGAAAATCGGATAATTCTGCTTGAAAAACCCATTTATATAAATTAAGGGGGGGGGGGGTTTAGCACCCCCCGTTCCCCCACCTTTATACTTAACCAATAAATCCCGAAAACTAATCAGGGAAGCGTCTTAACCCAATGAACATATAAACAAATTTTGAAGCAAATGGGATAATTCTGCATGAAAAACCTATTTATATAAATTAAGGGGGGATTAGCCCCCCGTTCCCCCCTTTTATACTTAATCAGTCAATCCCAAAAACTAATCAGGGAAGCATCTTAACCCAATGAACCTATAAACAAATTTTGAAGTAAATGGGATAATTCTGCATGAAAAACTCATTTATATAAAATAAGGGGGGATTAGCCCCCCCGTTCCCTCCTTTTATACTTAATCAGTCAATCCCGAAAACTAATCAGGGAAGCGTCTTAACCCAATGAACTTATAAACAAATTTTGAAGCAAATGAGATAATTCTGCATGAAAAACCCATTTATATAAATTAAGGGGGGGGGGATTAGCCCCCCGTCCCCCCTTTATACTCAACCAATCAATCCCGAAAACTAATCAAGGAAGCACCTTAACACAGTGAACCTATAAACAAAATTTGAAGGAAAAAGGAATAATTCTGCAGGGAAAACCCATTTATATAAATTAAGGGGGGAACTAGCCCCCCCCCGTTCTCCACCCCCCCTTTATACTTAACCAATCAATCACAAAAACTAATCAGGGAAGCGCCTTAACGCAGTGAACCTATAAACAAAATTTGAAGGAAAACGGAATAATTCTACATGAAAAACCCATTTATATAAATTAAGGGGGGGGGGGATTAGCCCCCCCCATTCCCCCCTTTATACTTAACCAATCAATCCCGAAAACTAATCAGGGAAGCGCCTTAACACAGTGAACCTATAAACAAAATTTGACGGAAAACGGAATAATTCTGTATTAAAACCCCATTTATATAAATTAGGGGGGGATTAGCCCCACCTGTTCCCCCCTTTATATTTAACCAATCAATCCCGAAAACTAATCAGGGAAGCGCCTTAACACAGTCAACCTATAAACAAAATTTGAAGGAAAACGGAATAATTCTGTATTAAAACCCTATTTATATAAATTAGGGGGGGATTAGCCCCCCTGTTCCCCCCTTTATATTTAACCAATCAATACCGAAAACTAATCAGGGAAGCGCCTTAACACAGTCAACCTATAAACAAAATTTGAAGGAAATTGGAATAATTCTGTATTAAAACCCTATTTATATAAATTAGGGGGGGATTACCCCCCCTGTTCCCCCCTTTATATTTAACCAATCAATACCGAAAACTAATCAGGGAAGCGCCTTAACACAGTCAACCTATAAACAAAATTTGAAGGAAATTGGATATTTCTATGAAGAGTTATCGCGTTACGTACGTACATACATACATACATACATACATACATACATACAGAACCGGCGGGCACATAAGCTCTCAGGCTTTGATAGCCTGTGAGCTAAAAATCAGCGATATGTTAAAAGATACCCTTTACCATATTAAATTATAAAATTAAGACATATGTACAATGATTTTTTTCAAAATTCCATAAATCAATTAATCATATATATTATTTTTGTTATCAACATCCTTTTACTATTCATTTTCAAAACGCAGAACAATGCATGAAGTACCATTCGAAAGCTTTTTGAACGGGCTTCTGGCATCGTACACTCACATTTCGTTAAAATATGTTTTTTATTAAAAATTGCAGTTAATTAAAAATTAAATCAGCATTGTTTTCTTAAATAAAATGATAGGTTTTTCTCAAATCAATGTTGCCACTAAAGTAAAATACTGGATTCTATAGTGTTGAACAATGATTATAAAAAAAAAAAAAAAAAAAAAAGATAAAGTTTGACTTCTCCTCATGGATTTATTTTATATTTATGATTAAAAAGCAAAATTTAAATTAAAATGTTTATAAGAAAAATAGACAATCTATCTATAGAAGCAATGGTATTTCACGTGTAGACTAAAAAGTATGCTTCGGCATATTAAATTAAATTTTATTTTATATTTATTCAATTTGTTTTTCCCGTGTTTTTTCCCGAAGCGCGGATGATGTCATCCTCTAATGCTTTTTTTTTTTTTTTTTTTTTTTTTTTTTTTTTTTTTGTCGCGCGTAATTTTGATGGAATAAATGAGTTGATATTCTGGCTTGACTAATGTTGTTTTCAGATATTTTCATTTTTATTTTTTCTTTAGAAGTTTAAACCTGCATCTAAAAAATATTAGATATTGCTAAAAATTATTATAGTGTAACGCGAAATCCTTCTATATTTATATTGGTCCATATTTAATGCCAATATCAAATCATGTTTTGATAGAAAATTTGCGGGAAAATTACTCAAACCAAAAGTAAAACCAGTTGTAAGTTATAAATATAAAAGATTTGAAAATAAAATGTGATTGAAAATATAGATAACGTTACAAAATACAGATTGAATATGTAATTTTAATCTTTTGTCACCGGTTTTTTAAATTGAAATTTCTGCTTATTTAAAATCAAAGAAACGCTTTGATTAAATGCTACAAAATTTCCAAACTAAAATACAAAACTAAACTAAATTACAAAACTAAAATACTGATAGCAATAACCAAGGATTCTGAGCATTTCATACACACGTATACGGAGCGCTCATCACAGCGGAGTTAAAGTGTATATTCACGATTTCTAAATTATAAAAAGTTAAAACATTTGATTTATTCACACACTTAAAAAAAACTAGAAAAACATACAATTTTAACGTACACAAAAACAGTTCGTGTAAACGTTTCATGCTCCAAACTGGCCCCTCAACACTACCCTTCATCAGCGAGAGGTTCCTTTAGTAAACTCAATGTGATGATCTAACTCAGAAAAAAATGTAATAGATATTGACCAACCTAATATAGTATCTCAGAATTATCGGTGTATAGAAGGTACAGATTGTTTGTATCAAAGTATAAATGCATATAATTTTTCTATGCATTTTAAGAAATGCTGGTCCTATTATTTGTATTTGTGTTGCATATTGCAATCCAAAATGCTTGGCACATAATCGTTTATACACATCATCTTTTGTATCGCCATTCCGTGAGCTAGTTTTCAAACGAGAAATAGGTTTAACATATTTATAATCAATGATCAATCTACCTGGACAGTATAGACATATTACTAAAACAATCAGATGCAAAGCACAAGATTATATTAGATTTGACGGTTTCAACCAATATGTGGCGGTTAATAAAATATAGTTGCCATGCTGAAAATGTAAGAAAATGGTGCAGTAAATGCAAGATTGGATAGCACAAGAAATGTTTCAAAGTCTTTCATAAAAATATCACATTATAGATTTCTAAAGAGACTAAAATGCTTATTCTATTGAAAATAAATTATTTCAATATCATTGCCTTTATTTTTATCAGTATTCCATGGGTTAAAAATCGTTTCATTCAAGATGCGTGTCTAACTTATTTAAAGATTTTAAAAGCATTTGGGAAGTAATCTTGATTGAAAAGATTTTAGAACCTATATTACAAACAAACAAAAAATCTGGGTGGTGAAAAATTTTAATTAGATTAACGATTGAAAACTAACGATTAGATCATGACTAAAGATTTGACTAAAGTTTACTAAAGATTGACCGGCTGAACTTCGTTTAAATCCTACTCATAGACCAATGATTACTGAATAACTTAATTCTAATCCCCTCTCCGATTAACGATTAAATCGATTCTCAATCTAATTAGATCTAATTAGGTCTAATTAATATCGAATATAATTAATGATTTATGATTAATAACGTCCTGTTTTGTTCTGGCTTTAACCCTTTTATTTCCTTTAATCTTTCTCAAGTTTCTTCTCGTTTTATCCCCCTGAGTTCGCAACTAGAGTCCTGTTATCTGGTAGGGTACTTACCTGGTCAGACACACGGTTGATTTTAGATATTTCGGGATTGGTTCGGTTTCGGGTTAGATTTTGATTCTTTGAGGTCGAGCTTGTGTTGACGAATTTTTCAAAAAAAATTCCTGAATATTTCTCAAATGAAACAAACTATATATTTTAACATATTAAAAGTATATGGGCCCATTTTTGTACAAAAATTATAGAATGATTATTAGAGGTTTAATTGTAGCTTACTTTTCAATAATATATACTAAATATGATTTAACTTTCTATCGTTTCGAGTTTGAGTTGTGTTCGGGTGTGATTCATAGGGTTCAGGTCGAGTTTCGGGTTGCCTTTATGCAGAAAATTTGGTTTTAGGTACGATACAGTGTTGCTACTTCTTTTAAAAATTCAGATTGCTGGATTGTCACCACTTTTTTGAAATGGTATAATTTGCCGTATTTTATATATTAAATTTTATGTCATTAAATTTTATTTTTCCAAAAAACTGGTGATAATCAAGAAACCTGAAAAAAAAGTAGTCCACTGGCAACAGTTGTACGATATTGAGCACAACGGGACCAGTGTGTGAGTAATGAGGGAGCTCAAAGCCACTGGCGTCGTCTGATGCATTAAAATCCCGAGTCCTGATTTAGTTCGCTGATTGGTGTGCTAAAGTTAACGAAAATTACTTTTAAATTTTCCTGTGGGATCTTCTGTGTTACACCTTTTTCCGACAGTTTTGAATTAAATAATCTGAGGGAGGGGAACTGGGGTTTTTGTTACATTTAGACTACAATATTTAAAAAAAAAAACATTGTTTAAGGTTTAATTTGGCAACAATTTCATCTCGAAACTTGATGGTTTGAAATTACCACCAAAATGACGAATTTGAACCTCGTTCGGCTCATATTATACAAAGATATCACGAGGCAGACTGGAACATTTCCAGTGTTATAGTCAAGATAGATGGAACGCTAAAGTTTCATGCCGTAACTCGAAAACGTGATAGTACAGTTAAAATAACGAATTCTACTCATATCGTAGCTATATATCAGGAGGCAGATTGAAAATTTGTATTATAGAAGTCAAAATATAAGATGTGTTAAATAATCTTACCGCAAATCGATATGTGATAGTTTCTTCAAACTCACCTATTCTCGCAGTGTTACCAGTGAGTTACTCTTATATTGAGAAAGTAAAATTTGCCTTATTTAATGGCAGATTAAATAAGCGAAGACAAGGCGAATTATACCATTTGAAGAAAGGGGTGTCAATCAAGCAATCTGAATACTAAACAAGTAGCCCACTGCCAACACTGAATTGCCGTCTCGTTCTGCTCATACCGTACCAAAATATTCCGAGGCAAACAGGTCATTGTTGATCCATAACTCGATGACGTAGTCATTTTTGTCGGCGTCGCCGGCTCTATCCTAGTTGGTTCTTACAACATAGAGAAAACATTATCTAAATATTAGATGATGAATAATGAAATAATAAACTTCGATAAATAAAGGGGTTCAACTGTCCCTCCTCCCCTAAATGATTTACACATTTTGACATAGGTGTATCTGGATAATATTATTTGACCCTGTATAATTTTTCATAGCGAAAATAAGTAATAATATAATGAAAATGATATTTAAGAAAGTTAAATATTATATTGTAGGCCATATTTAAGTTTCGTTTGTGTAATTGGATTAATGATTAAAGTAATTGCTATTGAATTAGTTCAGATTGAATTCGTCAGGAAAAATTTGTAAAAGTGATTATTTTTTCAGTTTCGATCATTCTTACATTCATCATGATTAAATTTCATATAATTGAGCGTTTAGTCGATTAATCAATCGACTAAAAAATAATCGATTAATGCCGAACCTGGAGAAAATGTATTATTTTTCGTTTGTACTGTAGTTTTTTTTAAGATTTTTTTTATTATTATTGATTTATTAATTTCGATTAATTTGGTCATTCAAGACCTTAAATATAGAAAATTTACCTGTATATTTAATACACAAATTAATAAAATTGTGATGAAACTTACAGTATAAACAGAATTAATAAATGGTAATTACATTTCCATTGCAATCTCATGTCATCATATAATATATATTTAAAAAAGACATTTTTTTTTTTAGATGTCAAAAAAAATACGTTTTTGGAAAATCTAATGCTAAATGAGAGCCATTAATAAAATTTAAACACGTTTCAGTAGGTTCAAAAATAATTGTAAAAACTTTATTGTTTTTTTTACATTCATTTTGTAAATGTATATATTTGTAAGCTGATATTTTTACAGTTAGTGTAAATTCAGAAAGTTAGGATGTAATGGCACTTCAGATGCAACTAAAGTATATATAACTAATAAAATATTGACGTATTTAATAAACATATTAATACATAGTATATATATAAAATATTAAATATTAAACTCAATAAATATATGAATCTTAATTTTTTAATTTTATATACATTAAAGCTAAGATGCATTTATTTGTTACATTTTATTCTTTGAGATCGTATATTTTGTTTTGGAATCTCCAAATAACAGTTTTATATATTTCGATGCAGAATGCAGGGAAAAACAGGAAAAATATTGCTACATGGAAAACAATACTGGAGTTTAAATTTTTATTGATATTGGTTACATACATTTTATTTTATTTTATTTTATGTTTGTGTGCATGTGTGCAGCAAAATGTAAAACTTCAGAGAAGCATTTACGTAGGATGTATTTTTAGACAAGAAATGAAGATATATAAAAGGAAAAAAAATAATAAAAATCACAAAAATACGATAAAAATATTAATTTAATTTGGCAAGGTCTAATTTTTGTAGGAAAAATATATTTGAGTTCATGTTATGGTTACAAAATGTTTTAAATCCAAGTTATCGTAATTAAAAATATAATACAAAATATTACAGCTATTTTGCAACCAGAAAAGTAAGGGTAGAAATTCTTCTGGAACTCCAGAATTATAAGCAACATTTTTCACCTCAAATGTTTCAGCAGAAGTTTGAACCCGAGAGCAATTAGGTGACAAAAATAACAAATTGAATAAACAATATTCCTAAAATAACCCTGAAAAGTAAAATACTTTGTACCTGTAGTAAATGATTACGTGGATCCTACATTACATTTGTGTTCATTTGTGTAAGAATAGAACGTATGTTCATGGAAATATAAACAATTCTTTCAAACATTTCGTTTTTTGTTTGATTGTTTATAGCATGCAGGGTTTTCAGCCAACTTTAACACCACTTTCAAAAATTTTGAGAAACCACCGTAAGAAAACATATTGTAATTAAACTTTACATATATTAAATATTTAATGAAAAATGAACTCCTTTATTAAATATATTTTTACTACTCATGCACGAATGATAACAAAAATGTTTTTACGTAATTAATAGTCAACTATAAAGGGCGACTTGGGCCAGTATAGTAAAAAATTAGGAATATATTGGTGATATGTTGAGATGTATTTCCGTTAATTTGTAAAAGTAACTGAATGATAAGAGATTGTCCCCAAATTAAACAGACTTCGAAAAAAGAAGTACGTATTTAACGTATGTGCAGGGGTAGTTGGTGAACCAATGCTTCTATTTAAAAAATTCCCTTCATTTTGTTGTTATAATGAGTGTTTCCTGGTGGTTCTTCTAAGAAAAATTAAAATATCTCTGAAAAATAACAATTCGTAGAAAATCGCTTTTCTATCCAGCAACTTTTAGAAATAAACTTAAATTCACCTCACTATATCGCCAATAATACTCTGAATTCTCACGATATTCAACTGATCTTTTTTAATAGATGGCCCTACATAGTTGACTACTAAATTATCTATAAAAAACAGTTCTTACGTGCGTCCGCAGTTAAAAGTTATTTCATACAAATGATCATATTTGTATATTACATACATATATTATTAGTTCATATATAAAAATATTATTTCATACATATATTATTATTTCATACATAACATTATTATTTCATACATATATTATTATTTCATACATAACATTATTATTTCATACATATATTATTTCATTATCATTATATATTTCATACATATATTATTATTTCATTGCATATCACATTATACCATACAAATTCTCATATATTCTAATGCCTAAAAGGCTTAAATTGTTTCTCCAAGACATTCTTAAATTTTTGTACCATCTGCTTTATATACTAGTCAGTTATATTTTTCAGTTACATTTTTTAGTGATTAACGTTGAGCGATACGTTACAAGTAAAATTTTGTGGTTGTTTTGTAGTGGATTTGCGAATCCTCCTAAAAATAGTCGTTTGTTCTGATTGAGATCATATTGGGAAAATAACATATATGTGCGTGCAGCGACATCTATAGAATAATTTACTTTAACTTTCGATGGATACATGTGTCCTTCGGAATTGGTGGGTTTTCTGCGTTTCGCAGCAGTTTTATGCAAATTTTGGCTTCTCTGGTCAGTTAGCAATGTGTCACAGACAAACAAGTGATGGTGTGTGTGTCGTTCATTTGGTCGCATCTTGCCCCAAGGGAAGTCAAGACTGTTTTTATCATGAGAAGGAAGTTGAGTTCTAGTTTTGAAGGTTGCCCGGAGCTGAATGTTGATTTGGTAAGATAATTTTAGCTTGTTGAATTCAATAAAGGTTGTTTTGGCGGCCACGGGCTGCTTTAATGAGATAGTTCGCCATTTTGTACTGAAGCTGTGGAAAGCGGCGCATCGCTGCAAAAAACGTTCTGTAGCTGTAAAGTAAGATCTCATATGTGTGTAAGTTAAAGTTTCATTTACTCGTCTTATTCTAGTGTTTTTTTTATTATAGTGTAGTAACGTACATTGCTCGAGTGGGCCTATTTAGATAACAGTGATCAATCAGAGTTCACATTTCGGTGAATGAGATTCACCCATCGTCCTACCTTTAAGATTTTAAATAAAAGTTGATTTTAAACTTACTTTCTGACTTTGACACTGAGCTAGCTAGGGTTCTCCATGCATCGGCACACCACAGTTTATATACAATATGCTTAATCAGAACAATTCAAGTGCGATTTGAGAAATTTACGAATGCACTTTAATTTATTGTATAAGGTACACATAAGAGAATATAGACTAATAGTTTTGAAGCAGCCTAATATCTTCTAACTTTATATTACAATAAGGAGTCATAAATAAAATGAAAGAGTTTAACTTATAATATTTCTCTACAAATGTTTCCTACGTCCGGAACGTTTTCCTTTAAACAAACATCTGGAAGTTTTAAACGTGGTTATGCCATCGACAAAATTTATTGTGACAATGGAGATTAATATAAATCGTTTTATGGAACGCACTTTGAATTTTAACAAAAATGTTTCATTTAGTAAATTCTAAAACACAAAAGGCTTTCTGCGTGTTTGTCGCAAAATACCACTGTCGGACGGGCATATACGGCCATACGCACAGCTAAAACTGTTCGTTCTCTGAAAGTATTGTTTCTCCTCTTTGATTCTGGACTCTAACTAATACTGTACACATCATCAAGGTACAGTAATTATAAATTTGTTATTTACACACACAAACAAATATCTAAATTTACGTATTTGTCCATTGCATAAATCCGTTAAAACATGAAAAAGCCTGTCTTGATATGGCTATTTTCCCTCAAAATACAGACAATTATCCAAAGTAATATTAAATTTACCTATAATCCTACAATCAAATATGAAATTTCATCAAATCCGAGGGTTCCTCCGGCAACTATTTAGCACTCATAGTACTTTTTATATTACAAACGGAATTTTCGCGTTTGTCCTTTTTACCTCAAAACATAAAAATATTCTCGAATCTAAGCTTAACATTTCCTGAACTACTCCTCTCAAAAGACAGAAATTTCATCAAATAACAGAAAATTATCTGTCAATGATAGGGGTGTTCTGGCAACTAGCTGCCTGCCATTTTACTTCTCTGGGATGCACTTTGTATTATCAAACCCCAAGTATTTAAAACAAAAATTGCTTATATTCATATTAGAGAATATAGGATACATAAATTATAAGATATATATCAACTAAATGTACTGTATTTTTAAAAATATTTTGTTTCGCCAAAATTTCTCTGAGATTGTAAATAAGTACAATTTTAAAAATTGAACGGTGAGAATTTTCAAAGAGCTGCTTTCAGGTCCATTTATATTATGGCGTTATCGTCCAAGGCATTGGCGTTCCAGGTGTTAAATTATAATACTTTACCAATCAACGGCGACGTAAACAATGAATAAAAACCCTGATTGGTTGTGAAACCTGTGCCTTGCAGACCTAGAGAGACATGTAAACACAATATTGTGCTGTCCTCTAAAAAAAACCCATTTTTTGAATTTATCTTTATATAAAGTCTAATAAGGAATACAAAAAAGTTAAACATAGCTATATTTTCACGGCTTGATCTGACTAAGATTTTAATGTTGAGCATTTTTCATTCTATCAATATATTACAAAATGACAGCCAATTAAGCAAGAAATTGAAATAAACCCACTTTTTCCCAAAAAAACCCATGTTACCTAAAAAAAACCCACATGTAAAAATACTTGAAAATAAAATTATTTGACAGCAAAATATATATATTTTTTTTTATTATTTATTTTTAAACCACAATTCTGCAAACAAATATTAAATATTTCATTATTTTGTAAATTGAAGGAATTTCAAATGCAAAATGCAAAATATAATTATTTGTAAATTCGCTCCAGATTTTTCACATTTCTTTGCATACATCTTCAGTAAATTTAAGAAGAAAATTATTAAATAGCATTAGTAAAATCTCAGAGAGTTTATTAAGAAAGAAGCATTAGTAATAGCCACATTTTGATTTATTTTGTTCTGAATAATATAGTGATTAGATTCAAACTTGAGTATTCTTAATTTTTGTCGGCATTAAGCAATTTATTCGACGATCATCATTTACATCTTCAGTAATAATAACACGAAACTTTATATCATCTTCTTTAATAATCACCTACTGGCCACATTGTAACTTCTCAGCTTCTTGTACAAAACAGAATAAATCATTGTCTTCATTATCAGTAATATCACTTGCGGTGTTCAAAATTGCAGCTTCTTCTGTATTATGCATATCTGTATCTGATAAATCTGAGCTCCATAAAGATTTATTACTTTCCTGACTGCCATCTTCCCTAGTAGTAGTACTTTCATTCTCAATGCTTGTTTTTGAATGCAGCGAAGATGCTTTTAAGTGCTTGGAAATTAGTGTGATTTTAACACTTCATCTATTTCTTTTTGTGTAATAACTGAAACACTCATCTTTATTATTTCCTTACATCCTGTACGAGGTGTAGTTTGTGTTTTATTAAATTGATCAGTGTCAATCTAGAATGTAACTAAGTGATATTAAAAAATATTGAGTACTTAGGTAATACAAGGAATGGATTGGTGCTGTTTCCAGAACACCTGCCAACATTGCCACACAAAATCTTATTTTACTAATCACATTTCTTCAACATTTTCGCTTGTGCAGATTTTTAATGCTTTTACTTTTTCCTACCATTGATGCAGTAACCTTAATGGCAGCAAGTATTAAGTCATACTATCATACCTGAACCTTTAGTCCATATTTGACACCAAATAAATTTCCATTGCCTTTACTAAATACGTCTGCCAGCGGCCACCTTATGGCACTTTTCCCACAAGGAGAGAGTAAAATTTTCTTGCATTTTATCAAGCATTCTACTTTTGCTGGTTGCAATATGTTTATATTAACATATTTATATGGGCTATTTAATTTTAGATTAATACTAATAAAAATTTTAACAAAAGTTTACTGTTTAACACATTTAAATAAAAAAGTGGCTACTGGTTTAAAGTTAGTGGCCACTTATAAAACTGCTACCACTGGCCACTAATAATATTTCCCAATTTTGCCTTTTACCTAATATTATTAGTCCTTGTTGGTATACCTAATATTAGTCTCAGTATTGGTTTAAACAAGGAAAATAACAGTTTTAACTTTCCTGGTCAAAATATGTTTTGATCATCAGTAATTAAGACTCATTTTGATTTGGAAAAAGAGATTAAAATTTATTTTATTAAAATAAATTTAATACAACATGTGTTACTTATCAAGTAACGACTTTTTCTGTATTAAGGCTAACTCAGATCAAACTTTGAAAATTATCTTTATTGCTGAAGACTTTGCACAACAATTCACCAGGTGCATTATGAAATCCAAAAATGTCAAATGTCTTTTTAATAGAGTTTCAATTACTTTTGACAGGTTGAAGCAAATTTGACCACTTTTAAATGGTTAAAGCGAGTTTTGACCACAATCCTGGTTAAAATGAGTTTTGACTGATCAAAATTACAACCCTGGCTTTACCTTCTCAGATGATAAAGCAAAGATAATGAAGTTCATCGATGACATAGAAAGGGTGTTCTTGAAAGAAAATTTGCTGAGTAAATTGCTGCCACACCCTTCCTGAATTGTATTACGATTTTCTTCTGTGGTATATTTTAAATTACATAAGGGTGAATACATCAGATTTCAAGTTTTACCTTTTATGCGAAATACAAAATGATATTTTGCAATTCACTTACTGTGTTTTGCATGAAACTGTACAAACTTACAGTTCATCTGTATGCTTAGAAGATAAATAGTACAAATTAGCAGCTATGCATCTATATTAGTTATTCCTAACTTAAGTAAAATATTTTGCATTAAAAAGTTAAAAGAGTGAATAAAATAAAATAAATAAAAGTTTGAAAACATCAAAATAATGTGTAAAATACAAGTGAAGGGTATCTGTGTGTAAAAAAGATTGATGGGTTTTAATTTTGCAAACATGGATTTTTTTTTTATCACATACTAAAAAAAAAAAAAAAAACCTTTGAAGTGCAATATGCATTAAATTTGCATAATTTAATTATGTTCCTTAAAAATAAATGTTTTTTTTTTTTAAAATTTATATTTTATCATTTATTTATTGAATTTTTTTTTTTTTAATTCCACCATGTGTTTTTTTAGCTCTATTTGCAAAGGTCGCCAGCCGAGCCCTAAATGACATAATCAGCTTTAAAATGTAAAATTTTATTCACATTTTAATGGTTTAACATAAAAACATTTCAAAATTGATGTACATCATTCTAACATAACGTATTATAACAAGCAAATAAGTGAAAATTAAGCTCATGTTTTTCAAAAATTCTGCATTATTAAAAATTATTATTTATTCTTTTAAAACTAAATAAACATTCCTTAGGCATTATTAAATGTTTTTATTGCTGCAAATGGTGTATAGAAACAGGGCAAAAAAAATTGACTTCAGTGAAAATATTTGATAAAATACTAGGGTGGGTTTTTTTAGGAAACATTTCACACTGGGTTTTTTTAGAGGACAACACAATATTTCACGCACTGTGGACCCGTTGGTTTCCGCAGAACGTAGTCTGCGCCATAATATTAAGAAATTAAGAACGATATTTTTTTTATAAGCGCCTTAATATATATTTTAGAACCATTCTCTGCACATAAGTTTGAAAAAAAAAAACGAAACGTTTAATTATTTTTAAACTGGCAAGCATTTCTGGTTTCAAAGGAATATAGTAATGCTCTATAAAATTTGTCTTTCAAAATAGTAGCATGAGTAAATTCGTTAAAACTTTAATATATCTAAAATATTAAGAGCAGCAAATATAGACACAAGTATGATTCAAACATTTTTTTTCTTTTTTTCCGCAATACAATTTATTAATTAAATGTTATCTTCGTATTCAAACTCACAGTGGACTTTCGGCAGTCGGCAGATAATGAAGTTGAATTAATAATCAACTTTTGATGCAGACTGAAATGGAGTACAATTATTAACCCTTCACGAAATAGGAGAATATGATTGAACATGTAATATGAATATTAAACAGCATAAATTCCCCTTGCAAATGATAGGAGATAATTAACGAGATTCATTTACAGAATTTTTCATACAGTGAGTGATTTAGATATGAAATAATTAAATTATTCAAACGGGGGTTAACTGCATTGTAATATCGAACAAAAATGTGAGTTATGGAATTGGTAATAGAACTTACTTCTTGTAATAATTATTCTTCATTAAATGTTTAGCATGATCAAATACGTAAAACTAATTCTATTTTGAGAATTTTGTTTTAAGAACTATAAATGCAAATTCCGTTCCTTTTTTTCCACAGATTGTATGCATTTAATTTTTTTAATTGATGTTTTTAGCTATAATTTAACAGTTAATTCCGATATGAACTATAACTTAATTTCTGTTAAGATCTAAGGGCTATTAATATTTTGTATACTGCAGGTAAATTTAGAGTTTTGACGACTAATATACACACACTGGTGAATAAAATTAATGTAAAATTAGATAAAACTCGTGTAACTTGAATGATTTTGCTTCTAAGAACAAGAAACCTTTTTCTTTCTGTCATTACTTACTTGTCTTCAAAATGCAGACTTTTCTATTTCTTAAAAAAAAGATTTAAATAAAAATATAGAAAATATGAATACAGTGGGGTAGGAAAAAAATCATGTTACAAATTTTTAACTCGATTTTATATTTAACAAATTCAAACAGTAATTGCCTTCATATTTCAATGTAACCAAATAATATAATTCATTTTTGTTTAGTTGTTCCACAATGTCACTGTTCTTAATATCAATTTTAAGTTTCGACCTGATTCTTAAATGTACTCAATGATCCTTTTCACTTCATCTGTATGTTATTACAAATTGCGAAAAATCCCTCTGATTGCTTGCAATTTTACATTTATAAAATATGTGAGTACTACATTTTGAAAGTAATTAAACTGTAGATTTGGTGTTCCATATTTATTACGTTTTGATGCCAAATATTGTCTACACGATCATTTGTCTCAAACTGTTGCCAGCATTTCATTTTATCCAATGACGTATTTCCTCCGAGAGAATAGCTCTTCTGACAATTAAATACACATTTAAAAAGGTTTACATAACGACACAAAAATTTCATTTATCCATATATTTTTCAAATAACGTAATCTAATTATTTATTAACATTAACACTTAAAAATTAGTTAAAAGTTTTTAAAATATTTTTTTTTCCTTTCCAAAAAGATATAGAATAATTTTAGAATAACTTTTTAAAACCGACATGCTCAGTGCTCTCAAGGACAGACGTAACAAAAAATTAAGCTAAATGAGATAAGATGTGTCTCGGTTCATGTGTTCACGAGATAAGACATACTATTTAAGTAGTGTTCATGACAGATGAGTTGCACCGACGGAGGGTGAAATATTATATATTAATCAAACTGTACATTCTTGCTTCCTACCAGATATATTTCCAGTTTAAAACCTACAACTACTTTGTTCGGAATAAACCAGTGTTGGTATACTGCTATATGAGGGTTGCATTCAGGAACAACTTTTGGAAGGAAAGTGACCCAAATTATCGCTACCGTACACTGAAAACCCTGAAAACTTTCCATAGTCATCCCTCCTAGTCCACACTACTCATAAACCATTTAAAATTCTAAATAAAATAAATACACATTCAATGACAAAGCTGCAATTAATAAGTTTATTCGTATTATTAAATTTATTTCATCAAAAGTTCAAACAAATTTTCTGAGAGTGATAAATTGTGTCTTTTAAATGAGAATATGTTCAATCTATAAAATATTGCGATCTAAATTTGTCTGAAGATCATAAAACTGCAATACTTACTGTATACTTTAATTAAATGCAAAATATTTTTTTTTACATATTCTAAATCTTTCTAACATCCTTAAATGTGCATTAGTCTTCAATACTGATATTTAACTTTACGTTTCCTGTTATTACTCAGGAAATGGAATACCTTTATTGCATTCTAGTCTGACTCGGTCATTTGCAGAGTCAAGGAAGTAATTCGATTTTTCGAACAAGATGTTTTGAAAATGCACTGAATTTTATTTATTCAAAAGGAACTTTGAGTGTATTTCGAAACATATAGTACTGTAATTGATATTATTTTGTTGACATGCTTAGGTAAAAGATTTTTGTAAAAAGTGAATCAGTAATGTATTTACATCAATATTAGTTTAACTTGTAAATTTAATTGCATTGCAATTTACAATGGTATATATTGTGAATATTTAAGGATTGTAAATTATTCTAGATATTACCTTTCCCCATTTATTAACCTGATTTTAAAGTGTGTATATTTATTTACACTTAATACAAATTATTTAAATAATATATATTTACATCTTCGTAAATAAGTATCATTAATTTATAGACAACATAATATATGTCATCTGTCTAAATAATTTAATGATGTATGTAGACTGGCTCTAATATAATATTACGGAAATTTTACAAATATGGCTATTAAGAGCAGAAAATATACATTAAAGGGTAGACATTGGTTTGCTCGTATTTTCTTAAATTTTATAGACATTTTCTGTAAGCAACGATTAATTAGAGTAGACCTACCTGATTTGAATATGAGAATAAGTTCTCAACTATAGGTTTTAAAAGCTATTCTACTGTTAAAATGAACATATAAATTAATCCCGTGTATCTGATTTTAAAGAAGGAAGACAACAGGTTTATTCCTTTGTTACTAAATAAAATATAAGGTAAAAAAAATTGTATAAATTCTAAATATGGCCATATTGAAATTCATCTGTAAGCATATAATATAGAAAAATGACCATCATTAATATTCCACAGAGTCAATCTTACCATTACACTAGCCATGATGATCTTCAAATGTTAACACAACCCTCTGTTAAAAGATGACAGGAGAGCAGTTTGCATATTCTACATGTCCCCTTTTTTGTAGTTAACATTTCTGTTGATAAATATAAGGTAATTTAAAGTAATATGGTTTTTATTAGCAATGAAGAGCGTTATAAAATTGATAATTACTTCTCTACCCTGATAGTAAAGATCAAACTACATTAGTAAAAATAAAATGTAACCGCTATTTGTTAAAAAAGGGTTAATAACAATTTAGAAATTATAATGTTTACCAGTTGATTATTCTCGAAATATTTAAACTACATTCAAAGTTTTGAAATTTTAAAATACGATGAAACAATGATTTAACTTTTTCTACAACAAATATTTCTACAACAAATATTTCTACATATTTTTACGTATGGTGTTGTATGGGTAACGCTGACGTAAATGCAAACGCCACATCATACTTTCATTGATTTACCTAAATGTTGTAGGTTTTGGGGAAACTTAAACTCCTTTTTTGTGAATTTGTTTTATTCGTGACGATACAGAGGGTATTTGGCCAGCTGCAACTGCCTGGTATAGGGCGTCCTACGAACACTTAATAAGGTTTACGACAGGTAGGTAATCTTTCCAATTGATTCGAGCAATATTTTGTATTTACAAGTTTTCTGACACCTCAGATTCCCGATGAGGGTCAGAATTGTCGCCCATTAACAAATGATCGTGGACAACAGAACTCTTAACTGTCTTCAATGTGGTACCAAGACCTCTTCTACATATTTCTAAACAGCTAAAGAACCGTCACTGCAGATAACTTGCTGTGAACATTTTGTCACTCCTTCTTATACGATTTGAGAGCCTGCATAGAAATTTCATTTTTCGGGAGAAAAAAATTTAAATTTCGTGTTTTCATCTCTTTTCACATGAAACCAGACTACTATCATAATTCACAATATATCTGGTTGCGTAAATATAGAATATGTTGTCCATTCTTCTTAAATCCATTGAAATCGAAAACTGAACCAACTTAAACGGCCCACTGTACAGGCTGGAGTGCGTGAGACACAAACTATTGGCTTTCTTACATATATTCCAATATCATAATGTCTTCTTGCAGTAGAAAAACAGCTGATACGATTTTGGAAATTACGCTTAAAATGTATTCGGGAAATAGAGAAAAAAGCACTTACAAGATTTACTAATACAGTGGCTAAATCTATTTAAAAATGATCTAAGAGTTATTTGTTAACAAAAGTTAGATAATTTATTAAACAATTCGTGAATATATCACAAGAATTATTTAATCTAAAATATAATATTTTAAAAATATTTATTTTTAAATTTCCATATAATAGACAAATAATGCTCAGGATTAAATAAAAACATTTTTAGAGTGTTTTCAACCATGCTGAGTTTAATGGAGACGAAAAAACATGTGTTTTCTTACATAATTTTTTAATAAACGCATTATTAATTAATAGTTACTATTCCAAAATAATTTAATTCAAAATATGTTTGCGCTCTTACAAGTATCGTATAAACAATCTGTAAAGGAAAATTTAACTTACTGATATGCCTAAGCATAAGATATTTCCTTTGAACATTTGATGATTTTTTTATGAATAACTTATATCTCATTAAATAATGATTTTAAATTGGTGAATTACATTGATAAATATCCACGTTTTTTAGTTTAGGGAACTTAAGAACATAATAAAAATATGGTGTTTAATAATTTGTTTATGAAATTAACCAATTAAAAATAAGAAATAAATACTAAGTTAAATATATTATTTTGCTTACATTTTATTCTAATAAATTAAACGGCATCGCGATGTACGTTGTCTATAAGTAATTCTAAATACAAAAGAAATAAGAGATACAAATTTCATTAAAAAAATCTCATACAGAATTTGTGTACATTAACATGTATACTATAATTAATACGTTAACAAGTTATTAAATGTTAACATACATTTAAATAATAATATAGGCGTAATGTATGTATATATAATAATGTATATATGCATTTTATAAAAATATATTTTTTGTATCAAATTCTGTCACAAGAGTATGTATATATATACATATATATATTCTGCTGCAAATCTTCTGATCAACAGATATTTTTTTTCTTTTTTTATCCTTTCCCAAGTGAAGAAGTTTTCCGGAATTTAATCATCGGAAGCTCAAATCATAAATAAAATAAAATATTAAATCTGAAGCTTAGAAACTCTGAAATTTCTAGTTTCCTGAAAAATCACAAAGTCTATTCCAAAGTAAAACTTTCTATTCTTTCACTTATCCTTTGAAAAATCTGCATTTTGGAAAGCGCTCTACAAAATAATATAATTTCAAGCCATGATGAAAACAAAATCTATGTTGGCACGAAGAAAATTAAAAAAGCAGATCTAAATAATTTCAGCTTTTCACGCATTCTGAAAGCGAAGTTCTTTTTTTATATTACTCGTAGAATAATACGCGCAATAGTTTATATAGAATTCTTTAGATATTTACAGGCTTATTAAAATTAAAATATTCATGTTTGCACACGTATAAGATATTTATTTATGAATAGATATATTTCATGTAGAGTAATTCTGGGTGAAATGCCGCATATTTTTTTGAATTTGTGTATAAAATCCCATGGTCCACAAGTACTAAAAAAAACATGCTGTGCAATTTAATTTTAAATATACAACATGTGTACTGCGGCAAAAAAAAAAAAATAATATTAAAAAAAAAAAATCTAAAACATTACACTGCGGCGCGTCACCCATACATTCAGGGTGAGACGCAACACTTGTGCGGGAGTTATGCCGCGCTTGTCATAAGAACAGAATGAAATTATAAATAACAAATATTCAAACAAATATTCATATCTGGACTATAATTAACTACGTAAGAACAAAAAAAACTGAATGAGTACAATCAAACGTACTATTAGGTTCAAATCTATATTAGTCCGACTATACAGTAAAAATTACTTTTATTAGATTGTTGACATGTTTTGGCTTACTGCGAGCCATTTTCAAAAACAAATGGGAATATTCTATAATTGAACGGTCTTTGAAGTTATTATTTGAAATGCTATCATTTAATTTTTATGTATTTTTTAAAGAAAATTACGCACGTTATCTTTTATTTTTACTTGGTTGTTTATTTCCATATTTGTAAGTTACTCGATGGTTACAAATATGGAAATAAACAACCAAGAAAAATAAAAGATAACGTGCATAATTCTTAAAAAGTACATGAGATTAAATGATAGCATTACAAATAATAACTTCAAAGACCGTGTAGAATATTCTCATTTGTTTTTGAAAATCGTTTGGAGTGAGCCGAAACATATCAACAATCTAATAAAAGTTATTTTACTGTATATTATGTTGTTAATTTACATATTTTTACATTTAAAAGAAATATATTAAATGAGAATTTATATTGCAAGTAAATGCCAAGTTATATACTGGGGACTGAAAAATCCCACTTGTGATATTTTAGACTATATACTAGATGTAACCCGTCAAAACTTGACGAAAAAAATACTATAACAATATCAGTAAAATAAGCTTCTTTATTATTTAAGAAGGTGCATATGAAGCATTCTTTCAAATATTTTATTTTAAATGTTTTTTCCCCCAATGAAATACAATACTATTTCCGATGCAAACTCCAAACAGACAATCCGTAAACAACTGTGTAATGCAAATCAGTTCAACATTACCGCCATATTCCCCATGGCAAAAAAGAAAATTTCATGCCCTATGATGTATCACACAAATAGTATATTCCTACGTTCGTCTCATATTCAGTAAATAAAAGAACATAGTAAATAAAGAACACATCTACAACACTATTTTTAATAATTTTAATTTTCCTGAAATCCTTTACTTTTGGGAATTTTTTTATTCAAAAATGAAATCGTCTAACCTATAATTAAAAAATAAAAAGTAATTGGTAACATGTAATCAAGGTATGCTATCAAGATGAAGCAATCAATAAATGCTCCAATTCTAATCTTTATAAGTAAGAATGGAAAAAATCAGTAAAAATTACGTCAGGTTGACTTGACACAATCATGTAAATTTTTCTCTTTAGTTTTATCAATGTTAAAACGCATTTTAAGCTAAGCTTAACGTCATTTTCACCGGCGCATTTTCACACGTACTTTATATACGTTACTTTTATGTTTAAACGCCATGTATACAAATAAAAAATATATTTTGCATTTAATTGTAATGAAAAAATGGCATCAACAAAGTTATAATGCATAATGATAAAATAAACTCAATGGACAATATTCCCATGACGTCACAATAAAAATGAATTTTTAGTCGCTTATAAAAATAAAGTGCACGCGATAAATATTTTTACCGAAATTATACTTGCAAATTAAAAAAATTGGCCTAAAAGCCACGTGCCTTTAATATTTATTATTTCTCTTTTATCCTCGCAACCACGGAGTTTCACGTTACTCTGTGCCTCGCATATCCGATTGCCGACTTTATGACGTCATACGCAGAAGTAAAAGTTTAATTTAAAATTACGGCTAATTAATAAAACTTTTGAACAAACGAATGTACGATAAAAAATCTATGTCCAAATATCTTTCATTTAAAAAAGAATGATGAAATTTGATGCAGTAGTTTGTTCTCACGGATTGTCGAAAGAAAACGCTTAGCGTTTTAAATATATAGATACTCATAGGGTACTTCATAACTAATGGAATATATATTAAAAAGTGTCATCACTAAAAAAAATGTATGCTATAGCAGGGAATATAAAGTTAAACTAGAACGATAATGTATTAGATTAGTTTTTAGATTTTTTAATAAAAGATAAAATAAATAAATAAATAAATAAATAACGAGATTTTTTTCTTCTTAATTCCCTATAAATGTTTCTTTTTCTTTTTTTTTTTTTTTTTTTTTTTTTTTTTTTTTTACACAATATCTTTACCGAAAGATAGCTACACAAATACAAGAACGATACGTTATTACAAATTTCTTTTGACACTTTATTTGAAAAAAATCATGTGCTTTTTTATCACTTTCCAACACAGTTGAAAAGTTTTTATGAATTCGGTTCGTCTGTCTGTCCGTACACTAGATCACGTAAATAAACTCGGATTGGCATGTATTTTTAATATGTTAATGAAGTTCACTATAGAATGTTGGCTATTTTAAAATGAAGGGTGTAGCACTTATAGTTCGTTTACAGGGACACACAAAGCAATTCCGGTACATTATAGTCTAAAGAAAAAGTTTTTTGGGGTACATTTTATTTAAATTGCTTATTTAGATGCCTCATTTCATTGTATGAAGAAATTAACTTTCTTAATAATATATTCTGAGATTGTTGGAAAGTGTTTGATAATCTATAACCAATACAGGATTTCACGTCCTTGTTTAGAGCTTATGTCGATTGATCTGTCAATGTCGTCTTTATTAGGTATATTTATACCAGCTTTTTTTTTACAGATAACCATATAATAACCATTTAAAAAATGCGCACATATATGAAAACATTTACTACTTTTTAGCTGTTTTTATTTCATTCAAATTTCAAATGCATAGAAGAATAGCTCAGGTGTTTCGCTGTCACTTTCACACTATATGGATATGAATGTTCTGCTTGATGCTGACGACTTGAGTTAATAATTAACGAAATATATTTCTGACAAAACGATGTTCATGTTACGTTTTGTTTTCAAAATTTCTATAAAAAATGTTTGCATTTTTTTCAGTACCTACACTTGCAAGCTATCCGGTTTTTAAGACTTTACAACATAGTTGAAAAATGTTTATGCCTTCCGTTTGTCTGCATGCTGTCTTCAGCCTGCCTGTTCTCTAACTTGAGTAAATATACTAGGATTTTCATGTAATTGATACATGTTATTAAATTTTACTATAGAACATTCGCTATTGAAAAAGCAGTGTGTAGAATTTACAGTTCACTTAGAACAAAACTCAAGAGTACCGTTACATTATTCTCTATAGGGAAAAAACGTTTATAGCATATTTTAATGATGTTACATTATTCAGAGATAATGAAATTGATATACATCACTGAGGTACACTAAAACAAACTTTCACTAGTTTATGGACTTGAAAGCATTTATCATTCATTTACAGGGTAACACAAAATAATTCTTTTACATCGTGATCTACGGGGAAATTATTTGCAACATATTATAATGATATTAGACTATTTATAATTCAATGATTTTTTTACATTATTTAGGTACACAGCAAGATGCTTACTGTAGAATATGAAGTACATTACAGTAATCAGTTAATGGCACGGAAACACCAAAGATTTCGGTAACAGTACTGCCTATGAGCGATAAATGCTGGAATTGCGTTTTTTGTTGTGGCATGCATTTTTAAGTTTAACAATTTTTTAAATACTACATGATGTGTATAAAGTCTGTAGATCGTGTACAGCGCGACGTAAAATAATTCGTAAGCAGGACTGTGTACGAACGTGAATAATTTCAGTGTTTTTTTAATTGAGTTATTAATTTTACAGCTGAACTATATTCAGTAAAATAACAAGGAGAGGTCCAAGCTTGGTAATCACAGATTTTGATTATTTTTATATATGTTGTAGAGTAGAAGCCCCTTAGTAAAAGGTTCAACGGATTTTATACAATTGATCCTTAGTTCTCGAGAAATGGGGAGCGGTCTAATATTAGAACGCAACTTGAATACTTACTTAGTAACGAAATTACTATGTTGGTCGTAGCTCAGTTGTTATGACGTCTGCTCGTTGATCTTCGGGTTCAAAACGGGAACGTGCTACATTTGTTTCTCTCATTCTTTGTTCTATAAATATACTTGTACTTATAATTTAATAATCGCAACTAAAAATTATAATATTGTGCATTAATTATAATGTTAACCTATGTTTTATTTATTTGTAACTAAATAGTTGTAGAAATCATCATTTAAAGGTTATTTTTTTAAATCACTTTAAAAATATATTTCATATATGTTTTATCGATGCAATGATATTGAACAATTGTGCCAATTCTTAATTTTAAAGAAACATCATTTATATATTGCCTTAACAAGGGTAGTCAGTGATATGATGATACTACACTGTTTTAAAGTAAGAAGCATAATTATATTAAAAAAAAATAAGAATTAAATTACAATATATATATATATATATATTGCATATTAAAAATCTTAAAATTTGTAATATGTATTCTTGCTCTTTGAATTATTTTGCTTTCTCATTTATCTTCTTTCTTCATTTATGTTTATTTTATTTGAAATTGTTCTATTTTATTATAACTATAGGACTCCACAACAGACTTTGTGACACAGTAAATTTGTTACAAAGTAAGTATTTATGTTGTGTTATAATATTAGATCCCCTATTTCTAGAGAACTAAGGAGTGTTGTATAAAATCCGTTGAATCTGAGACTAAGGGGCTTCTATCCTACAACATATATAAAAATAACCAAACTGCGTGATTACTGAGCTTGGCCCTCTCCTTGTAAGGTTTATTTGTAGAAGATAAATAAATTCATATACAAGGCTGCTAAAAGAACTGTTTACATAGCCGTCTAAAAATGATAATTTCTGAAAGTAGGTTTTTAATTGTCCTATGCGTTTTTTACTAAATTAAATTTAATTTAATATGAGGCGTATTTAAAAAAGTATAGATAGTATATAATGCTGTAAAAATTATTCAAGTACATTTCCGTCTTGCGTCGGTAATTATAAAAGGCAAATTTTCGACTGTGTTATTCGTTTTATAACTAAGCTAAATTTTAACACAAAATGTAGTGCATATACCGATATACAGATCAAGTATAAAGATCAACAAAACAATTCGAGTATCTTCCTGGCCATGGTCAATAATTCCTGAATACCGATTTTCAAATGTGTTATGTGTTTTATAAATTGTTTACTGGGATATCTTTTTTTTCATCTTTTTACACCATGAAGTTTCGTTACCAAACAATGGATGTGTTGGAAATTGTTTAATAATTTTTTTTGACGAATGATTTTTCGTTGTTGTTTTAGTTAATTTTATTTAATTGTGACATCATCTAAGAATTCATCTAAGAAATTTATTGTACATGACAATTTTAACTATAAATTTTTAGATATCTGTTTCGAACTTTTGGCAATCAAAGAAGCCCTAACTTATTACCTGACTAATTCTCATGCTATGGATCTTGCTGAAGGACTGGTTGTTTTCTCAGACTCTAAATCAGCCATTGGAAACGGAGACACAAACATCACCTCCTCTATAAATGACTTACTTGATCAGCTGTGTTGCAAGAGGAAATCTTGTGTGCTGCAATGGATACCTGCACATGTAAACATCGAGGGAAATGAGTGTGCGGATGCTTTAGCCAAAGAGGCACAAAATCTTGACCAACCTAGTTCCACCATCACACTTGCAGATGCAAATGCAGTGGCCAGATGAAGACTTTTTAATCAGCCCTCTAGGAAGCCTTTAATCACTGACTTTGATTGCCCTAGAAATGTAGCAACTACACTGTCTAGGTTAAGAACAAATCACTATAAAGGAATGAAGATCCTTCCTGATGGGACAAGAACCTATATTATGTGCAGGAACTGCCCAGAAACTCAGCTCACATCGAGACACATCTTCGAGTGCCCATCCATTACCGCAGATATCTTAAAACTCGGCTGGTTACCGCTAATGGATCCACTTCGAGAGATCCTTTACAGTCTTGAAGCACCAGGGCTGGCGGCAGTGGTCCTCCGGACCTTTGACCATATCTGATCCTTTATTTATTGACTTTTTGCTTATTCATGGACACGACAACAACAACAACAACAGATATCTGTTTACATAAAATCTTTTAAAATGCTTTAAATTCGTTATTAGATTGTGGTGTCTCGCATGCACGATGATAAATTATTACTAAATTTAATTGAATAATGTTTCTTTTTCTACGGTTCGCTTTTCAAGAACATACACTTATGTAATTAGAGTAAATTATATTAATGAAATTGAACTTTCTGTAAACAAATACATATTTAGCTGTACTTTAAAATTTCAAAATAAAATATCCCAGCTAGTACATTTTTCTATTTTAAAAAGGAATCTTTTTAAAATTTAAACTTATTCATTTCTAATCCATAAAATGGAACTTAAAAACTTTCAAGCACATTTCTTATTTGAAATGCACGGATTTTCATTATCTTGATTGTTATAGAATAATTGCGCAGTGCCTGAAAAACATTGACATAAAATGCGTTTTGATTTTCTTCCCTCGTTATATGTTATTTTTAAAAGGTTAAATCGGAAACATGATGAATCACTGCTGATAAAAGAATGGAAATATATGTAAATAATCGGAACTTTGAAAAGTTAATTTTCGAAATGATAAACGGTTTTCTCATTTGAAATAGCTTTTCTGAAAGATCTTGATACATTTTATGAAAGAAATGTATTATGTATCCTAAAATGGTTTTGTTACAATTTTCCATAGTGCATATAAATTATATTTAACACATGTACGTACTAAGGTACAACGAAATTCTATTTCATTGATTTCATTGTATTTGTTTGTATTTATTTTTAAGTACCTTACGTATTTTTTTATATCTAGGAGCTTCAGCAAAGAGAAGAAGAAGATTATAATACAATGTAGATTAAGCAAGTCGAAAACCACTCACTTGAATTTGAAATAATAATAGTGAACAATAGAAAAAGTATTTGTATAGTTAATAAATGACATGATTGTATCATACTAACATTACAAGTAAATATATAATTAAAATAGTTATAATAAGTAAATAAGTTACTGATTCAAATGGCAAATTTCCTTATCGGGTTTTGCATGTAAAATATAGTACATGCGTATGTTTGCCGGTTTTATGTTAATATGTATATATCTATTCTATCATTACCAACATGGCATGACTTGTTTTGATTTTTAATTAAAATTTTAGTCAAACATTCTGAGTTTTATCTAATAACGAAGGTCTCCTTCAAGCGCATACTCAGAATATTTTGAAATAAATACTTATGATTCACCTTATACATATAATATACGATCAGTAAAATGTAGCAGCGGAAACACAGTAGAATATCTGTAAAAAAATAATAAATAGTAATTTTTTACCGCAGAAGCGATTTGAAGAAGAAGACTGGTGCTCTCCATATACACTTGTTTTAATGTATAATGCTTACTAAATTTAAATTTAAACAATGAAGTAATTTTCTACAGTTTTGTATGAGATTAGACTATAATATACATGCTGAGTGGGTGTATTTCAGTTATTCAATTTCATCATTGAAAACATTTCATATACAGGATATCCCTGATCTCATGGGCCAAACTGCAAGGGGTGGTAGAACACGACTGGACAAGGTCAAAACACCATACAATGCATGGCCGCAACTCAAGCAGTGAAGTGCTACAGGGCGCTTTTTGGTTGTGTGATAACCCTGTTTACTACACAGTTAGAACTTCCAGAGTTTTCAAAACCGCAGCATTATGCATGAAAGGCTTTTCTTGATTGGTAACACCAGCCATCCTTTTTAAAATGTACCGTTAGGATGACGATGTGTGAGAAAAACAGCGCTTTGGGTGTTTAATGACAGCGCCATCTAGCAGTTCACCGCTTGTGATACACTTATGCATTGTGCGGCGAAAATACTTTGTTTATCTGTGTTCTGTCTCCAAGAGAGTTAAAGCTTTAGTAAATACGGTTTGAAGTAATAACTAGAAATATATATTTTTTTAAATCTAGAAATATAAAAGCTGTTTTCAAAATTCCAACAAAAATAAGCAATGTAGATGTGCAGAAAAATGTAAATCAATGTCTAATACATTAAAACATTCATTATAATTTATCTTAGACATTTTATGAATAAATATCCACGATTGCATGTCTTTAATAGAAGATATATTTACACATGGTTTTCTAACTTTCATTAATGTATATTTTTATATGTATTCATTCAATTAATTCTCAAATACATAGAATAGTTCGTAACTCATCAAAATCTTTCTTAGCAGGGACTGTTAATTATGTATACTGATAAAAAATAAATTTCATTAAATACAAAAAAAAAAAAAAAAAAAAAAACTTTCTTCACTGCTCATTTTTTTTTTTCAAACAGCTTTCATTATTTTAACGTTGAAAAAGGGCATATAAAAAGCGAACAATTTACATACAGTCAATATTTAGATTTATTTACATACATACTCATGAAAAGCAATTAATCCCCAAACTTAATTTCTATTTGCATATTTTTATTAAAGATACACTTGTGTAGGCTTGCTGATTAAATTTTTGTCATTTATTAACATTTTTATTCCCGCATCATCACATTGTATTTATTAGAGCGTCTGAGCAAAAGCGTAATATTTTTTTAAAAGAAGCTATGATTGATTACTTCGTTTTGGAGATATTTTCTGTTTACGCAAATAAAGCATTACGTATTTTTTACATTAAAAGTTATTGTAATTATAGCATTTTCAAAAGATTGAGGCATCGAAGTGCTATTGGCTAAAATTTAAACTGAAAATAGTAAACAAAATTTAAGAAATATCCTATAAACATGCTATTTATTTCACATTTATATTTATTATATTTAATGGAGAATTATGTTTAGACGACACTCTGTACGGTAACTAATTTATTTATAAATCACAATGTAAACACATTGATAATTTGTTTGTTACTAAATAGGTGCAATAATTAAAACCACAGTTTTAAAACATTAAAACTATTAGATGTCAAAATACATAAGATTTCGGCTAAACATTAGCCTTCCTCAGATGATAACAACCAGTCGATAAAACGCAGTTCCGAAGAAGTGCACTGGACAGGTCGAAAATGGGCGAAAACCAACAATCTATGAAATGGATACAGTGAAGGAAGATGGGATGATACCACTGAAAGCTGGGGGGGGAGGGGTCAGCAAACCCCCCCCCCCACACACACACACACCAGTGACACCAAGTGCATTATACCAGATACGAGGGATCTGATAAGACAGTACATCATTACACGTATTATCTTATCAGAATTAAGATTTCTAATAGTTTTAATGTTTTAAGAATGTGGTTTTAATTATTGCACCTATTTAGTAACAAACAAATTATCAATGTGTTTACATTGTGTTTTATAAGTTTCATAAGGTGAATTTAACGTTCATATTATATGGAATTCTCTACATATTTTTATTTGCTAATTTATTTTTGAAAGAAAAGCGAAAATTATAAACAAAATCTTTCAATACATAATTTTCTATTAATTTTAATTCCACCACTTAATTTAAAAAAAACATTCATCAGAATTATCTTCTTAAGTCTCTTATAATTAAGTTCAAAACCAAAAGTCACTCTGCTTTTTGGGTTGTAAAAATTAATCTCCTTCTATTTGTTTTATTTTTATTGCAACATAAATCCATATTAAATTATTGAAATATGAATTATATTTATGGAATTCTAAATATTTAAATAGAACCTAAATGTCTTTAAAATTAATCGTATATAATAAAAAAGTAATAGTTAATATATTACTTTTAATGCTAAATAAATAATATTTAAAGAAAAATTATTAACTTTAAGATTATTGTTTAATTAATTTGTAGAAAGAGTAGATTATCGTCATTTCTTTTTCCTTGAAAAATTACAATATCTTGAAACTTTTAGAAATATCATTATTTCTTGAAATCTATATTAATTTGTAATCTATATTAATAAAAGAAAGTTTCGCTGTGTGTATCTGGCTGTGTGTCCGCGATGCCTAGGAAGTGCACCTAGAAGTCTTAAAATTTAGATGCGGATAGTCCAAAACCTCTCCTGGTGCACCTGAGAATCAGAATTTTAATATTTTGAAACTTAGCCGAAATATTAATTAAAAAATCATTCAACATCCCTTCCAAAATGCTCTTTTTCTGAAAATGGTGAAAAATAAATATCAAAATCGCTAAATGAGGTGAGTGTTGTGAGGGTAAGAAAGAATTTGGGTTTACACGAAAAAAGCCGGGCTACAAGAATACCTTTTAACTACGCCTTTACGAATTTTTTTCGACTTCCGGTTTTCGACGGATTTACACGTTTTAGGTGTCAGTGATTCCGAAAAACATGTTTTTACAAAATATCTGTCCTTCCGTATGTCCGTCCTCATTGTATCATCGGAAAGTGTATGAAGTTATGCTTAAAAATAGAACCATTTTTTTTTTTGTTTTTGCCTACGTCCAGCAGGTTCCACTTGAATTGGGGGATATTTCGACGAAAGGGGGCGCTGTGATCGCTATTTTTGTTCCATTTGCACTATTGTATCATCGAAAAGTGTATGAAGTTATTTAGATAATTGAACCAAATTTTTTGTATACGTTTTTGACTATGATCTGCAGCTCCCAGTTGAATTTCGGTATATTGCGCCTGGAGAGGGCGCTGTGATACCCATTTAAAGATTTCAAATTTAAAAAAATGTACACAAAAATTAAAAATCCTAAAAAAAAGAAAAGAAAAAAAGAAAAGAGAGAGAGACAGAGAGCTTTAAATGTTTGGTTTTGATGCAAGGATTCCAGAGCATTTTTTGTTTTGCCTCTATCTTAAAAAATGGCTGAGGTATAGCAGTTTGAAATTATAGGGTGTTTGACATTTTGAAACAATACAGCAGGGTTCCTCCATAAAACGTGTTTAATTTATGGGTTCTAGTGATCATGACTTCGGCTTTCTTTCATTGTTGTAACCGTCGTTTTAATTCATACATGCTTAACACTATGTATTTATATTCGCCAACGTCAAATTCTCTCCAATCTTGGCGACAGTTGGCGATATTTCGCCAACTGACGCCAACTAGTTTTAAGACTGATTGTTTCTTTAAATGTCTTTCACATCGCCCCTTCAGGCGCAATATCCCAAATTCAACTTGGACCTGCAGACCATAGCCAAATGTATATACAAAAAATTTGGTTCAATTATCGTCATAACTTCATACACTTTTCGATGATACAATACTGAAAATGGAACAAAAATCGCTATCGCAGCACCCCCTTTCGTCGGCATATCCCCAAGTTGAAGTGGAACCTGCTGGCCATAGCCAAAAACATAGAACAAAATTTTAGTTCAATTTGAAGCATAACTTCATATACTTTGCGATGATACGATGAGGACAGACAGACGGATATTTTGTAAAAACATGTTTTTCGGAATCTCTGACCAATAAAACATGTTAATCCGTCGAAAACCAGAAGTCGAAAAAAATTTCGCTTACAATACTTTTTTTTTTATTATAGACTAGCAAGCTACGCCCGCTAAGCTGGTCAATTTCTTTTAACGAACCTTTAATCAAACAAAATATTGACATTTCATAAATAACTTTTATACTTTAACAAAATAAGGCTACTATAATTTGTGACTCGTGCTATAGCCAATATACACGTCAGGAGACGTCGCCCTTATCATTATCTTTTTACGCATGAAGGTTTCGCTATGGTACTCCATTGGAAAATTTGGTAATTTTTGAAATTCAATATTTGAAAAACGGCATAATCATTAGATTTGAAATTTATATCAAGAAAAATACAATTTTTTACCTTTCAAACGCAGTTTGTCTAACAATTTTCTCTCAAATACTTTTTAAGCTATCATTTTTTTCAGTAACTTCAAATATTTCATTTTCCGAGATTAATCTGGTGCAACAATTAGCGAAAAAGCCAGTCATCAGCAACGCATAGTTTTTTATTAAAGAGGCTGTTGGAGCAGGGATTGTCACCACCAATTTGCCACCATCACTTCTGAAATCGGTTCCGTGGTTCCAGAGATTCCATAGAAATTGTAATTTAGAATGACTTCAGAACGCTTTTCGCTCATTTCACCCATTTAAATTTCAGTTTTTTAAAAAAATTATTCTTAGAGAGCATTTACATTTTATAAGTAACTACAATGCTAAATTTCAAATTTCTTGCCCCTTCAGTATAAAAAAGTCGCAATTTTCGAACATTTTCAGATCCTGCACCCCATTGATGTTAGTGGCACCGACATAATATATAGCCTATGTTGGAGTAGGAATTGTCCCCATCAATTTGCACCATTACTTTTGAAATCGGTTCTGTAGTTCCATAGATTTCATAGAAATTGTAATTTAGACAGTTTTTAGAACGCTTTTCGTTCATTTCACCCTTTTAAATTTCAATTTCTTTTTTATTTTGTTCTTAGAGAGCATTTACATCTTATAAGTAACTACAATAACAAATTTCAAATTTCTAGCTCCTTCAGTATAAAAAATAAAAATAAAACTGCCCAATTAAACTGAGGGCATTGAGTTCACAGACTATTCACACTAATTGTATATTATACTCTTATTTCAAAGAATTTGAAATAAGCCCATCGAAAAATAAAGAAATAAACAATATATTAAGGAGGGGGGGTCATCCCCCCGTTCCCCCCCCCCCTTAGTTAACTAATGAACCCCTTAAACTAATCAGGTAAATTTCTAATTACAATGAATATATATACAAAATTTGAAGAAAATCGGATAATTCTGCATGAAAAACCCATTTATATAAATAAAGGCGGGATTAGCCCCCTCCGTTCCCCCCCCTTTATACTTAACCAATCAATCCCGAAAACTAATCAGGGAAGCGTCTTAACCCAATGAACCTATAAAAAAATTTTGAAGCAAATAGAATAATTCTGCATGAAAAACCCGTTTATATAAATTAAGGGGGGATTATCCCCCCGTTCCCCCCTTTATACTTAACCAATCAATCCCGAAAAACTAATCAGGGAAGCGCCTTAACACAGTGAACCTATACACAAAATTTGAAGGAAAACTGAATAATTCTGCATGAAAAACCCATTTATATAAAATAAGGGGGTATTAGTCCTCCGTTCACCCCCTTTATACTTAACCAATCAATCCCGAAAACTAATCAGTGATGCGCCTTAACACAGTGAACCTATAAATAAAATTTGAAGGAAATGGGATAATTCTGCATGAAAAACCCATTAATATAAATTAAGGGGGTATTAGCCCCCCGTTCTCCCCCTTTATACTTAATCAATCAATCCCGAAAACTAATCAGGGAAGCGTCTTAACCCAATGAACCTATAAACAAATTTTGAAGCAAATAGAATAATTCTGCATGAAAAACCCATTTATATAAATTAAGGGGGGATTATCCCCCCGTTCCCCCCTTTATACTTAACCAATCAATCCCGAAAACTAATCAGGGAAGCGCTTTAACACAGTGAACCTATAAACAAAATTTGAAGGAAAACGGAATAATTCTGCATGAAAAACCCATTTATATAAAATAAGGGGGGATATGCCCCCCGTTCCCTCCTTTATACTTAACCAATCAATCCCGAAAACTCATCAGGGAAACGCCTTAACACAGTGAACCTATAAACAAAATTTGAAAGAAAACGGAATAATTCTGCATGAAAAACCCATTTATATAAAATAAGGGGGGATATGCCCCCGTTCCCTCCTTTATACTTAACCAATCAATCCCGAAAACTAATCAGGGAAACGCCTTAACACAGTGAACCTATAAACAAAATATTGAAGGAAATGGGATAATTCTGCATGAAAAACCCATTTATATAAATTAAGGGGGGCATTATCCCCCCGTTCCCCCCCCTTTATACTTAACCAATCAATCCCGAAAACTAATCAGGGAAGCGCCTTAACACAGTGAACCTATAAACAAAATTTGAAGGAAAACGGAATAATTCTGCATGAAAAACCCATTTATATAAAATAAGGGGGGATTATGTCCCCGTTCCCCCCTTTATACTTAACCAATCAATCCCGAAAACTAATTAGGGAAGCGTCTTAACACAGTGAACCTTTAACCAAAATTTGAAGGAAAACGGAATAATTCTGCATGAAAAACCCATTTATATAAATTAAGGGGGGGATTAGCCACCCCCCGTTCCCCCCTTTTTACTTAACCAATCAATCACGAAAAACTAATCAGGGAAGCGCTTTAACACAGTGAACCTATAAACAAAATTTGAATGAAAACGGAATAATTCTGCTTGAAAAACCAATTTATATAAATTAAGGAGGGATTGCCCCCCCCGTTCCCCCCCTTTTATACTTAACTAATCAATCCCGAAAAGTAATCAGGGAAGCGCCTTAACTCAGTGAACCTATAAACAAAATTTGAAGGAAAACGGAATAATTCTACATGAAACACCCATTTATATAAATTAAGGGGGGGGGATTAGCCCCCCGTTCTCCCCCTTTATAATTAACCAATCAATCAGAACCGGCTGGCAAGCTCTCAGGGCTTGATAGCCAGTTTGATAGCTAAAAAATCGCAATTTTAGAACGTTTTTTGCTCCTGCACCCCCTAAATTAGTGGCACCGACATAAAATATAGCGTATGTTGGAGCAGGGGTTGTCACCATCAATTTGCCACCATCACTTTTGAAATCGGTTCGGTAGTTTCAGAGATTACCCCCTACAAACAAACAAACAAACAATCTTTACTCCTTTATAATATTATTAGTATTAGTATAGATATAAGAAAGCTACAAAATGTCCGTTTTCCTCATTCAATAACGCATAAACTGTTGTTTTCTTGTTTCTTTAAGCATAAAAGCTTGTTTTCTTCAGCATTGTAATATTCATTTGTAGTAATATATATATATATATATATATATATATATATATATATATATATATGGTGTTTTTACGAAGATGAGATACCACGAGATCTAATATTCCACGAGAAAATGGCAGTTTGTTAAAGATATAGAATGTTGCAGTCGATATCAATAATCATGGCGAAGAGGTGAGGCAATGACGGGACACCAGAAGAGTTTCGTCAATAAAGACCAGCCAATTTCCAGACAAATCGTTTATTTATGAATAAGAGCGATGGAGTAACAGTTCCCACAGGTATAAACTTATAGCCCTCAGGATTCACGATGGCTCACTACATCGTTTTAAAAGATCTTAAAGAGCTGTATGAAAATTATACGTGACTACAACACCACATACCAATTTGGTTACACTTCCAAACACGTCAAAAATGTGTCCTCCAAAGCGTGCAAGCAAGTTTTGTTCACTGAGCGTAGTGATACAGAATATGACGTCACGAGCGCACAAACCAATGAGTGAGAGGCGAGCTCCAGCACAGCCAATGAGGCGCGAGGGAGAAGACCCAACACGAAAGAATTCCTCTCGTAGCCGCGCATTAATTTTGAAGTGAAAAATACCCAGCGCGCGAAAACAAAGCATGGAATAAAAAAAAGCCTTTTAAAAGCATTCGAAATTAAAAAGGCGTCTCTCAGAATTTTATAGATTCGGGAGCTGATAACAGTTACGAATGAACTTAAAATTTTAGTTAAGATTTGGAATAAGATAATTATTAATATACGGGTTAATACTTTAAAAAGGACATTAAATAAGAATAAATATTTTTAAGAATTAAGGAAATACTGACTATGTCAGAAGTTAGATTAATTTAAAGGATTAATGCGAAATAAATGTAAAGAATTTGCGAAGGAAATAAATTTTTTATATAACATATATATATATATATATATATATATATTGCTTCTTATGATTTGATTATAGACGAAATTTTCATCCTCTATTGTGAGAAAAAGTAGGTCCCTGAATAAACATTGACCGTGTTCCGTAAAACTAACTTTAGAAAAGTTATAATTTTAAAATCTTTACAAAATATACAATTTCTCTAAAAATTTTGTTTAGATATGTCTCACAATGTTTATTTAAAGTAGGTAATTGTTATTTTTATTTCGATACATTAAAAAAATTAAATTTCTAATACTTTTAAAATAATTATCTAATCATTGAAAACCGGAAATTGTATACGTTCTATTAAACGCATTTCTTATTTCTTTTTGGAATGTTAGTATAAAATATATTAAACATATATGACAGTACAATATAAATATAAGATAAATATCTAATCATTGAAAATTGTCAATTGTGTATGTTCTAGTAAACGGCATTTGTTATTTCTTAATGTAATGTTTGTTTAAAATATATTGAACATATATGACAGTGCAACATAACTAAAAGATAAATTGTAAAAAAAATAATACTATAACGCTATACTTTAACCCTAATAATATCGTTTAAAAAAACTATCTGGATAACCATTGGCATTTTAATTTCAATTTTATATTATGTTCATCTATAGTAGTACATTTACATAGCACTTTATATATATATAATAATCTATATATATATATATATATATATATATATATATATAGATTGATAGATAGATATCTTCCTTTAATGTTCACGCATGTGATTTCATTTTAAATATATATATCAGATTCAATGCAATGTACTTATGTTATTTTTCTAATATGTATAAAACGCTCCTTTTGTTCATAATTTACAAGATGATTATGTCTTTACAAGATATGATGTTAAAAAGAAAATCTGGATAAATGTAACATAAACTGTGGTGTATATTTACGTACCGCAATTTAAAACAACCTCTATTTACGTATGTATAGATATATACTTTCACTAACGCATATTAACAGATGCCAAATACACGCCAAAATTTTTAATCATTGACGAAATATAGTTAAATTTATCATGAAGATTATGTTGACAAACACTAGTTTAACTTTATGCTAATCGGCTTTTTTGCAGAAGTTTGATTGGATGCCGTTATTTCACGAAGTCATGCACTAATAACATTAACTGAAAGCCAGTCAGACAAGCTCTCATGAGGGTTGTTTTAAACACTTTCATATAATACAACATGATTACTTCTATTGTATGGATTTAAAAATATTCTATATTGTTAATCGGAATACATTTTAGCCAGTTAATTGCTAATTTCCAATTTACTTCCTGATCTTCTGCAAAATTACATATTATCCATTATTTATAGACTTTATTAAACATTTCAATTTCTAATCAAATTAGTTCCTCAATTATGCAGGAAACTGATTCTGCCAACAAAATACTGTTTTCATTATTGTGTGAATTCAAGAAATATCAGAATATTACGTATGTTAAATATAAATATTTATTCGAATTATTTCGTATCTTATAAATATTTCATTATTTGACGAAAAAAGTAAGGGTATCAGATATATTATTCTCTTTATAAGGTAATCTATGGTCAAAAGTTATGGTCATAAATGTGACTTCTTACTACAAAGCAGATTATGAACTAATTTGATATGCGCGGATATATATTTATAATGCAGCATTCGTCGTTTCTACAGAACATCCTTAAATAAATTTGTAATCTTTAACAAGGATTTAAATTTTGATGGTATTGTGTTTTCAAATAATAATTTTAGTACTTAATGGGGATTTTTTTAAGATGTTCGTATACTATTTCAATAAATTAAAATGAGTGGTATTACACATCAATAAGAATAATTTTTTTTGACTAGAAAACAAAAGTCGCAATTCACTTATTAATTCAAAAATACAGTGCGTATCACTCTAATGTGAACCGAAATTTTCGTTCTTCACAATAACAGTACCAAAGATATTTTAAACAGAGCCCGATTAAGATTGTCGGAGGCCCATGTCTCGGCACCTTTTCGCACCCTCTCACCCTCCTCAAATCAAAATAGTAAGTGGGAATGTTTTTTTACAGTATTCTGAAGTTTCCTGAATTTTATAAAAAGCCTCATAAAAAGTCCCTTGAAACTCAAGTTAATTTAAGTTTTTGATGTTTATGGCTATAATGTCTGAAATATCTTTTCATGTTAAATATTTCTTATAATTCTAATAAAATATTCTGTCTACCGCATACATAATTTAATCTGTTTTCAAAGTACGAATTGTTCAATCCTGATGGAACTGGTATCCAATTACAACACGAAGAGTACGCAGTAGGTAGAAAGTGAGTGTTTACAATTTAGGGGTCTGGGCAAGAAAGTGCTAAGTCACATTTGTAAATTTCTGAGATGTATCAGTTGGAAAGTTAGATCAAATACTCAAATCAAGATATATAACATAAATGTTCTTTTGCCAATGTCTTATTAACATTTGATATATTCTGAATAACTATATGACATTATTTTAACTTTATTAGTATTACGTCCTTTGTAAATAAGCTATCTTGATTGGGGGCATAAACGTCTGGTGTAAAAACGAAACCTATGATATATGCTGCCACCAAGTTACATTAGATACAAACTAGTCGGATATGCCAATCCCAAAACTTTCTTCTAACTCATACATATTAATGCTTCAAAATTCGCTATCACACCGCCAAAAAAAATCAATATTTTTCGTCATTAAGTTCTATATGTACGTTGCTTGCGAATCGTCGGGTTACCTGGATGCGATCAGCCGATGTATTATACTAAACTAAGAAAAGTCCTTCTGGCCTGTACTGGCAGGAAAAGATGGTCTCCCTATTGCTTGATTTTAAGATTTCAGCTATTTTTACTGAAAAACACGAAGCTAAAACGCCTGGAAACCGATTACAGAAGAGCCATTCCCAGTTCTTGTGAATATTGAATTTGAATGAGAATATCGCCAAATAAGACAGATATAGCCAATTTGGTTTAATATATGGCAACGTATTTTTATCGCCAAATTTGGCGATATTTCTCCAATTGAATTCTCCAGAAGACAATTGGGCTAAGTCACATGTTCGAGAAAATTCTACTAGTGAGTCATTTTTGAGTCAGTATGTGTCAAACTAATTATATCTAAGAAACGGCTCAAACGATTTTGAATAAATTTTGTATCTTACCGTTTTGGATTGTGAGAAGATCATTGGGCTAAGTCACCTGTTCGAGAAAATTCGATTAGTGCGTCATTTTTGGGTCACTACGGGTCAAGCTAATTTTATCTAAAAAACTGTTCTAACGATTTTGACTAAATTTGTATCCTACCATCATGGGGTACTAGAAGACCATTGGTGTGGGTTACATGTTCAAGAAAATTCGATTAGTGGGTTATTTTGGGTCACTACGGGTCAGGGGCAAAGTAATTGTATTTAAAAAATGCTCTAACGTTTTTGACTAAATTTTGTATCTTGCCGTTTTGGAGTACGAGAAGACGATTGGGCTGTGTCACACGTTCGAGAAAATTCCATTAGTGGGTCATTTTCGGTCATTACGGGTCAATGCATTTCAATGTGAATGAAGGTTGAAACAGTTAGCAGCAAACGAAATCGAGGAATTAGCAACATGTCACCAAATATCGCAAAATTTTGGCAATCTTTGGCAAGAAAATAGACTTTCAAGATTATCAATGTCAAAATACATGCTTGTCACCAAATGACAGAATGTCGTCACGTTTTCGCCAAACTATCACAAAATTTGGCAAAAAAACTGGCTTTCAGATTATGAAAGAGTTTTCTAGAAATTCCCAATAGCAGCCGAGATACGTAATTCAACCAATCAGAGTTCATAGTCCTTTATGAAAGTAATGCTGTATTCTGTTTTCTGACACATAAAAAGTCGTTCAGGCCTAACAGTCCTGCTACCAAAAGGAAGTATGCAATGAACTGAAAATATAGTTTTGAAAGATTCCCTTCTGTTGTACATATGTAAGTAATGTAAAATTTATAAATATGTACATACTTTTAATATTGATTGTTTCAGTAAAAAATACTGTTATAAAATAAAATGCTTTTTTAACAATAAGACAGTGATGATGTATCGTTATATCGAATTGAACGCAAAGCTGATTTTAATCGAGCGTAGCTCGATCTTCCTCACTGGTGATTTCCTACACAAAACTTGTTCGTCCTTAAGGGTTCCTTAATTTTGTTTTTTGTTGAAGCAGTTTCCGAAAACACTGTGTAATGAAGCATAGTAAGATACAAAAGATAATTTTATGGAAGCCATGGGATTCCACTAAACGTACCAATTCGTTATTACATATATTTTGTATATTTCAGTATATTACGTACATTTGGTGTAATATCACTTCAACTGAAGAAAAACTAGATATTTTTCGAATATTTTTACAGTTATTCTCTGTGTTTAAATTGTGGTACTTCGCTAATTTTAAAATTCTTGTAACAAGACGCCAGATACTATACTCTATTTTTCGAACTATAAAATACAGATATAGCAGAAATACAGTGAAAACCGCTTATAAAGAAGTTTAACATGAGAAAAACAACCGGTCATCTGACCGGTAGCATATGCAATTATTTCGATTCTAACTAGAAATGACCTCATAAATGAACGAGGCAAGCGATAATTTAAATTAAAATCTTAAATACTAGTTTCAAATAAAAATTCTGGTGTGAATTTTTTTAAACTTTATAAAACATGTTAACTTAAGTTTTACATTCTGAAATAATAGTATCATATTCTTTAAACATTCGAAGTGTACGCCCCTTGGATATTCCATTTAATAACTTATCATTACAAAAACTGCTTAAAAAATTCTTAAATCATTAAAAATCAACAAAAATTGTTACTGTCTTGAAACAAAACTCCTTTTATTTCATGTTCTATTCACAGGATTAGGTACTGAAAATACGTGACATTTAAAGATACGTTCGATCAAAGGTATGTCCGATCCAATATAATGAATGTTACAAAAATGAAGTAAAATATCCCTTCAAACATGTATAATAAAATAATAATTAAACAATATATATTGCACTCTTTATTTTTTATTTATATTTTCAATTGTTAATGTTTAAAATTTTTCTTTGTTGCAGATTCACAACCATAGTTTGGCAAGAGTGGTTTGAGGCATAATTAAAGCCATTGCTTCGTAACTCATAAACCTATTATATTTATTAACCATAAAGATAATTTGACGATTTTTCACCTGCGACTGGCTAACGGGCAAATGCCTTAAAATTAATTTATTATTTTATAATTCAGATCTAAAAATAGTAAAATTTTCTACTATCACCAGAAACACACCTATGTACATAATATTTTATAATTCTAGAATATCTTAATGTGAATCAAAAATCAATTACAAAAATCAAATTTAGTTAAATAAGCAAGCGTAAAAATAGCCTTCGAGATGTTATCCATGTGATCTTTATATCACATTTGTGTGGCACGTTGTAGTTGCGGATCCTTCAATCACAGCGCGAGATTGAAAATGGACAGACAAACAGACAGTCTCTGAGACAGTTTTTCTTTTATTAATACCTTTATCAAATCCGCGCTTCCTGCGTTACAGAACATTATAATAATATACTTAATCATTTTTAATTGTAAACGCTAATAATTATTTTACATTTGATATATTTTTAGAGATTTCCCCCCCCCCGACCACCACCACCAACAACAACAACAATAACAACAAAATGCATCTTGATATGAAAAATATCGATTAATGTATTCAAATAAATTTATTAAATTTATTAAATCGGTACTTTCGTATTAGAATCATGCCAGCGATTAGCAGTCAATGAAATCGCCAAAGATTTTAATATTAATAGCAACCTTTTTTATTTTGATTATTTCTGTGTTTAAGTGCGTAAACAGATTACATATATGTTAAATTTGTATTTTATTTATATAATTTTATTTAATTATTTTATTTATTTATTGATGAAGTTTTAATTTAAATATAGAATATAATACGGGAACAAATATTGATATATTTACATTATTTTGAGTGCAAACGGGTTAATTTTCCGTAATCGAGTTGCACGTAATAGAGACAGATTTTTTAAAAATTATTATTCCTCGAAAGTTATTTTAAAAAGTATAAAAAATCTCTAAATTTGCACACAGTTTTGGAAGTGCAATTTTTTCCGTATTCGACGGTGTAAAGATTGAAATTGTGCTATTTTTAAAAGTTAGTAAATTTCCAATAAATCCAAAATTGATTGTTTAGGTTATTGTCATCGTCAATATGCCATCAGCTCTATTCACGTTTTTGCTTAATGCTATAGATATATGACATATCATTTTTATGGCAACTGGAAGCATTAAATCTTTCATGCATGGAAACCTTATACGAAATTGTACTAAAATGCAACTCCCAAAGGTATGTGCAAATTTAACGAAAATTATCTTGAAGTTTGTTTTCTCTCGGTAGAGAGACAGTAGATATTCTCATCGAATTTCCGTTCTTGGAACTATGCAAAATGTGACCAAAAATATCTTCTTATTTTAGACTTTGTGTTAATGCTTGCAAAGCTCGAATTATCAAAAAGGTATTTT
The DNA here is from genome assembly GCA_963931845.1 of Maratus michaelseni. Taxonomy (NCBI): domain Eukaryota; kingdom Metazoa; phylum Arthropoda; class Arachnida; order Araneae; family Salticidae; genus Maratus; species Maratus michaelseni. The sequence continues at coordinate 284,322,416 of OZ007591.1, read as the reverse complement.
AATAAATAATAATAATACATTTCATTCTTGTAAACCTCATATGTTTGTTTTGTAATTCTGTAATAAATGTAATATATATGTATTTTTTAATTCAATATTATTTTTATAAGAATCCATATTAAATATAGTATTTTAAATATAAAATATGTTTTTCATCCTTTTAAAAATGATCCATTCATTCATGAGTTTAAAATCTCTTAACAAGTAAAACATACATTTTATAATGAATTTCAGTGAGATTAAAATATCTTTAAAGTAAAGTCCTATAGATTGTTAGTACAAGTAAAGTCGTCTCAAATATAAAGATTTACTTATAAAGTATTCAAAAATATAGATTTAGCAAAAGACATTCTTTGAATAGATTGTTTTTACTACGTTTTCCTTCATTAAGATTTTCTGATTAATCGAAATTCTACATTTAGAAATCACAAATTTTACAATTAATTGCAAAATTTTGGAATGGATATCTGAAACCTTACTTCGAATTCTGAAAGCATAATCTTTTAAATCTTTAGCGTTGAGAGTTTTAGAGCTTAAAATCCTCTTTTCTTAAAAATATTTCTCAAGTCATTAAATAAGGCATCAGAAAAGCATAAGAGTAAATTCGTATGATGCATTATTTTCATTCTGAGATTAGTTTCTTTTAGAACTGCTGAAGGATTTAGAGATTTGCATCCAATTAACGTTTGTCTTATATTTAAACAAATTTAGTTAGCATATAGACGAAAAGACTCATATACACATAGAAATATTTTCTTTCAATAATATTAGCACTCATTGTTTATAGTCTATTTTATGTTGCCAGAATTTACATCGCAAATAAGCCAATAAAAACACTATATTTTATATTAAATCGTATCAAACATTTATCTTGCATATCAAATATTCTCATAACGTAATGTATACTTTACAAATAACATATCTCAAATTGTAGAACATATCACTCACTTTATAAAAGGAAATGTCTGAAATATCTGCGTAATATAGTTTCGCGTACATTTTCTAGAGAAAAGTTTCTATAAATATCCAGATTATTACACGCTTTTTAGCACTTTCCAACCTAGTTGAAAAGTGCTTATGACTTCGGTTTGTCTGGCCGTATGGCCGTCTGCCGTCTGCCGTCTGCCGTCTGCCGTCTGTCCGTGCTCTAACTCCCGTAAATATGCTCGGATTGCTCTGCAATTTTTATATGCTATTGTCGTTATCTATAGCATGTTCCCTATTTCAACGGAAGTGTATAGCACTTATAGTTTTTTTACAGGGGCACTCAAAAGAATTCCGTTACATTGCGGTCTATGGAGAAAAATCATTTGCGGTTTATTTAAATAATGTTTCACTATTTTAAACGCATTGAAATTTATATATATCACTAAGGTGCATTAGAAGAAGCTTAAAATGGAATAGGGTGTGCATAGCACTTATAGTTACTTTACAGGGACAGTCAAAAGAATTCCGTTACATTACATCTATGGAGAAAAATCGTCTGCGGTTTATTTAAATAATGTTTCACTATTTTAAACGCATTGAAATTTATATATATTACTAAGGTGCATTACAAGAGGCTGACTGCAGAATAGTGTGTGTATAGCAGTCATCGTTCATTTACAGGGACACACAAAAGAATTCTCTACTGTCTGTTAACAATAATTCCTGTAAGTGCGTTTTAAGTTACTGACCGCGATTTTAATTTTAACTCGCTTTTTGTCTATTACGTGGTGTGTATACATTCTGTAGATCCTATACAGGGCAGCACAAAAGTTCGCGAACACATTTCCGTTTATTGACAGAAACTCCAGAAGGATAATTTTAAACTGTGCTACGCGTTTCCTAACAAAACTAAAATTTAGCATTCTATATAGTATATATACAAATCTATAGATCCTATGCAGGGCTGAATAAAAGTATTCGGATATTTTTCGAATATTGTATCTGTTGGAAATTCCTTAAATTATGTTTTTAAATATGTTATGCGTTTTCCAAATTGTTTACTTAGATGTTATCTTTTAGCTTATTAAACGGTATGTTTTGTAAAATTATTTTGGAAGCGTTGGAAAGTGCTACATAATCTATGCTTGACGCATGATTTTTCGTTCTTGTTAATCTATACTAATATTATAAAGGAGTAAATCTTGTTTGTTTGTTTGTAGTGGGTAATCTCTGGAACTACCGAACCGATTTCAAAAGTGATGGTAGCAAATTGATGGTGACAACCCCTGCTCCAACATAGGCTATATTTTATGTCGGTGCCACTAACCCCAGGGGGTGCAGGAGCAAAAAACGTTCTAAAATTGCGATTTTTCAGTTATCACACTGGCTGTCAAGCCCTGAGAGCTTGGCAGCCGGTTCTGTATGTATGTATGTATGTACGTACGTAATGCGATAACTCTTCATAGAAATATCCGTTTTCCTTCAAATTTTGTTTATAGGTTCACTGTGTTAAGGCGCTTCCCTGATTAGTTTTCGGGATTGATTGGTTAAGTATAAAAGGGGGGGAACAAGGGGCTAATTCCCCCCCCCCCCCCTTAATTTATATAAATGGGTTTTTCATGCAGAATTATTCCGTTTTCCTTCAAATTTTGTTTATAGGTTCACTGAGTTAAGGCGCTTCCCTGATTAGTTTTCGGGATTGATTGGTCAAGTATAAAGGGGGGAACAAGGGTCTAATTCCCCCCCCTTAATTTATATAAATGGGTTTTTCATGCAGAATTATTCCGTTTCCCTCCAAATTTTGTTTATAGGTTCACTGAGTTAAGGCGCTTCCCTGATTAGTTTACGGGTTTGATTAGTTAAGTATAAAGGGGGGGGGATCGGGGGGGGGGCTAATCCCCCCCATAATTTATATAAATGGGTTTTTCATGCATAATTATTCCGTTTTCCTTCAAATTTTGTTTATAGGTTCATTGGGTTAAGACGCTTCCCTGATTACTTTTCGGGATTGATTGGTTAAGTATAAAGGGGGGAACAAGGGGCTAATTCCCCCCCCCTTAATTTATATAAATGGGTTTTTCATGCAGAATTATTCCGTTTTCCTTCAAATTTTGTTTATAGGTTCACTGTGTTAAGGCGCTTGCATGATAATTTTCGGGATTGATTGGCTGAGTATAAAGGGGGGAACGGGGGGGGTAATCCCCCCTTAATTTATATAAATGGGTTTTTCATGCAGAATTATTCCGTTTTCCTTCAAATTTTGTTTATAGGTTCACTGAGTTAAGGCGCTTCCCTGATTAGTTTTCGGGATTGATTAGTTAAGTATAAAGGGGGGGGGGATCGGGGGGCTAATCACCCCTTAATTTATATAAATGGGTTTTTCATGCAGAATTATTCCGTTTTCCTTCAAATTTTGTTTATAGGTTCACTGTGTTAAGGCGCTTCCCTGATTAGCTTTCGGGATTGATTGGTTAAGTATAAAGGGGGGGAACGGGGGGATAACCCCCCCCTTAATTTATATAAATGGGTTTTTCATGCAGAATTATTCTATTTGCTTCAAAATTTGTTTATAGATTCATTGGGTTAAGATGCTTCCCCGAGCTTAGTTTTCGGGATTGATTGGTTAAGTATAAAGGGGGGGAACAAGGGGCTAATTCCCCCTTATCTATACTAATATATAAAGTAGTAAAGATTGTTTGTTTGTTTGTTTGTTTATTTGTAGGGGGTAATCTCTGGAACCACTGAAGCGATTTTAAAAGTGATGGGGGCAAATTAATGGTGACAATCCCTGCTCCAATATAGGCTATATTTTATGTCGGTGCCACCACCCCCAGGGGGGTGCAGGAGCGAAAAACGTTCTAAAATTTCGATTTTTTGTGTACTGAAGGAGATAGAAGTATCAAATTTGGTATGGTAGTTACTTATAAGATGTAAATGCTCTCTAAGAACAAATTATAAAAACATTCGCAATTTAAAAGGGTGAGATGAGGATGAAGCGTTCTAAAAACATTCTAAATTACAATTTCTATGGAATCTCTGAAACTACAGAACCGATTTCAAAAGTGATGGTGGCAAATGGATGGTGACAGTCCCTGCTCCAACATATGCTAAATTTTTTGTCGGTGCCACTGCCCGCAGAGGGTGCAGGAGCGAAAAACGTTCCAAAATTATGATATTTTCAATAATGAAGGAGTTAGGAACTTGAAATTTTGTATTGTCGTTACTTACAAGATTTAAATGCTCTATAAGAACAAAATCTAAAAAAATTCGAAATTTAAAAGGCTGAAATAAGCAAAAAATTTTCTAAAAACATTATAAATTACAATTTGTATGGAATGTCTGGAACTACTAAAGCGATTTCAAAAGTGATGGTGGCAAATGGATGGTGACAATCCCTGCTCCAACATAGGCTATATTTTATGTCGGTGCCACTACCCACAGGATTGTGCAAGAGCGAAAAACGTTCCAAAATTATGATATTTTCAATAATGAAGGAGTTAGGAACTTGACATTTTGTATGGTCGTTACTTACAAGATTTAAATGTTCTATAAGAACAAAATCTAAAAAAATTCGAAATTTAAAAGGCTGAAATAAGCAAAAAATTTTCTAAAAACATTATAAATTACAATTTGTATGGAATGTCTGGAACTACTAAAGCGATTTCAAAAGTGATGGTGGCAAAAGGATGGTGACAATCCCTGCTCCAACATAGGCTATATTTTATGTCGGTGCCACTACCCCGAGGGGGGTGCAGAAGCGAAAAACGTTCTAAAATTGCGATTTTTGCGATGCTGAAGGAGCTAGAAACTTCAAGTTCGGCATGATTGTTATTTATAAGATCTAAATGCGCTCTAAGAACAATTTCTAAAGAAAAATGATCTAATGATTCTGCGATTTTTCAACTATTGAATTTCTAAAATTACCAAATTTCACAATAGAGTACCATAGCGAAACCTTTACGCGTAAAAAGATAATGATAAGGGCGACGTGTCCTGACGTGTATATTGACTATAGCACGAGTCACAAATTATAGTATCCTTATTATTCTGTTAAAATATAAAAGTGAATTATGAAATGTCAATATATTGTTTGATTAAAGGTTCGTTAAGAGAAATTGACCAGCGTAGCGGGCGTAGCTTGTTAGTGTACTATAAAGTATGGCCACTAAAGTCCTGTCCACCCTATTAACTTCCGTACAGTGAGAGCTATAGCTATGAACATGATTTATAGGTATAGCAAATTGGCTTCGCATTGCGCAATGAGACGGCCAATTAGTGGCTATCTCAAAAATGATGTGAGATATGAGAAAAATGTCCATTACAAAGTTGTAAAGCGTTTTTAATTTAGTATGAAATTATGTTTTACATATAAATAAAACTTTCTTATAAGCATGAAACATAATAAGTTTTATCCAATTACCAGCTTAACACCTTCACTAATTGCAGCCGAAGTGCGCCCATGTACTAATAAAATTTAAACATGGAAGCAAGATAGTCTATTTTAAAATAAAATTCGAGTAAAGTATGTTAAATGCGTCCACCATGGAAAAACATGCTGAATAGATGATAAATTTCTGCCGATAGACGCCACATGCTTAACTTGGTTTTCTTGTTAAAATAAAGTATGCCTTGCTCATTAGTGTTTATAAGTAAATGTGTGTCTGCATGCTTCTGCATGCTTCTGCATGCAAATAAAGGCGAGCTTAAGGCTCTCGTTGACTCACACACAACACACTAGCTAAGGTTAATTTATTTTAAGTTATTTTATAATATCTCGATTGCATTTCAATATTTTCAATGATTTTATATTTATTTATTTATTTATTTATTTATTTGCATTGGATAACTGAAACTGACCTCTACAGTCTACAATCGCCATTTTTTGTTTTTTTAATTTTGTTTGCCAGGGATTTTTTTATGAGAATACCTTTCTGAGGATACTTTCGAATCTGGTTCCTATCCTCATAAAAAAAAAAAAAAAAAAAAAAAAAAAAAAAAGGTGGTTGTAGAGTTCTATATCAGCTACGCAATTAAAAAAAAAAAGTCGTTTAAAAATACTGAAATGCAAACGAGATATTATAAAATAATTGTCCCATAGGATCAACATTAGCAACCAGAGGTGCTTTCGCGTGAGTCGCGTGTGTCAACGGGAGCCTTAAGCTGGTGATTGGATATGAAAAAAAACTTTTAGAGCTTCTAATAAGGTTATATTTACACGTAAGACATCATTTCATACTAAATGTAGGACGCTCTACGAATTTGCAATGGACTTTTTTTTTCGTATCTCCTACCTTTTTCGGCACAGGAACGCTAACTCCATTTTTCGTCGATGGATGTCGCTGAAAACTCTCTCACAGTAGAGATCCTACATTAAAGAGAGATTGGACATTGACGAAATGTCTGCCATGCAAGTGCCAAAGCAGGTGGAACGCAGTAGAACGCAATGTATTTTCATCATCGTCTAACACTTTTTATTGTATTAAAATCATGAAAAATTCGTTTCACATGCCTTCAGAGTCATGAAAAATACATTGCGCTCTACTCCGATCCACCTGCTTTGTAGATTACATGGCGGGCATTTCGTCAATGTCCAATCTCTCTTTAATGTAGGATTTCTATCTCACAGTAGACATCACTTACTCAGAACCTCTATCTCATAGCAGAGCGTTTATCTACTTTCTATACCTAGACATCACGTTTATGACTATAGCTGTGAACATTCTGAAGTTAATGAGAATGAACCGGACTTTAGTTGTCACCCTGTAAATAGTGTAGAAGTTTACAAAGAATATACGTATAATTAAATAGGAACATGTTTCTGTTAAATTTTAATCAGAATTTCGGGAATTTTAAAAAGCATTTAAAATTATACTTCAAAGCGATAAATAATCTTATTTAAAATAGATTGTTGCGACAAGTTAATGCATTTCCTTATAAAACGTGACTCATATTAAAAGGCGAAAAGGACAGTTAATTATGGTAATTTCTGATAATTAAAGCTTAATTTATTCGTGATACATGCTAATTTGGCATAACCATTAAGTACATTCCTATTAAATATCATGACATAATATTTAGAAGTTTCCTTTTTTTAATATTTTTATCAAATGTTTCAAAACTCAACTTTCAAAGAATACAAAATAATAAAGTATGACGAAAATTGCAAACATATAAGGAAATCAACTCACATTTTTCTTTTGAAATCTTCTCTTTTGTATGATGTAACATAATATGTAGCTTTTACAAAAATGAAAAAAAAAAAAACTTAAGGTTAGAAAACCCAGTTATATCCTCAGAGCATTTAGCAAGATTCAGTTTCTTATCTTTCTTTGTTAAGTGATTGCATTTTTATCAATCTCTTTGATATGTGAAAACACATTCTATAATATGTATTCACATTTTTATGCTCCCAGCGTATTTTTTCAGTAAGCTGATATTTTATTTTTTCAACAGAGCAAAAAATCCCATTTATACTAAGATACAATATCTGAAACATTCCGTCATTTTAAATATTTATTCATAGTATATCAAAATAATTTATTTTTGAAGATACCTAAAATTAATATATTAAATAGGAACAATGAATATATCAAAACAATATATATTTTGACACAAATATAAATTTAAAATGCCGTGTACAGTGTGTCCTCTAAATTATTGTTGGGTTTTCCTTACCTCGTAAATTTTGATTTATGAACATGGCGAAAAATATTGTTGCATATTCGTAAACTACACTGTTAAAAATAATCTGAAAATCACGGGTACACTGCAAAAAAAGGGTTGATTTTACAGTATAATACTGGCATCCCAGCTGCCAGTATTATACCGTAAAATTAACAGTAATAAACAGAAAAATAAGCATTAATACGCTGCCGCGCATGCGCGGTAGCGTATTACGATATCCAAACTTAATCCTTCAAAAGCTATTTTGACAATATCCAATATAGAGATGTAATCGAGTACATTAAGCTGTTCAACAAAGATGGTAACTTACAAATAAATAGTTTGTACCTTCTTCCAAATGTTAGCTTATTATACATATTACAATTTTCTTAGTAAGAAACAATAGAGTGTTACAATTATTGGTATCTACTTATGTTGTTACATTATTGATAAAAAAAAAATAATAGTTAAATGAATTTTTCCTTTGTTGTTTTTAGAAGACACTGAAACGAAAAAAGTAATTCAGAATGCGTGATAATACGAGGGTCTGATGTATTTTTAATTTGTGGATTTTTATCTTATTTTATTTTTAGCTCAACATTGTTCAGAATTTCTCCTTTGTCTTTCCTTTGTCTTTCCTTTTCTTTTCCACTACACAGTTTTTGTTCTTAAAATTCAAGATTAAAACTACATTATAAATGTTTTGCGGACCATTAGTCTGTCTGTATATTTTCATTTGACGCATATATTTCAAAAATGCGCAAATGGATTTTGTGTTTTCTAACTATTTTCGGCATTTACTTAAAACTTTGATAGAGACATAGCGTATTACAATTATTGCTATCTACTTACGTTGTTACATTATTGAAAAATAAAAATTAATAGTTAAATGAATGACGTATTTTAAATTTGTGGATTTTTACCTTATTTTCTTTTTAGCTCAACATTGTTCAGAATTTTTCCCCTGTGTCTTCTTTTCTTTTCAACTTCACAGTTTTCGTTCTTAAAATTGAAGATTAAAACTATTTTATACATATTTTGCGGACCAATAGTCTGTCTGTATATTTTCATTTGATGCGTATATTTCACAAATGCGCAAATGGATTTTGAGTTTTCTAAATATTTTCGGCATTTACTTAAAACGTAATAGAGACATAGTAAAAAGAAAATATAAAAAGTTAATATTGCATTTTCAGAAAAATACTATCTATTTTCGTTAACTTGAATAGTACTAATGTGTTTCTGAGTTTAAGGAAATAGAAAGGATTAAATTAAATGCAACAGCAGCATAACAAATGTCTTGTTAAAGACGAACTTTTGAAAGAATTCGAATACAAGTGTCCTATTAAATATTATCTTACTATCCTATTAGTATAAAATATTCTATGTAGTTGTATGCATTTGTGTTCAGTTAATTTAAATTAATTGCATATTTATCAATTTTCTTTTCATTAGAGAAACCTTTCCAGACAAAGTTTCCTCAATAATTGAGATTTCAGAATCAATTTCATAACCATTTACAAATAGACTACTTCAGTTAATTTTGTTTCATAAAAGTTAAAAGCATTTTAAAATTTTTAGAATAAAGCATATTATGAAATACGTATTTTACTTTGATCTAAAAGTACTGTATATCATTCCCTTGAACAATACTCAATAACAACCAAGAACATTTGGGTTTTAAATTTTGAAGTCATGCGCTGAGCAATATTACTCAATGTCATCATATATACCTTGTGAAACGTTTACTTTTTATTTTTCCATAGATAATATTAATTAATCCACTGTTGTTTAAAAATAAATTTTATTTACAGAAAATGCATTAAGTTAGTGTGGAATTACATGTGAAATTTATTTTGGAAAAAATATTATTTTATTTATAACACTAGCTGATCCGCCCGGCGTTGCCCGAGCCCGTGTAATAAACTTAAATTTCTTGAAAAACGAAACTCTGGCCACGGTCTCCGATGGCTTCGGCTTCGGCACCATATACCGGACATGCTGGTAAGCTCCGAAAAATCTTTTATTTACCCCCTTCCACCGCCAGGGGAGCATTCTGTTCTAAACAAACCTCTTTCCGAACGAACCTGTGAGACAGGTCATCGCTGCCTACGGTACTGTATAGTAGGCGTGCTACAAAATTGAGATTGTTACGAGAAGATGGGAACATTATTAGCCGAGTTGTTGAAATAAGGCACACTTAGAGAAAATAACCTTGAGTGAGGTGCCGGGGGGGGGATGTTCAAGTGTCCTTCAGGAAATGACTAATTGGGAGAACCATTATGCATCTTTAAAAATTCGTTCGCTCTGTTAAGCTAGGAACTTAATTACAAATTTGGCTTAAACTATTATTCGGAAATAGTGGTAACCGCTTCTCATAAATTTACTTTAATGTTATAGAGGGTGACTATTAAGTTAATTATAATGTTTGCAATCACTTGCGTTGAAATCGGGAAGATAATTGCGGAGGTATGGAAACGGGGCGTAGTTAGAGCAAAAACCTTGAAGAAGGTGCCGGGGGGGAAGCGGATGTTCAAGTGCCCTTCAGCAAATAACTAATTAGGAGGATCACTACACATCTTTAAATAATGATTCATTTGGTTAAGATAGAACTTAATTTGAAATTTGGCTTAGACTATTATTCGGAAATTCTGGGAACTGCTTTCTAGAAATTCACATTGAAGCTATGAATACTGATTTTTACGAAAATTTAGTAAAAATGGAACTAGTTTGGAGACAATAAAACAACAATTAAACTCTACGGGTGAAGAAAAAATGTTTAAAATGTTAAATGTAATTAGACCCTTACCCCTCTCCCTCAACGCAAGTATAGCAAATTATCTGTTAAATAAAGCTTTCTGTATTAATAATCTCTAACATAATAATATATGTCATGTAAAAAAAAAAGAAAACCCTTAAACCCAGATAATTATCATGAAGAAAAAAGTGCCTGGAAAATGTTTCAAACAGTGTAATTTGTCACGTGCAGGTGGCGCTACATTAACATGGCTGTACGCCGGCGACTGCAATCCCTATTGACACTATTTCGTTAGAAATCATTATCTATGCCCCGCTACTCTGGCTTATTTAATTACTTCTATGAAGACTCTATACAACCAACCAACCCAAGAAAAATGACTTTTTTTTATGACAGTTCTTTGTGGATTTTAATTAATACTTCAGTAAATAAATAAAATATTAAATTTTTGAGTCTCAGATGCATCCGGACAAGAATTGGACTATCTAAATCTAAATTTTCAGGCTTCTAGGTGGGCTAGATTTTCCTAGCCATCGCCAACAGATAGACACACAGAACGAAACTTTATTTTATTAGTATAGATTAAAAAAAATTGTAAGCATCAAAACTTTAAACATGGCTAAAAGAAACAACGATTGAAGCATATGAGCGTCTGGGGATTTTTCTGTATTTTCATAAGGATGCTTGTAAATCTCAGGATATATATATTTAATCGCGGTTTTATGCTATAATATATTTCACATTCCGTCATTCAATATACTTTTTAAAACATAATTCTGCTAAAAATATTTTTGTCTACAGACAATTTAATATGATTTCTGGAAATGGAAAAACTCGGGACAGCCGTCTGTAGGCCGTATTAAGCATTCAATATGACGATAAAACATCATAAAGTGTAGTTGCACAATTTTGTGCAAAACCGTTTTGCGAATTTCAATATATTAGGCGCCTAGCTTTATAGTTGTGGCACAATTTGCCCACTTCATGGCTATAAAATATTTTAAAACCTAAAGTAAATGTATGTATATTAATAAAGCATAATTTATCTTATTATACGCACAAATTTTGAAAACAACTACAGATTCATGCCATTGCTATTCGTATAACTGTGGATTAAAATTGTTCATGCAATGAACCTCGATGGTGCATTACATGGATTTCTGCTGCTTGATACTGAACAATTCTACCGCTCGCAGTGCCTTCTGTAATGATATGTGTAATAAATGGCAAAACCATTCTTCAAATTTTAAAAGTTTAGAATTCAAATCAGTTATATGGTATATAAATATTAACTTAAGAAAGAAGAATTAAGTTCCTCTCGTAGATTGTGAAAACATCACGCTGTGACTCGGGAAAATATCAAGGAAACTTTTGAAGAAGTATTCGGTTATATATAAATTCAGGTTTCACAGGTTTTACAGCTTATGAACTCACATTCAAGCGTTTCATTTCTGTTCAGTACTTGTATTTTATCAACGTTGTCTTCGTATTAAAAAAAATTCCAAATGCTTCATTAACTTTCATAATATTCTCAAATAAAAACATTTTAAAAGAAAAAAAATGCAAATAACACTGAAAATTTCAAAATCTCACTAATCAATCCGCGAAAAAGGCAATGGGAAGCTAAATGATGAGTGCCTTTTTTTAGAGGTATTACTGCAGGATATATAATAAATGTGACGAAAATTTAATATTTTATTTTAATAGGTTTTTTTTCACTTTTTAGAAATCGATAATTGATTATGACATATGTAAAGTATAATACTATCAGAAAATATGACAGATAATACATTACCTATTTAATGCAAATGGGAAAACCCAAATGCAAAATCCAAATGCTTCGAAAATTGATAAGTTAGTATCTAATTTCCTTTGAAGCAAAGAATTCCAATGCGCTTTGGAAAAAGATTTATCTCCACGAGAGATTCACTGTGAATTTTAGTCTTATTTTTGGATGCCAAGGGTTTGTATCTTTATCTTACAACCCTAAAGAAAGTATAAGAAGTCGCCCGATAGTGCATATTTTATTCCCTGGAGATAAAGACACGTACAACTTTCGTAGTGTAATGAATTTTTATACAAAATAATAAGCTTTAATGTGTACGGGTATTTTTATACAGCATGTTTCTAAACTATTGGAACAAATATTTGGGAATAATAATACACATTAACTCTCTGGCCGCCGAGAAAAAGGGCAAATTTGTAATGTTGTTTTCTCCTTATTTTTTTTTAAATGCTAAAAAAAGATGAATTTTCAAACTTGATATAAAAAAATTACGTATATGAGTATAATACTTGGTAGTATTAATCAACACTCGATGTTTATATTTGTAGACTTATATTAATTTAAACAATGCTTCGATTCCTGTGAAACCTACAGCATAGTGAACGGACATATCAGTTCACGGTGGCAAACAGGTTAAGAAAAACTTTTTTTTTGCATGAAAACCAGGATCGCAATTTAATTATTCAGCCAAAATAATACAATGTGTTTCAAACTACAAGCTGAACATGAATTTCCATTTACAACTTTAACAACACTAAATTCTAGTCATATTTTCTCCAGATTAGTTTTGTATGCAGTATGATGACATCATGGGAAGTGCTCGGAGTGCATTATCGTTTAGTCGGTGACACCGTATGCATTTGCACAGTCACTTATCAAAAGCATAATTTTAATGATAAAAATTATTAACAAATCATATTTTAAAAATATGAGTTGTGAACTATGCCAATTTTTATATAAAAAGAGTGATCACTATAAAAAACATGGGTTTGTAAGTTTACAGTATTCCAATTATTATGTTTCAAGATATAACGAAATTTTACTTTTCGAAGGTGGAAAAATACCATATTTTATTACCGTTCAATCACATATGTGAAAATCGAAAACTGAATTCTAAAAATTATGTGAAAAATTCCTTTAAATCAAATTTAAGAAATGAGCATTTTTTTTTCTTTATTTTATCTATCAATTTCTTGTACAATTTTACTTGGCTGATCTGGAAGTTTTGTCTTTGAGATCTTAGCTTCATTTTTTGTGTTGATATACACATAATACTTTTTTGATAAATTTATGGAGATTTTAAAAAGGGTATATAAATGCATTTTTCCGGGCTATCTTGATAGAAGGAATTCAAATATGGTTTCCAAAGTGGGTGTTACCATTTAAAAGACAACAATAATTAATATGTGGACACACAGATCTTTCAAAAGTTGCATTCATATTCTCAAATTAGTTAACATTCCAAGTCTAAGTGGTGTAATTTGGTGTAATTTTATCGTAAAATGTTATTGAATAAAGGAAGGTGTTTCTTTTTTTATACTGAATGGTACATTCCAAATTACGGTGTATCAGAGATGCTTGGATTCGATTCATTTTCAGCACTTTCCGTAATGCCATCACATTTCACAGATAGAAAACTGACTTATTAAAAATACCGTTGCAATAACTCGTTTATTATTAAATTATGAACAAATATATGAATTTTGCTATGAGTAATGTGTTTTTTTGACAGAATAAGTGCATTACGATCCTGATTTACAATATATTCTTTTCTTTTGAAGTGTATTATATTTGAAAATATGCAGTATTGGTGTAGAAACACCTTGTAAATTGTTGTCTTAGTTACCGTTATGTTAAAGAAAATACATAATCGATGATAAATTAGAAAAAAACAATTTATGAGTGATGTGGCTTGCATGATATTTATATCTAACATTATAAATTCCTATTTTATATTAAAAAAAGTTACATTAGTATAACATTGTAAGTAGAAAATTATACTTCCACATATGAAAATGTTATCGCATACAGATTGCAAGCAAGTATATTTTTAAATACAGATAAGTAAAAAAAAATATTTGAAGGAAAAAGTAGATGATCTTCTTAATCGGAAAACTTTCTCTTATTTAGAATGTTACATTGCATTTGAAAATACACTAAATACATTAAACAAAAATCTGTCGCGTCACATTCACAAACTTCCTTTTTAAGTTTGTATCCGCACACGCAATACGTTTATTTGTTACATTTTCATGAAGAGTTCATAGTACTTGAATTGTTTGAAAAGTGCACGTGAATAGCAAACCCAATACTTTCCCAGCTTTTTTCTGATATTGTAAATGGTTCCAATGTCCTCCCAACATTCATTAAATATTTGTTTTACTGTGAAAATATTTAAAATGAATTCAATACTGCAAATACAGGGTATTTCTAAATGAATATCGGGGTTTTAACGCTTGGTAGTATTTATTACATACAACTTAAAATTACAATTAATACATAAAATGAAAGAACAACTCAAACAGTTTTACGTACAAGCTTACAAGTGTTCAATGTGAACACCTTTCGTCACACAGCACACATGAAGTCGATAGCTCAGTTTTTCCCAAACGTTAATTAGTGTTCGTGGGATAATTGTTGCAACAGCTGCCTCAATCCTGTTTCTTAGGTTGGATAGGTCAGCTGGTAGTGGAGCCACATACACTCGATACTTTATGATCCCCAACAGGTAGAAATTACATGGCGTCAGATCATGTGATTCTCTGGCCGTCAGATCGGTGAGCGTAGAGTGGCGTTTGGGAAGAACTGAGCTATCGACTTGATGTGTGCCGTGTGACGAAAGGTGTTCACATTGAACACTTGTAAGCTTGTAAGTAAAACTGTTTGAGTTGCTCTTTCATTTTATGTATTAAGTATAATTATTTTTTTTTATAATAGATACTACAAAGCTTTAAAACCCCGATATTCATTTAGAAACACCCTGTATATTGTTTTTATATTGAAAATATTTGTAATGGAACGCCAATATTTCAGAAAATCGGTACGTAAATCTCAGAATGTATAATTGTTAACCTTTTCTCAACGAATTTATAATGAATATTGTCGTTTTAGGAATATCTACATCTGTCTTTTACTGAAATTTAAAATTTAAAAACAATTTGATTGCCAATTTTTCATACACATTGTGCATTGTTTAGCAACCACATTTCTTGTTTGTTTAATGAATGCCTATCTAAGTAGCGGTACTTCTATTTTTATTTCTAATCTTGTTTTATTAACGGATTGTCTTGAATCAATATGTATCAACGTAATATCTTCGGATAAGTCTCAAAAACAGGCATAGTCTCAAAATAGTGAAAATTTTATAAGGTATATTTTATCAGAAGGCATTTATAATCCAGACTAAACTGATCAGTCTATTTCTATTTTTTTTTCTCATTTCTTATAAAAGTGTACTTATATTTATCTCAGTTATAAAAAATTTACGTATTAAATATAAATTACATATCTTACGAAGTTTACATTCCCTACTCTAAAAGGAAATTTCAAATAAATTTTAAATTTATTTACTCTCAACGTTTTTTTTAAAGTAAGAAAATTTTCCACAAAGTGCCTCACAAAACTTCTTAAAATGATAAGCGGTAAATAAAATTTATTTCATAAAGAAAATAGAATTTCATTTTTTTTCTTTTGTGCTTTACTTAGGAATTACTTTTATAATTTTTTTGCCACTTCCTGTGTTTCTGTTTACTAAGATAAACTTATGCCTTCTTCGGATTTTTAGAAAAGTTTTTTGCAGGATTTCCCCCGTAATTCTTTATTATATTTCCGTTTGCTGAAGAAAATGTTTTGTTTGAGAGCATACTTATAGTTTTCTATAATAAAATTATTAAAAATGGTTTTTAAATTGTGAATTGTTTTAAAAAACTAAGGATAAACAAAACCATTTCCATTAAAATGACAGATAAAATAGACCCCCCTTGAAATTGTCATTATTATTATTAAATAGATTGCAAATTCCTCAAATTTCAATTCCATAAAATGTATTAGAATTTTCGATCTTTAGATTAAAAAAGAACGAAAAATCATGCATCAAGCACAGAATATGAAGCATTTTCTAACACTTCCAGAAAACTTTAAATACCATTAAATACAATAATTACCATTGCACGCTTTTTAACAAAACGTTTTGCTGTGTGGAGCTCTTTGACATCCAGAGGAACCTCCTTTCTTTCTTTTATACATTCACTAAGAAATCAGAAAATAAATCCAAAAATATCATTTATCTTGTTATAATTATTATTTTAATCAATTTTGTCTTACACAAAATAATTAAAAAAACAGTGAAAACAGACATGCAGCTATCATAGTCACTGATATTTCTGTTTTTCAGTTCTTATGAAACTTCGTTGGAATTAACTGCTGTGGGAATGCTTCCCTCATGACAGTCCTTTTCCTGTAGGAAAACGGTCCACTCATTTATTCCAGCTCACCATAATTTATTCAAGCTTAGCTTATCAGGACTAACGTCTCTGAACGGAATATCAGCACGATTTAATGCAAAGGCGTGCATACTTTGATAAACATTTTTAAAACGAATGTAAATTAAAACATGGGTTGTTACATTTTACCAGTTTCCACTTTTTCGGGCACAGATAATTTTAAGTAAGACAAGCAGTTTTCAAGATCGCGATTCTCATAACTTAAAATATAATTTAATGTGTTAACATACGACAAAAACACTTTAGCTATACTGTTTGTGTTAGTATAATTACGATTAACACTAAATTTTTCAGTAAGAGATTTTCCGCGTGACGTGAAATATAAATTATTTTCTTTTCCTAATTCATTTGATAAAAATCACTTATATCCATTCCTCATAATGGTGTTAAAAGCTGTTTCTTTATCCAGTGGTTGGTATAATTTTTCTGATACTAAAGTTTCTTTAACAATCTCGAAATCCTTTCATAATTTTAAATGATAATCCCTGCTTAGTCTAGTTGACAAGCAGGGGTTATTATTATTAATTGTCACTAGACATGAATGAAACTGTTCATAAATCTAATGTGGATGTTTCATAGCTGTTCTGAAAAGCTCTAAAGAGGAACAGGACGTTGGTTGAAACCTTCTTAAGAGTCAGTCTTTTATTTTATTTTTTCATAATTCGCGATATCCTTGTAATATAAAACAGTTATTGCGTTAGAGGCTTTATCTCCAGATAGGTATAAAAGAATTTCTGCTTTATATTGTACAAAAACATTCTTAGTGTTAAAGGCTCGTTTTAAAGAAAGAAAGACCTAACCCCCCTCCATACGTCAGGACGCATAGAACATTTTACAGGTAAGTGCGATTATTTTCTTGATATAATGTTTCCGATTTTATTTCGCTTTCAATACTAGTAGATTTAGTTTCGAATCTAATTTTAGCCAGTTGTATTTTATTTTTTACCTTTCGAGTCTGATTTTTTTGTTCATTTTCTGTTATTTATGTTTTCGATTTTCAATTACAATATTTACTGTCTATGTTACAAATGATTCCTTATTTTTATATATATCACAGATTTCAAAAATTTCTATTGAATTAGAAATGGTCATTTTATCATCAATAGTTATAATTATATCCGAGGCAATAATCCTCAAATCTTCTTTTTCATCACCCCAGAAAAGTCTAAAGTACATTTTTTTTTCTATTCTAGGGCGTAATCTACGTAGTCGACGGACCATTAAATATTAAACAAAAATTTTAATGCACTCTCCAATCAATAAACACTCATTTTGAAAGAAAATTATCTATTTAATTTCAGAACAATGTCAGGAAGGTGCCGCTGGTTACAGATCCATAATGAAACTGAGTTGCTACCGAATAAAACTCAGACGGTAAAACATAATGCCAAAACACATGGCATAAAGATAACTGAACAATTGTAATCAAATAAGTACCACAGACAGAAAAGCATCACGATAGGCAGTGCAAGGGGTTTCCAAGTACACGTACTGAAATCATTTTATAAATATATTTTCTGGTTCCAATTTTTTTCTTCTGTTAAAAACTGTGTCAAGTATGTAAATGATATAATTGTTATACATTTTACACTGTTATGATCATTAAGAAAAATGTCTTCCATGAAATCAAAAACAAAAAAATTAATGTTTTTGTGCATTATTATAACATTTCATAAACAGAACATTAAGTATTCTTTTGTAAAATTATAATGCAGAATACTTTTACATATTTTATAATAACAGCAAAATTAAAAAAATGTATTCTTTCTATGTATTTAAATGTATTCTTTTCCATTACTTTGAGGTTGATCAAAATTGTTTTTATTAAGTAGAAGTTAATTTGTGGTGAGAATTGCTCGTTTTAAAGATTTTGATGCTGTTTTAGATTTGAGCACATTTCCATAAAATAAGCAACACTGATATTTAATTTTATTGTTTCAATATATACTATGCTACATAGTTATATGTATAGGGTTAGTAAGAAATAAGTTTCCCACATCAAAGAGTTCTGGAGTACATTCTACTGCCCCAAATGAGATAAAACTAGAACTACAGATAATTCAAATAAAGCGCTTGACATTTATTAAATAAAAAAATAAAAAAAACCTAAATTCACCAATAGATGTCACTGAACACGATTCGTTTTTACTTGCATATATTTAACATGTCAAACAGTATTCGCGTTACAACGCAAGCCGATTGGCATTATTTGATGGATAAGAAGAATGAGGACTGGGCGCGAGCATTTATTATTTATCCGGCATATCATGCCTATGTTACAAGAAAAAGCTCTGCTGTATAAATTGTTTTACCAGAACCAACAATACTCCGTTATACCAACGGACTGATTGCAGCCGGGACAGACTTTCACCAGAAAAAAAATGAATTGAAAATCTAGCTTTTTTTCTGATACAAATTCTACGTGAATAAGGCGTTTATATAAGGATTCGTTTTTACTGGTGGAAGATTGATGTATAAGAATGATGGGAAAGCTCTGTCTTAAAGAAATGTGAGTACCTTACCCATATTTGTAACGTCAAATAATAATGATAATGCATAGTGAAACGCAATTCAAAAAAATCTAATAAAACAAATCATTTTACATGATAAAATTTCTTTTTTGAAATTTTACCTTTTTTTCACGATCTAGAGCATAACTAAAACAAATAGTACATCTTTTTAGTTTAAAATATAAAATTGCGCATTATAGGATTCATAATTTGCATCCCGGGCTTTCCCCTCTAAAGCTATCTCTTCTCGTACGCATATCTATTTACTTAAAAATATGAATAGGTTGATTCCAGATTCTATTGGTTAGTAAAATTCCAAAGACATCTCATTTGAACGCTTCCATTCATACAAAAAGGAGAATACTTGAATGTTTGAAACAGTTAGGTTCTACTGAGAAGTACAGCTGAGCGCAGAAAAAATTTGAAAAATTACATGTATCATAATAATAATACTGTATAATGTATAAACAATGTAGATTTAAAGATGTTTAAAATCTGTTTAAACCTGTATAAAGAAATAATAAAAACTCATTAAAAAGATAAGAGACATTTATACACGCTTTGTAAAAAAGACTGTTTACATTTTTCACTTCACGAACTATGGTAATTATGAACACATGGATTAAAATTTCATTATTTTAACATTATGCTGCAAATTATTCGATTACAAAAAAAATATATTAAAATAATTTTATTTTATCTTTTCTTAAAATATATTAACAAATCCATGTACACACGCATGCATTAATTAAAAATTTAGGAAAATAATTATCTGTTTTTAGTTGACCATGATTTTTTCAACAGAAAAGCTAAAATAAAATTATTTTAAAAATATATTTATTAATTGATAATTTCATACACAGACATTTTCTATTAATTTATAAGCTGACTTTGTTTAATTGTTTTATATTCCATCGAAAATATCCGATTTTTTAATAATTAAGAAATTATAATTAATATATATTTTTAAATAGTTTCGTTAATATTTTTTCGTCAAATAATTATGAATTCTAAATTATATTATAAGTATAAATCAGTTTTCTCAAATTTATCAGTTTAATGTGTTACATTTGAACATTTCTACTATAGGTGTTTGAAAGCAAATAGTACATCTTACATGTTAGGTGTCAATAAATATTATTAACCAATAATTGATTTCAGGCGAAACATTATGAAAATTACCCTTTGCAGATTTGTCAATTGTGTAACTATGAGAATTTTTCGTATGCCACATTGCTGAGATAAAAATCTTCAAATATCTAAATTTTAATTTAGAAAGATATCTCACGCAAGTGGTCTCACGCAATTTTTCATTAGAAATCGTTTTCATTTTGAACAAATCTTTCCAATAAATTTTCCTATTTTTTAACCACTGCGGCTCATACGATTTATGAAAAATATTCTGATAATCATTTAAGATATTTTTACAAATGATTTTTAATTATTTAACTAATTTGTTAATAAAAAACAAATCATTTTACCGAATCATTTAACCGATTAACACACAGTACGTATGCTATTTCAGGGACTCGTATTATTTGTCTGTAAGCCGTAAGTACTAGAATAGCGTTCTTGCTCAGTTATACACTTTCTTTGAGTACTGCTTTTGAAAAAAAAAGAAATCTTCGCCTTATTTAATTATGGACATTTTTCGGTTAAATGAGGAAAATTATCATTCGAAAATAGTTGTATTTCCACATTTTTTATTAGTTTATTATATGTTACAAAATATGACACCCTTTGGACCAAATTGTTCAGAAAAAGAAAATGTTAAATCGGTAAACTAGACATATTGTGAAATTTACTACTTTTTTATTCCCAAACTCAGTATGGTTTTTTGTTTCTCATTTTATCCCAAAGCAACATATTTTTTGTTAGACAAACAAGAATGATTTTTTTTCCCATGCTATTATTATTCTTATGTTACGATAAAAAAAAAATTCAGTGTGAGAAAAGTTTTCTTTTGGGATCATAAATTTTGTTTCAAAAACGAAATTATAGTTTCTGGGTAACTCCTGATAGGAAAGCAGCAAAAACAGATAAAATCAAGACATGAAGAAATTTACGAAGATTGGGTCATTTTCTGTTAAAAGACAGATTGATCAAGAACGATACTTTTTCCTTTGTCAGTGAAAAAACATAAAACATTGAAATACTTTTTATTTAGTAAATAAAAAATAAAACATAATTATATTTTACTAAATTTAAAACTGTTAAATATGGTTTAAATATTTTGCTAAATAAATGTATGCTATTTCTACTGAAAAAGTAAGATACAAGGTGCAAAATGTTAACTATCGCCGACCTTTAATTTCTCTACCATTGGTTGTAGACATATAGTTCCAATTACAAAAGTGTTTCAATTAAGGTAAATATTCATGATGTGGCGTTAATTAAAGTAAAAAATCATTTTTTTTAAAATTAAGAAATCTAACTTTTTGTACGGTCCCCCGGTCCCTATAGTTATATTTAGTAAATGTTTGCACATATCATGACAAATACAACACAAAAAGTTTGACTTCTGTACGACAAAAAACGACACGGTTATTAAATTTCAAAGTTTGAGATTTTTTCACATGATTTTGTCTTTCATTCAGGAATCAGTTAAAAAATGAATTAGAGTAATTCGAAATCAGGAATTTATCGAAATCAGGGTGCAATGTCCTTTTTACAGCACAACTACTTTTAGCCGGTATTGCTAAATCGGTGTATCACCAAAGAGGGTTATTTCATCTGAAAATTTGAGCTGACTTTGAGGGGTCGTATACAAGGCGAAGAACGAAATATTGAAATTAAACAGAAAATAAATATCAATTTATTATCATATTAGAAAACGGTCTACTATAAAAAATGAATACATCAAATACCGAAATCTACTAGAGTTACAGATCAAAGTGTTTTCTATTAGTGGCAATGCACAATTGAATGCGTGACAGTACTCAGTCCTGGACACGTTGGAGCATAGCAGGCGAAACCACCTTTAACCGGTATCGCTAAAACCGGGTATCACCAAAGTGTTTTTTTTTCATCTAAAAATTTAAGCTAACTTTTAGGGGTCAAACTACATTCAAAAGTCAAATTAGGCAATGTTGAAATCAGGAGGTGTCCCAGGAAGGACATTCCCCCGCTTCCCCCCGGAGTAATGAAATGTCCCTCCCGAAAAATGTTACATTTTGTGTTTTCAATGGTCAAAAAGTGCAACTTCTCCCCGGAACTATATAATGTCCCCCCGCTGGTGAAAAGTGTCTGAATTCAACACTGAAAGTAGATATTTGTTATCGGAAAATAAAACCTTCCGCTCTTTTGAAAATGCATCGAGTCTGTTTTGATTTTATCAAAATAGGGTTGAGTCGAGTTTGTTTAGCTGCGTTTGGCTGAGTGCCAATCTTAGTGACCGCCTACAAGAGAACGCAAACTAGAACTTCGGAAAATACTCATATCAGCGTAACACCCCTTTCGATTGTAGAATCGTCCCAGAGTGTTAGGCGCGGTTTCCAAAAACGAACAATAGATTCGACATCAGTGAAATAAAATATACTCACTAAAAACTTGATAAATGACAGCGTAATGCAAACGACCAACCGAAATATAACGAGCATGAAAATCAAGATTATGTAAATTACAATAGTACCGCAGCACAACGCGTTCGGGATAAAACACGAACCACTTTCAGTGGACATGCTAGTCAGCGCAGAGATTGTGATAGCAGGCTATACGTACACGCATACCGAATTTCTATACCGAAATGATACTTATATATGGTGAATATCAAGTATCATTGAATCGGTGTATATCACATATCGGTGTATACTTATATCGTTGAATATCAGTATGGTGAATATCAAGTTTGGTGAATATCAAGCCAGAGCGGCCTCTAACGCATGAATCTATAACTGATACATTGCACCGTCTTAGCGAAATCGGCTCTGTTGTACCACGACCCAGAACAAGTAGACGAGCGAGGTGTAATGTTCGAGTGGTGTAATGTTCGGAGGAGGTTCTGGCATTCTCCCTTTTAAATCCACAACTGCGCACAGTGCAAATAAGCGGGTAAGTGGATATACGCGTCAGCAAGTCTAGCATTTGTTACATGCACCTGGTGCGCATCCATACCATCCGACACTGATGCAAGCATTGATGCTGGGTGACCACGCACGAACATTTGATTATTGTAATTTCATGCTCAACAGCTTAGAGGAAAATCTCTCGTTCCTTTGTGACATTCTGTGGACAGATGAGCCAACGCTTACACGGTATGGCATTGTGAACGTGCAAAATGTGCATTACTGGTCTCTGGAAATCCTCACATCGCACAGTGTGGTATTTAGTCCCAAAACATGGCCAAAAATGATTTTTTTAAAAATCGGTTTCCTACCCTGTATATTATTCCTCAAAAAGTTTAATAGTTACTGCATCCAAAGGCGAAACATGCAATGCACTAGCACGACACAGCGCTCCACGCGATCAGTCCAAAGTTGCCGTCCGATTCCAGTGGTCCTGTGATTTTATGATGCGCTCTGATTTTAGTGTTTTAAAATCTCTTGTAGTTTTGTGTCTAAACAATTTAGTGGTTGTTGTTGTGATGGATTATTCTGAGCCGGGTATGTACTTTACACACACTACATTTACCTAATGAATATCCTGCGGATTTTTTGTTTATAGGGTCGACGACTTATGTATAGCTAATAGTGGCATAAATAATTATTTATAATATTTAGAAAGGATTTTGTTATATTTTTAAACATATTTAAGCGATGAAAACTATTGTGTAACATGCAGTACTTAGTATACAAGGCAATTATGAAAAAAGCAGCCGCCCGAAACCGCCCCCCTATTTTTAACGAATTTTTTTGTTGGTTCCTACAATTTTTTATATAAATTACTGCTATTTATTTTTTGTATTTATTTTTGTAACAGGGCCTTCTGAATTGAGATCTATGACTCGAAATGAGTTGTATACCATCATGCAATACTCAAATGAGTCAACGTTTCATGGAAATCATCAATTTATGGAGTAAGAATTATTGAGAAATTATTCTGAAGGTGATCCAAGGATTGCTGAGATGAAGCAAGTTCTCCTCAGCTTAACTCTGCGTTATTAAAAATCAGTTTAAACAAAAATGGGTAGCTACTCATAAAAAACAAGGACAATATATGGAGAAAACAATACTGATACAAAATTAATACAGAAGAATTTGAAAAATATTGCTAAAAGACGGCTGAACTGTATGTGTCGCTATATGGTTTTTATCCCATGTCCCTACAATGCACAATGTACTTCGTCATGGAGCAGACGTTATGAAAGAAGCTATTCTGCCAATAGGCCAACTATCTGAAGAGGCTGCAGAAGCTCGCAATAAACATATTAGGTCATTTAAATTAAACTACAGAAGAAAGTTTTCGCGAGTGGCCTGTACATTGATGTCCTGAATTGGCTTCTTTTAACTTCTGACCCCCCTAATAACTGGCCTGAAATGCAACACAAACAAGAAAAGAAAGCCCTTATCTTCTGAAGTTTTACATCTGTTATCAGAAAGTGATATTACAAATGTTAATATTCTTAAAGACAGTAATAATGATGAAACTGATGAATAAATACTTTCATTTATAAATAAGACTTTATTTTACCGTTTTCACTCTACAATTCAAATAAAAAAGAAAACTGCTCAGTTAAACTGAGGACATTGAGCGCACAGGCTTTTCACACTAATTGTATATTATGCTCTTGCTTCTCGAAAAATAAAGAAATCGACTATATATTAAGGGGGATCATTCCCCCCTTTATATTTAACCAATGAACCCCAAAAACTAACCAGAGAAGTGTCTTATTACTATGAATATATATACAAAATTTGAAGAAAATCGGATAATTCTGCATGAAAAACTTATTTATCTAAATTAAGGGGGAGTTAGCCCCCCGTTCCCCCCCTTTATATTTAACCAACGAGCCCCCAAAACAAATCAGAGAAGCGCCTTATCACAATGGACCTATAAACAAAATTTGAAGCAAAACGGTTATTTCTATCAAGAGTTATCGCGTTACGTACATACATACGTACATACATACATACATACGTACGTACATGCATACGTACGTACATACAGAACCAACGGGCACATTAGATCTCAGGCTTTGACAGCCTGTGAGCTAATAAAAACGTAGATGTGTAGCTTTTAGAGGCATAAAATAATTTTGGCCAGGTTTTGGGAGTAAATACCACACGGTGCATCGCCCGCAAAGTACGACACCAGATACGCGGGTCAACGAACGCGTGGAGCGGTATATGGGAACTCTTTTTGTTGGACCCATCTTCTACGATGGAAACCTAACGGACGAACTTTACCTGCACATACTACAAAACACGGTACGTGACGGGTATGAAGAGCTGCCTCTCCGAAATGCATGCCGGGTGTGTTTACAACATGTTGAAGCTCCTCCGCATAATGCATCACACGTCTGGTCAACGAATTCGGTCAACAGATCATTGGATATGGTGGTCCGGTAGAGTGGACTCCGCGTTCGTCGGACTTGACTGCCATGGACTTATACCTCTGGGGATACATCAAGGCACTGTGACTGAGCCTACTTCTCTGGTTGATCTGAAGCAGCGCATCATCCTCGCTTGTCATACAGTTACACCTGCTATGATCCAACGTGTCCAGGATTCAGTACTGTCACGCATTCAATTGTGCATTGCCACCAATGGAGAACACTTTGAGTAGTATCTCTAGTAGATTCCGGTATTTGATGTATTCATTTTTTATAGTAGACCGTTTTCTAATACGATAATAAATTGATATTTATTTTTCTGTTTAATTTCAATATTTCATTCTTCGCTTTGTATACGACCCCTCAAAGTCAGCTCAAATTTTTAGATGAAACAACCCTCTTTGTTGATACACCGATTTAGCGCTACCGCTAAAGGTAGTTTTGCCGTAAAAGGGACATTGCACCCTGATTTCGATCTCGAATCACTCTAATTCGTTTTTAACTGATCCCTGAATAAAAGACAAAATCATGTGAAAAAATCTCAAACTTTGAAATTTAATAACTGTGTCAATTTTTGTCGTACAGATGTCAAACTTTTTGCGTTTTATTTGTTATGATATTTGCAAACATTTACTAAATATAACTATAGGGACCGGGGAACCGTATAAAAAGTTAGATTTCGTAATTTTTATAAAATTGATTTTTTACTTTAATTAACGCCACAACATTAATATTTACCTCATTTTAAACGTTTTTATAATTGGAACTATATATCTACAACCAACGGTTGAGAAATTAAAGCTCGGCGATAGATAACATTTTGCATCCTGTATATTTCCTTCATAAAATCAAGGGAAGTGCGTATTTCTGAATTCATTCTAGAGTGATCTATATTTTTTATCCTTTTAATTTTCTGTTTTTTGATACACTTGATTTTTAATTGAATTTATACTTTTAAGCTACATTTAAAATCTTGTATACTGTTAACTAAATTACACTGTGATATGAGATTTGTGTTTCTTATTTCAGCCTAGAGGGATGTATGTTTTTTACTCTTTAATTTTCTTTTTTGGGGTACCCTATACCCTTAACAACATTTATACTTTTAATCTACATTTAAAATTTTGGGATATGAGAATCCTGGTCCTTATTTTATACTAAACTTAGCTATTGTTTTGTTTGTTGTTAATGGGATATTTAATTATTTATTATATTATATAATTTATACAATATTTTAATATACATACATAGGTATATATTATATGTGTATATATATATGTGTGTGTGTGTGTGTGTAGGCATATTTCTTTATATGAACCAGAAAGTATTTCTGTTAACGAGGCTTTTGTTCACATTTTGCTTACACCAAATAATAATAATAAAAAAATGTGGATCATAATATTTCAGTATGGAAATAGTTTTCGTTTGGGATCATAAGCTTTAATTAAAAAAAATGCTTTTATGATGATATTCTGATAGAATTGGAGAAAGAAGACAGATAAATAACAAGCAAGAAGACATAGACGGAGATAGGTTCATTTTCTATTAAAAGTAGTTTATGACTGGAAAAATATTTTTCCTACCTCAACGAAAAACATAAAACTTTAAAATAGATCTCGTTTAGTAAATTCAAAAATAAAATCTGTATATTTTACTAAATTTAAAATTTTGTGTTGCGTTCCCATATTTTGCTAATTAATTTTATACGAACAGAATTAAGAAATTAGGGACTGTTTGTATTCTTGAAAAATTAAAGATTAATTTCTTAGAACGATTTGTTCATATATATATATATATATATATATATATATATATATATATATATATATATATATATATATAGATATAGATAGGTAGATAGATAGATAGTATAGATAGATAGATAGTATAGATAGATAGATAGATAGATAGATAGATAGATGTGTGTGTGTGTGTATATATATATTGTGTTTTTAAAATAACTGATATAAGGAATTATTTTTTTATATTGCGTATACACTAATGAGAGTTCTTATATGTTGTTTCATTCTAGACCGATATATCTCTATCTATATAATATGCATGTTAAATGAACCAGAAACGGTTTCCGCTGACCAGACCATTTCTATACTTATACATAGAAAAAAGTTCAAGTAACATTAAAAAAATATTTCTCTTTTGGGATCATAAATTTTGTTTCAGAAAAGAAATAATACTTCTGAAGGAGAATGCGGAAAAAGATATATAAAATGAAGTTAATAAGAAATAGACCCAGATTAGATCATTCTCTGTTAAAAGATATTTTAATCACCAACAATACTTTTCCCTATCACAGTGAAAGATGTAAAATGGTTTAAAACTTTTTTGTTCCGTAAATAGGAAATGAAAAGTATTTATCTTTTACTTAAACTCAAAATCTTACACGGGGTTCACATATTTTGCTAATTATAACTAGCTTCATTAAGAATTTAAGAACTATTTATATTCCTTAAATTATTAAACATTCCTATTCCTTATTACATTCTTCAAGAATCTATCTCTATCTATATGTATAAAAAATAATATTGAATCTTTTTTGGTTATTTATATAATAAATTATACTCGCATATAACTTATATACTGATGGAAAGCTAATATTTCCTACTTCTTCCTAAACCAACCTTTTCTTGTAGATAAACTAAAGAAGAATTTATACTTTTATATAACTTACACACTCATAAAAGATACCTGTTTCTTATTTCATTCTAGAACGATAAAGACATATATTTATAAATGACCCAGCGATGAATCTGTTTACGCATCTGTTATTATGCTTATTTTTGGAGAAATAAGAAATAGAATGATTTTTGTCTGCGTTGTAAACGTTGTCATATATATATATTAAGAAAATAAATTTCCGAGCTCCATTAAATTTATTTCATAAAATTTTCTCTTCTAAATTTATTCTACAATCCTAGTTTATTAAATTTTTTCCTATATTAAAAATATTCTACTCATTTCGTTTATTTAATTTCTTTTTCTACTTATAATGCGTATTTTAATATTTTATTCCCTTTCAAAATATTTTTAAAAAACATTTCCCGAAATTATTTTTCTCCAAGTCCTTTTATTTCTCAATCTTATAATGCCGATATTTTATTCTATTAAAGTTATCTGTTTTATACCATTTTCTTTTTCTAATTTTATTCCAAAATTTTATTCGTACGCTTTTCCGCAAGGACCGCGTCAGTACATTCTGCTTCCGGCATTAAAATATAGTTCCTCCCCCATTCGAAACAATGTTTGGCTGTTCCATGTATTCGCATTGCATAAATAACCTTCCGCCACCTTGGTATTTAACACCGAACATGAGTACAGATCCCAGAATATTCGTGGCATTTTTTTTCTTTTAACAACTACGTTGCTATCTCGAAGCGAGTCACCGGAGTATTAGAATGTGAATATAACATTGTTTTGTAAAATGAACTTCGTCTGAAAGAATGTCATGATTAAACGCAAAAGTTTTAGCGGGAAAATGTCCAACGATTTTAAGGGTTGTGGTGGATGCTTCTCAACTGTGATATAGTAAAATAAACCAATAAAATATCTTCTATTATGAAGAATTGTTTTTATTTGTTTGAGGAATGTGCCAGTTTTTGTAACCAAGGCCCATACGCATTATAACGACAACTCCATCAGCTATTTAACAGAGTGATCTAATTATTCATCGAAATGGAGCTTTACCGTACCAAATTAATGTATCATATATATATTTCACTCGTTAAATAAATCATTTTTTTCTGGTAAAATGCCCAACGATTTTAAGGATTGTGGTGGATGCTTCTCAACTGTATTATAGTAAAATAAACCAATAAAATGTCTTCTATTATGAAGAATTATTTTTATTTGTTTGGGGAATCTGCCAGTTTTTGTAACCAAGGCCCATACGCATTATAACGACAACACCATAAGCTATTTAATAGAGTGATCTAATTATTCATCGAAATGGAGCTTTACCGTACAAAATTAATGTATCATATATATATTTCACTAGTTAAATAAATCATTTTTTCTGGTAAAATGCCCAACGATTTTAAGGATTGTGGTGGATGCTTCTCAACTGTATTATAGTAAAATAAACCAATAAAATGTCTTCTATTATGAAGAATTATTTTTATTTGTTTGAGGAATCTGCCAGTTTTTGTAACCAAGGCCCATACGCATTATAACGACAACACCATAAGCTATTTAATAGAGTGATCTAATTATTCATCGAAATGGAGCTTTACCGTACCAAATTAATGTATCATATATATATTTCACTAGTTAAATAAATCATTTTTTCAGGTAAAATGCCCAACGATTTTAAGGATTGTGGTGGATGCTTCTCAACTGTATTATAGTAAAATAAACCAATAAAATGTCTTCTATTATGAAGAATTATTTTTATTTGTTTGAGGAATCTGCCAGTTTTTGTAACCAAGGACCATACGCATTATAACGACAACACCATGAGCTATTTAATAGAGTGATCTAATTATTCATCGAAATTGAGCTTTACCGTACCAAATTAATGTATCATATATATATTTCACTAGTTAAATAAATCATTTTTTCTGGTAAAATGCCCAACGATTTTAAGGATTGTGGTGGATGCTTCTCAACTGTATTATAGTAAATTAAACCAATAAAATGTCTTCTATTATGAAGAATTATTTTTATTTGTTTGAGGAATCTGCCAGTTTTTGTAACCAAGGCCCATACGCATTATAACGACAACTCCATCAGCTATTTAATAGAGTGATCTAATTATTCATCGAAATGGAGCTTTACCGTACCAAATTAATGTATCATATATATATTTCACTAGTTAAATAAATCATTTTTTCTGGTAAAATGCCCAACGATTTTAAGGATTGTGGTGGATGCTTCTCAACTGTATTATAGTAAAATAAACCAATAAAATGTCTTCTTTTATGAAGAATTGTTTTTATTTGTTTGAGGAATCTGCCAGTTTTTGTAACCAAGGCCCATACGCATTATAACGACAACTGAATAAGCTATTTAATATAGTGATCTAATTATTCTTCGAAATGGAGCTTTACCGTACCAAATTACCGTATCATATATACAGGGTGTCCATAATTAAACGACCCTACTTTAAAGTTGGCTACAGACGAAACTATTGGTCAGAAAGTTGTGAAAATTTGTGAAGGACATAATGAAAGAATGGGAATTTGTTCAAGCGAAAGAAAATTTAGTTCAAAATTTCACCACGAGGTGGCGTTTTTAATGATTTACACATTTAGCATACATTTACGATAGTTTACATATTTTATTGCAACGAAACATGTTCCACAAAACGGCCATCATTTTCAGCTACCATCTGGAATCGTAAGATAGCATGTTCCACAGTTGACTGCAGTGTGTTCTGATAGATGCTAAAAACATGTCGCGAAAATGTTTTGTTCAACATATTTTGATGCAATAATATTTGTAACCTATCGTAAATGTATGCTAAATGTGTAATTCATTAAAAAAACGCATGATATCCTTCACAAACTTTCACACCTTTCTGACCAATAGTTTCGTCTGTAGACAACTTTAAAGTAGGGTCCTTTAATTATGGACACCCTGTATATTTCCCTAGTTGAATAAATCATTTTTTCTGGTAAAATGGCCAACGATTTTAAAGATTGTGGTGGATGTTTCTCAACTGTATTATAGTAAAATAAACCAATAAAATGTCTTCTATTATGAAGAATTGTTTTTATTTGATTGAGGAATCTGCCAGTTTTTGTAACCAAGGCCCATACGTTTTATAACGACAACTGCATAAGCTATTTAATTGTATAGTGATCTAATTATTCATCGAAATGGAGCTTTACCGTACCAAATTACCGTATCATATATATATTTCACTAGTTAAATAAATCATTTTTTCTGGGTGACATCTGAAATGAATGAGAAAATATACAGATAAAATCAATAAAAGAAGAAATAGGTGAAGTTTAGGAATTTTCTATTACAAAGCATTTTACTCACGAATGATGTTTTTTCCTCTATCATTAAAAATCATAAAACTTTCAAATACTTTTCGTTTAGTAAATGAAAAATAAAAAAAAAGTTTTTTTTTTCTAAACTTAAGATTCTAAGATAAGTAATGACAGTATTTTGAAATTAGTAACTATTTTTATGCTTAAAATATTAAAAAGTCAATGTCTGGGAGCGATTAGATACATTTTACTTTTTTAATAACCTACATATGAATTTATATTCTAATATAGCTTGTACACCATATAACACATTTGTCTCCCCAGGACATCTTCAGGAAGATTGCGTGTCACATATCAGCATTCCTCCTGCATGCTAAAACAAGGCATAAAAAATTCATGAGGAGGTCCCCAGGATCAGAAATTCTCCACTTTTTTAGCCTCTTAGACAGATTCATCGGACATCTTTCAGATTCCTCCTCAGCAGATTTGCCAGAAGATTATAGCAAGCGATATAAGATAATCCAATGGTTGGAGTATCATTGTTGAGATTTTTTTCCACCACAGCGATAACATGCCGGGACCAGGACTTTAACCTAGGTACTTCGGCTTGCTGTGCCAACGCTCTCCTTACTGAGCTATCCCAACGATATACTGGCTGGCATATTTCACTCTTATTTGTTGGACAGGGCTGCGAACCGGCTTAGTAGGAAGAGCGTTGGCACGGCATATTTTCGCTATATTGGAAAAAAAAAATCTTAACTATGATACTACAAGCAATGGATATAATTTACCTAGTTGAATATACTTTCCTCTGTTTATTATGATATAAGAGAAATTTGAGAAATTTCAATATGCAGGCTGTGCGAAAAAGATTTAAACACACTTTAACACGTTGGAGAAATGTAGTCAATATAAATAGCAAAAATGTAAAAAATCAGGTAAAATTTTAAATTTTGTTCATGAAATAGTCATTAATTTTCAAATAATTGCATTTTTTAAATTTTGATATGACCTCTGAATTTTATAGGATACATTTTATGATATATATCCCATGCTCTGATCAGTGCAAAAATTTTCATTCTTCTACGACCGAAACTTACCAAGAAACTAAACACAGACGACAATTTTTTAGTGTCAAAGATGTTCGAAATTTCAGGAAATTAAAAGTATCATAACTCGGTTCGTTTTGGTCAAAGAATAATTGGATTTTTAATGTTGTTTTTTCAGAGCGTGAAGAAAACGTTTCTAGTTATAACTTATAGCACACCATTGACTGTACAAAAATTTAAAAGATGTAACTTTTTGAAAATCAATGGCAAGTCCATTTCATCGACATAATCTTAATTTATACGTAATTTTGAATATTTTAAACTTTACATTGGCTACGCATCTAGAACAATTAAAAATGTTCAGTGCTTCTGAATTTATGCTTACCCAGTATGTGTATATATATATATATATATATATATATATATATATAAGATGAACCAGCAATGATTTCAGCTGACCAGGCTATTTCTGTTCTTATATGTATTTTAAAAAATAAATCGAGAACATTTTCTTCATGTGGAAATAGTTCTCTTTTGGGATCATAAGTTTTGTTTCAGAATAGAAATAATACATTTTAGTTTACTTCCTGATGGAGAGCGCAGAAAAAGACAAATAAAATCAAGACAAGAAGAAGTGGACTAAGATTGGGTCATTTTCTGTTAAATGACATTTTTATCGTGAGCAATTTTTTTCCTTATCTCAGCGAAAAATATAAAACTTTGAACTATTTTTTGTTTAGCAAATACAAAGTAGGAAATACGTATCGTTTACGAAACATAAAATCCTTTGAGTTCATATTCGTTCAATATTTTAAAGCAGATTATAGCTGCTTTTTTTTTCTAAACGAACTCATTTTCTATAATAAGGATTTATAGCTTTGGATTATTAATTAGTTGGTATATTTTATAAAAATTATATTTTTTATGAAAACGTATGTTTCACTAATTCATAATACATTATTATTGGACATTGCAATAGAAAAAAAGTCAGAATTTTATAGGTAAGAATTGTTGTTTTTTGCTAGACCGCATTAATTATTTGGTTAATATTAATTCATTGAATAATATATTCTGTTGTACGTATTTTAGCGTTTGTTACATTGCATCTAAATTAAAAAGCAAAAATACCTCCATGTGTAACGTACATTGTTACTCCTACATTGTTATATATATATTCACTCCCCCCCCCCATTAAATTAATATTAATAAAAGTAATAATTTAACATTTACGTATTCATCTCTTTTTATTTTTCTATTTATATATTTTTAATATTAATTTATCATTCACATATTCATCTTTTTTTAATTGTATTTATATAATTTTAATTAATATTATCTTCTTATCTTTTAAAGTTTTAAGTTATTACCTCTACATTTATCTTTCCATATTATTTAATATTACTAACTACATACTTTCTCATTTAAATTATTGCTTCTTACCATATTATTCCCCTTTAATCTTCGTATATATTTATTTATTGACTTACATTACCAACTACATTGTCTGAAATTTATATTACGCTTAAGTTTATTTTTTTAAATATAGATGACCGCACTAACAACCGCTGCATTTATTATTTAACACTAAATGGTAGCACTAGGCACTTTCTTTTTTAATACTCTTCTGTATTGATATGTACCATGATCCAGCATTTCCAAGTATTGGGTTTGAACAAACACATGCTAATATTTCTGTCATCTTAATTAATCAAAGTACCACCCTTCCGCATGTACACACCGATGCGAACGAGTTTTTCAATTTTCGTACGCCCCCAGGAACGCCTGGACCGGAATGCTGTTTAGCTCCCTCATCATGGCCCGTGGATCCGCCTCTACCGAGTCGTGATGCTTCCTCTTGAGCGTCGATTTTATTCTCGGGAATAGAAAAATGTCTGGAGGGGCCAAGTCGGGGCTGTAGGGGAGATCAGGCAGCGTTGCCACATTGTGCTGGGCAAGATACTCCACTACGCGGAACGCTGTGTGGCTCGGCGCGTTGTCACGATCTCAAAAACTTGGGTTTGAGAAATGCTCAATTCATCAGCAATCATTCTAATACTCATCCTACGATCACTGTTCAGTAAATTTTTCACTTGCGACACATTTTCTTTGGTCTTGCTGGTCGAAGGGCGTCCGGGGCGGTCGTCGTCTTCCACTCTTTCCCTACCTTCTCGGAACAGCTTGTGCCACTCAAAAACACCCGATCTACCCATGGCAGCATCACCGTAGGCATCCTTAATCATGTCGTGAGTATCTTTGTCCGTTTTACCAAGCTTTACACAAAATTTGATCGCGTATCGCTGCTCCAGAAAACGCTCCATGATTCTCCGTGACGAGGCGTTTCGACAGGGGTTCACAGTACTAGCGACCTGCTCTCTTCAACGGCCGAGAACCGACTGCCGAATTTTCCCAGCATTCCCAATTTCCCCTTTGTAACGTTTGGCCGAGCCTACAGATGTAGATTCATTGCTGTTTTCCTGATTTATATGAATTGCTAAAAAAATAATTATCATTCTAATATTGAATAAGTAATTGTTAGCTTGAATATTATCAGTATAAAAACAAAAATGGTATTTTAAATTGATGTTTTCTTGAATTTTGTAAATTGCTGATTAATTGATTATTGCATTTCTATTGAATACGTGTAATCAATTATCATCTTAGTAACCTTACTGAGGGCAATTTAAACATTTAAAATCAATAAATTTTGCTGAAATGAAAAAATTGATTAGTTTAGGCACAGAATCATTATTTAAAACTGCCGTTTTCTGACATGTGGTACGACCCATCAAAAAAAATTTATATTAGAGATTTTGAGATCGATCGTTTTCTAAAGTACTCCATCATGTATGGGAAAATTTCTTTCAAAATACTCCTGTATCTTTTTTCAAGGAATGTTCTGTTTTATTTGAACCTAAAATTAAATTTGTAATTTCACTTTAAAATATTTTCAATATGTGTAAAAATTATTAAATTTTTAATAACAAATTATTTATAATTAAATGAAAAATGTTATTAAATGATTATTAATGATTATTAGAAGGTTGTTCAAGGTTTCTTTGTATTACGAAAGTATTTTATTGTGCCATTAAAAGGAATATGATGAACAATTTATTTAATATGTCTATAACTAAAAATATAATTTATATTTCATGTAATTGATATGGAATATATTTCATGTAATTTTGCTTTACCATGTTTAGAAACGCAGCTAATTTTACAACGTCAAATATTTTTAATTATATATAAAAGTAAAAATATTACTTGTTTGTATCGTCAAACATGGGCTTATAATCGAAAACAATGCTCAAGAAAGTATATTCGACGAGTACTAAGATTTTGTTTTCCTTTTGTAGAACTTTTAGATAGAAAGAAAAAGCTATTTTAACTCAATTATTATTAGAATACTTGTTGGGAAATCTTCCAAAGTGCTGTATTTTTAACACCTATTTATACACATAGACGACTGCAATTCACCTTAATTCTTCCATATAACTATTCCTATTTGTGTTCGTGGGGTCTTTTTCGGATTCTAGTAGCAATACAATCAAGCAGTTCATTCCTTTCCTTTAGATTATTATCCGTTAGAAGAAAAAAGTTTCAATAGATTTTTTTTTCTGTAGGAAAAAAATAAAAATTCCTAAAAAGAGATTTACTTTTATATTGTTTGAAATACATCTTTTATTTCAACAGTACGTATACATTGATAAAAGAATAACAAAATTATTTAAATTTGACACTTGATAATATTATTATGTAGAGCCCATGTTATTATCACTTATATAAAGAGCAGAAATAAGAAAAATTTCCCGATATACAAATAGCTAGCAACCGTACCATTTAGGGAGGCAGATCCGTTCAGGGAATGTTATATGAGTTGCAAAAATTTAAAGTTAATGACTTGCATAAGATGAAGATCAATATTCGTGCAGTTACAATTACGGTAACAGTGAAAAAATTTTAAAATTTCTAAATAGCAACACCCATTTTTTACAGCAATATGACAATACAGTAAAAAAACATAAATAGTATTTAATAGGTAACTATAGCGCTAGCATGGCGACTTAAATCAAATACAGATAAAAGATTTTAGTGCTTCACGCACGCTGTAAAAACACTTTGGTGACATTGTTATCTTCATATATTTCACATTAGCCTTGGACAATTGAATGCACCCATGAGTTTTTGCCTTTTAAAGAAGGGGGGGGGGGGAATTTAAAATGTTAAAGTCTGTATGACATGTAAAACATCATTAAACGTGACATTCTGGATTGAATAAGATGAAGATCAATATTCGAGCTCTGGCAATTACGGTAACAGTGAAAGAGTTTAAAAATTTTCAAATAGCAACAGCCATTTTTTTACAAGGGAGGTATATTAAATTAAAATCTATAGAAACGTATTTCTTCTAGCATATAATAATCCAAAGGAAAAGGATAAAATACTTGATTGTATGGCCATTAGAATCTGAAAAAGACCCCACGAACACAAATAGGAATAGTTATATGGACGAATTAAGCTGAATTGCAGTCGGCTATGGGTATAAATATGTATATCAGAGGGGACCCGTCAACTGAAGAAGATGAGGAGTAACTTCACTTACCATTTTAAAGAAAATATTTTGTATAAATCCATATATTTAAAGCTAACCTGGTATTTGGTTTTTCATGCGAATTTGACTTTTATACGCATGCGCGAGCATTCCGCCAATCAGCTAGAGGCTTTTACTCTCTACAGACAGATTTGTTTCAGCAAATGAGGTGAGGGCATTTCCTGTCTCTAGAGATCTTTAGTCGGGAGTCATCGTAAGCAGCATGTTTCAAAGTTTGGATTACTATAAATATTAGGTATTTTTTCATTTTATCTTTATTTATTTTGTTATATTGAGCTCATGAACATAGAAACACATATGTATTTCTGTGTTCATGATTGAATTCTTTGGATATGTCGTATGTATATTTTGCTACTTTAAATTTCTTAAACTAAAAAGTAATGGTCGAGTTTTTATTAGGATTTATAAAGCTGAAATTTACCTTTTTGAATATAATACTACAGATGTTTTAATAGTTGCATTCGGCTGTAAAAATTGATTAAAAATTTGACCAGCAGTTGTATGAAAAAAAAAAAGTTTCACTAACATGGACAAATCCAGAAACTTGCTGAGTCGGCAATTGTGTTTATATGTAAAAAAATAACAAAATTCATAGTTTAATCACAATAAAACATCGTGAAATTTATTTATTGGTTGCGAGAAAAAGATCACAAAATTCAACAATCATTCGGGAAAATGTAACAAAATTCTACTAACAACAGGAGCTTCTAAACAGCTTTACCACCTGTGCATTTTGATGATTTTGTTATGATAGTGTGTATGGATGTGTTTTGCATGGAATTTTTTGGTTTGTTGACAATTTTTTTAAAGGTTTTGGAACTTTAGTATGACAATTTATTGGTATTATGTCGGGTAATAGAAAAGCATTCTAAAGATTGAAATACGATCAAATCTTAACAAAACTTTCAATGATTCAAATGGATTTAGATAGATAATTTTAGTATATGTGTATATATATATATGCAGTAGAC
This sequence comes from Maratus michaelseni, assembly GCA_963931845.1. Classification (NCBI taxonomy): domain Eukaryota; kingdom Metazoa; phylum Arthropoda; class Arachnida; order Araneae; family Salticidae; genus Maratus; species Maratus michaelseni. Next base: position 284,284,197 of record OZ007591.1, on the reverse strand, counting down.
TCCTTAAAATCCACTCATGTAAACAATGAAACTTACAATTAAGATGTAAGTGTAAAATTTCAGTTTTTAAAATGTTTTATATCATTTAGTACACATTTTAATATTTAAATGGACAGATGGTACAGCATCTAATGTATATGAATGCATATTTTGAACTGGTTTGTTTAGAAGCTCCTGTTGTTAGTAGAATTTTGTTACATTTTCTTGAATGATTGTTGAATTTCACAATACTTTCCCGCAACCAATCACCAATAAAACATCATGAAATTTATTGATTGGTTGCGGGAAAAAATATGACAAAATTCAGATTCAGATTCAGATTCAGATTCAACCAAGCAGGGTGGCCTACCATGCGGCTTAAGCTCTACAAGCCCTGCTTGGCAAGTTTATTAAAAAAAAAAAAAAAAAAAAAAAAAAAATACAAATGAGGCCAATAGGCCATTAGGCTTTTACATAGTACTGAATTGAAAGTTTACAATGATATATACACAATTCAGATATGTTTTAAAAGTTTTTACAAATGATTTTAAGTCTTTGTATGATGCGGACATAGTCTATAAATATATTTTAAAAGTTTTTACAGATGATTTTAAGTCTTTTTATGGTGTAGGCATAGTCTATGTATTGAGATGTTCGGTGATTATTAGTCTACAACGTTTCTAGATTAATTGAAGTATTTTGAGCTTTGAGTTTATAGTTTTTCACTGATTTTTGTGAGCACTGTTATAATCATTTTTATTCTTCGTCATCTGAGGACTGGATGTTTCCTAATAAATGCGCTGGAGGCATCTGAAAAAGTTGTTGGTTTTTTTCCAATAGGTGTACACATTCTATGATTTTTTGTTTTAAGTTTGGAGTACTAAGGACATGATGAAACCACACCGATGTTCTCAGTGAAGCCGGTTTTTTTATGTGGAAAGCGGATGTCAGAGGGCAGTTAAGAATGTAGTGAGTGGCGTCTCCTCGTTTGCCACATGTGCAGTATGGAGATGGTGCTTTCCCAAAAAGATAAAGGTATGACGGGAATGGACCATGATTTGTTGTGTATAAATAAATATTCCGGTGTGATATTAAAAAATCTTCTGTGACTTTGGGACAGTGGCTATATGCTTTTCTTCCTCTGTGTTCCATCGTCCATTGATCTTGCCATTTAGATAAATAGTATTGTTTAAGTTGTCCTCTGAGGTATGATGGAGGTGATGGATGGAAAATTTGTTTTATTGGAGTATCTGGTTTCGTAGCTTCTTTAGCTAATCTATCTGCATGTTCATTACCTTCGACTCCAGAATGACCTTTCACCCATTTGAAGAAAATCTTTGTTGTCGTTTGCTGCAAGTTCTTTATTATTTGACCTATTAAGTAGTTGTCTGTATTTATATCCGTTAACGCCACTAAGCTAGAGCGGCTATCTGAGTTTATTGTTGCTTGACTGTATGCAGATGTTTGCAGCCAGGAGACTGCGTCCAGTATTGCCAACAGCTCTGCTTGATATATCGAGTTTGACGTTCCTAAGTGTATTTGATGTTCCTTTATTAGGTTTTGATTTTCGTATATGCAGAAGGCATATCCTACTCCTTCTTCTGTCTTTGAACCGTCCGTGTATACCTGTTTCAACAATCATTTCGAAAAATGTAACAAATTTCAACTAATAAAATGCACCAGAATGTATATAAAGCATGCTTTACAATTATATTATGTGCACTAAATAATTTTGCTAACAATATACGAAGAATCAAAACATATCTAAAGAACTCAATCATGAACACAGAAATAGATATCTGTTTTACCTTCAATGATTCAATAAAATAAAATAAAGATAAAATGAAAAACTACCTAATAATATAATAATCTAAACTTGAAACTTAAAAACTCCATCAAACGCGATAAATTGTACACAATTGTCATTATACAAGGTGACAGTCAATGCAGAATTCATTTATATACACTACACACTTTTCTTTTCCATCCATTGATACGATAACCATTTTGTCAGGATAAAAATAGCACTTGCCTATCAGCGAGCAATACTGAAAATTGGCGATTGACTTTATTGCCACCTAAAGGTGAAAATAAGCACTCGGCGATAAAACTTAGAAAACTGGCGATTAAAAATATAAAAAAAACTGGACAAATACAGGATTTTCTGATTTTCTTTTTTCCTTTTGTGTTTTTTCTGCATCTGTTTGACAAAATTCAGGATTTTTCCTCACCCGATTGATGAAATTAATGATTTTTCTGCATCTGAGGGACAAATTTACGATTTTTATGCACTCAATTGAAGAAATTTGTGATTTTTATGTGCCCACTTGACTAATTCGTGATTTCACTTCCCACTTGATGAATTTGTGATTTTTAGTACCCGTCCTACAAAATTCATGATCTTTATGCACCCGATTTAAGAATTTCATGATTTTTACATGCCTGATAAATGAAACTCATGATTTTTACACACTTGATTGACGATTTTTTTTTTCTGCACTCGACTGACGAAATTAAGTATTTTTATGCACCCGATTGCCAAATTCATGATTTTTATGTGCTGATAGAGGAAATTAATAATTTTTACGTGCCTGATGAACTAATTTCTTGCTTTTTATGCGCCCGTTTGAAGAATTTTGTGAATTTTAGGTGACCGATAAATGAAACTCATGATTTTTACACGCCCGATTGATGAAAAAAAAAATTCTGCATCCGTTAGACAAAATTCATGATATTTATGTGCCGATGGATGAAATTAATGATTTTTTCAGCAATCATTTGACGAAATTCGCGTTTTTTCTGCTATCTTTTGACGAAATTTGTGTTTTTCTGTGGTCCTTTGATGAAATTTGCTTTTTTCGTGATCCTTTGACGATCTTCGCACTTTCCCTGCTGCCTATTGACGAGATTCATGTTTTTTCAGCGATCCTTTGAAGAAATTAGTGTTTTTTCAGCGATCCTTTGAAGAAATTCGCATTTTTCTCATGATCGTTTATGAAATTCGCGTTTCCCAGTGATTCTTTTATAAAATACATTTTATTCTGCAATATTTAGACGAAATTTGGTAAAAGATTATGAAATTAAGTATTTTTATGCACCCGATAGACAAAATTCGTGATTTTTATGTGCCGATAGAGGAAATTAATGATTTGTACGTGCCTGATCAACTGATTTCTTGATTCTTATGTGCCCGTATCAAGAATTTTGTGTATTTTAGGTGACCGATAAATGAAACTCATGATTTTTACACGCCCGATTGATGAAAAAAAAAATTCTCTACCCGACCGACGAAATTAAGGATTTTTATGCCCCCGATAGACGAAATTCATGATATTTATGTGCCGATGGATGAAATTAATGATTTTTTCAGCGATCCTATGACATAATTTGTGTTTTTTCAGCAATCATTTGACAAAATTCCTGTTTTAACTGCAATCCTTTGACGAAATACACGTTTTTTCTGCTATCCTTTGACGAAATTTGCGTTTTTCTGTGATCCTTTGATGATATTTTCACTTTCTCTGCTTCCTTTTGAGGAGATTCATGTTTTTTCAGCAATCCTTTGACGAAATTGGCGTTTTTTCAGCAATCCTTTGAAGAAATTCGCATTTTTCTAACGATCGATTATGAAATTTGCGTTTCCCAGCGATTCTTTTATAAAATACATTTTATTCCGCAATTTTTAGACGAAATTTAGTAAAAAAGCGTGATTTTTTGGTGAAATTTCCTTTTTTGATAATGTATGATATAATGATTATGAACCATGATTTTTCTGTTATTGGGCGAGATTCATGTTTTTTCAGAAATTCTTTGACGAAATTCATGTTTTTTCAGTGATCCTTTGAAGAATTTCGCATTTTTCTCGCGATCCTTAACGAAATTCGCATTTTCCAGCGATTCTTTGATAAAATTCATTTTATTCTGCAATTTTTAGACTAAATTTAGTTTAAAAGCGTGATTTTTTGGTGAAATTTCCTTTTTAGCAATTCTTTGAACAAATTTGCTTATCTTTCGCGATCCTTTTGCATAATTCACGTTTTTTCTGTGGTCTTTTAACGAAAGTCATGTTTTCCCATAATCCTTTGATGAATTTAGTGTTTTTCCCTCAATCATTTGACGAAATCTGGGATTTTTTCACACGCGAAGATTGGTTAGATGTTTTTAGTCTGCAGGTGCCCTAAAAAGTCTGTGACGTCCGTTGCTGCATCGCACACATGGGGCATCGAACGAAGGGAATTCATCCTAAAGAATAATTGTTTCATTCCTGACATTTCTGGAAAGAAACAACGTTCAACTCATTGGCTGAATTGTAAAGGGCGAAATGTGTCAAACATTAGTGGGAAGAAAGTGCGCAATTTGTTCGTTCATGGAAAAAATCGTGAAATTCATTAATCGATAGTCGATAAATTGCTAAATTTGTCAATTGATAGCGGAAAAATTGCAAAATTCATTAATCGACAGTGGAAAAATCACAAAATTCATCAACTGGTTTCGGGGGGAAAAGTTTTCAAATATCGTCGAATGGCTTCAAGAAAAAAAATCACAATCCGTCAATTTTGGGGGAAAAATCGTGTAATTCGCCAAATGGTTTCGAAATTTGTCGAGCGACAGCAGAGAAAAAGAATCTTTTTCCATTCAATCATCGTAATTGGTGAGTGTGACTATTATGTTTGACCAGTGGTGGCAATAAAGTCCATTGCCAAATTTTCAGTATTACTCGCTGTTTGGCAAAAGCTAATTTTGTCCTATACTTCAAAACCCTTTTGATCATCACATCAGTGTGCAGACCATTTGATGAGTTTCGTGATTTTTCCGTTATCGATTGTTGAATTTTATAATTTATCAACTATTGATTAGCGAATTTCATGATTTTTTCCATGAACATTTTGACGAATTGTGCAAAAATATTAAGAATATCGTTAAATTGTCTTAGGTAAAAAAAAATTTAATATTGTCAAATGCCTTCAAGAAAAAAGTTGCAAGTTGAAACGCCTGTGACCTCTTTTTCATGTTATGCATCTCTGGGGTCCATCCCCCCCCTCTCCCCCCCTCCCAAGTGAGACACTTTTCTAAATTTTGCACGCACCCCTCATGTGATATATCGCTGGAAAAGTCTTTGACCACTTATTCATGTTATGTATCTCCGGGGTCCATCCCGCCACTACCCCCCCCACCCCTAAATTTTGGTGACACCCCTCATGTCATATATTGTTGGAAAGGTCTGTGACTGCTTAATCATATGCATCTCAGATGTCCATCTCCCCACTTTGCCCCCCCTCCTCCCCAAAGGGTACTTTCTAAATTTTGCATACAACCCTCATGTTATATATCATTGGAAAGGTCTGTGACCACTTAATCATATTATGCATCTCCGATGTCCACCTCCCCACTTTGCCCCCCCCCCCCCAAGAGATACTTTCTAAATTTTGTTGACACCCCTCATGTCATATATTGTTGGAAAGGTCCGTGACTGCTTAATCATATTATGCATCTCTGATGTCCATCTCCCTACTTTGCTCCCCCCTCCCCCCCAAGGGGTACTTTTTAAATTTTGTACACAACCCTCATGTTATATATCATTGGAAAGGTCTGTGTCCACTTAATCATATTATGCATCTCCGATGTCCATCTCCCCACTTTGCCCCCCCCCCCCAAGGGATACTTTCTAAATTTTGTTGACACCCCTCATCTCATATTGTTGGAAAGATCCGTGACTGCTTAATCATATTATGCATCTCCGATGTCCATCTCCCCACTTTGCCCCCGCCCCCCCCCTACCCCCTTACTTTCTAAATTTTGCACACAACCCTCATGTTATATATCATTGGAAATGTCTGTGACCACTTAATCATATTATGCATCTCCGGTGTCCATCTCCCCACTTTGCCCCCCCCCAAGGGGTGCTTTCTAAATTTTGCACACACCCTTCATGTGATATATTGATGGAAAGGTCTGTGACCGCTTAATTATATTATGCTCCCTACTATGAAATTTGTCAAGTTAAAGCAACTATAAATTTTATTTTTATGGTAGTATCAAGTTGTTTGCCGTCAAATTTTGACGGGTTCCATCTAGTATATTATATTCTGAATTGTTTACATTTATTCAATTTTGTTTTGCAGCAAATATTCAATACTTATCACTTCGCCACTTAATCAGCGCGTTGGGAAAAAATGCAGTTCTCGGGATAGGATGTCTAAAACTTTTGTCTTTCTGGTGGGTTCCCATGGTAACTGTGGCATGAACTTAGTTCATCGAGCGAATGGCGCAGTGAAAGTGCAGAGTAATTTAAATCGAACGTAAAATACATACTTCCCTTGAGGAAACTTCTTGCTGACAGATAGACAGACACAATCTTTGTTTTATTAACATAGGGAAAGTGGCCTAAAATGATCCTAACGGGCAAAATAATCCACATATGTTTTCTTCCAGACAGGTTGCGCTATGTACAGGGTAACATATAAACTAGTCGTGATAAGTGAAGAAGCAATGGCGGCATTCAAGCGATTGCAATATTACGCGTCTGAATAGAATTCCTTGAAAATTTTGGTTTTACGTCATCTGTTTTAAAATAAACATTAACTGTCATATTTATTTAGATATACAGTCTTTCATGTACAGAAATATGACTTGGTTTACTTAATGAAGTATGTTTTAGATGTGAATTACATTTACGTATTGTCATAATTACTTTTATAACTTTTATTTTGTCGATAAAAAACAACTTAGAATTATTTTAAAATTAAGGATCATTTTGCCCTTTCGTGAGGATAAAATGATCCAATGGACACTTTTTACAAAATCTAATTATATATCTACTACTGACTCGGCAACTCAAAAACTGTAATTGTCTTAGCTGTAAACCAATTTGTCACCATTTTGAAGGTTTGCTTTGGACTGGCCGAGTCAGTCACCTGACCTCAATATATCTGAACATCTTTGGGAATACAATGGAAGAAAAGTCGGGACACAGAAGCATTCTTCAAAGGCAAAACTCCTTCAGGATCTTCAATCGGAATGGGCGAAAATCCCTAGGTCCACTTTAGAAAGTCTTTTTAATTCCGTGCTCAGACGATGTGCTGCAGTCCTCCAAGCAAAAAGTTATGCAACTAAATATTAAATATTGCTGTATTTCGTTACATTAAGACGCTTAATTTTAATAAAAGTTTAGAAAAAACTGAATCGTCTGAAAACTTTTGCTAAGTAATTTTGCGAATTTTCGAATTATTTTTAATTCGTGCATATATTTCATTTGTTCTAATGTTGCATTTTGTTGATCTATAAAAGGGGTAAAAAATACTAATTTACATCATTAAGAAATTTTGCTTACAGAAAAAGTTAGGACAGCAAAACATATCGTCTCAAAACTTTTACGAGCTACTGTATATGTTGTGAGTCGTTTTCACACCAAAGAATATTGTAAAATGTAAGAATGGATCACCGCTAAATGATTCACAGTTCGAAGAAAATTTAGTGCCGCAAATTTCAAATATGTCTCAAATTTGTGTACGCTAACGCAAGAAATATAATTTCTCAAAAATTTGCAACTCAGAAATATATATTTTTTTTTATAAAGTTACTATTTTTTAAATATTTTTTTCGGATTCGGCCCAAAAGCTATTTTTCGCCTTTTCTAATGAGTTTTAAAAAATAGACAGTTCAAATCAAACCTAAAAAAAAATACAGAAGTTATCTAATTTATTGCAAATGCAAATAACAAACTTTTTAACAATATGTAAAATACTCACTTTAGAAAAAAATCCTAAAGCAATGTTCCCAAAATGGGAGCAATGGCGCCTAATGGGTTTTAAAAAAGCTTCCAAAAGTTCTTAACTTCAAATTCCTCATGATTTATATATTTTCGCTCTTGTGGATATTTCATAGATACATAATAACCTTATCAAAGTTTAAAATGAAGACACAAGCGTTATTCTGATGCTCTTTTAGAATATCTCCAGGCAGCATCCTCAGCAGCTTATAAAGAGCAAGACTCTGCACCGCCCACAGGCAAAAATATTGTTGAAGCAAAAAAAAAATACTGTTGATGATTAAAACAAAATTATTTTTGTTCTCCTAAAATTCTCATTAGATAGTCATGATGAGCTGTTCTTACTGAGCTAGTTTTTTTTTTTTTTTTTTTTTTTTTTTTTTTCTTATGTAGGTGGAGAATTGGAGTTCGACTAACCATCATACAAATTTGTTTGGCTTACCAATTTTTTTTGTTTAAATATACACTAATAAAAGAAGTGTTGGATCAGCAATACATTTTTCTGTGTATCTGTACAAGAGGATGACTGTGGATGAAAAGTGTCGAATGTCAACACGTTTTTATTGCTAATACATACTGTATGCACATTGTATCTCAGGCTCATAAACATTATTTGGAAATTCTCTGATACAATGGAACCTATATGAATATGACTCGTAAAAAAAAAAAAAAAAAGTTAAGTATTTTAAATATGTCATCTTCCAATTTGTGTTTAAAATTTTTAGATTGTAAATGAATTAAAAATCCTCTGTCTTAACGCTTTGTTTTGATTATTTGTAATGTAAAATTTCCAACATTTATCAAATACCATTTCCAGAAGATTCGAAGTTTTATTGTGCAGATAAAAGTAATCATTAATCTTAACAGATTTTATACATCGAGCCTTCTTTAGAATAAAATAATCAATCACCGAAAAAGTAATTAAACGCTTATATTTAATTAAATGGAATTTGTCTTTAATAAGAAAGAGCTCAAACATCCCCCCCCCCTTTACTTTACAGAATCAAAAAAAATTATTGTATCTATCGTTAGCATGTTTTTAGAGTTTAATTAAATTTTGTCTTCACGTTTTTATCATCATAAAATAAAACAATGAGATAGTTTAATAGGTATTTCATTTAAGTCATTGCATCTAGTCAATTAAAGAAATCTTTTCAAATCGTTCGTATTTTATTGTAATTTAATTTTTCTATTTCGTGATTTTTGTTAAATTGGTTTATAAGATGTTATTTAATTTAAAATGTTTCAACATGTACCTGCTTTCAAAAAAAGTTTTAAAAAGGGTAATTTTTTAAAGCTTTTATAAATAGGAAGTTTTAGAGATTTCAGAGTGTAGCGATAAGTTTTATGCTTAATAAAGAGCAAATGTCGATCATTTTTATAACTTGTTTAAAATTTTTTTAAACCTTCAAATAAAGTAAATTGATTTTAAGATAGCATTTTAAAAGTGAGAATTTAAATTTTAAAATTTGGAAAATTTTATTAAAAGTAAATGTATAATTTAAAACCAATGACTTACATAAATAACATATAAAACTTAGAGATCGTATCCGAATAAATTTACGAGAGATAGAGCACGGAATGACTGCCAGACGGCCAAACATACCGAAGTCATAATCACTTTTCAATCATGTAGGAAAGTGTTAAAAAGGCGCTAAACGGAAAATACATGATTACTATATTTTTTACTTCTATATAGTTCAAAAGGGATGATCGAAGATAAAATGCATCAATGAGCCTGAAATAGTTTATTAAACGTAAATTAAACACGATTTTGAATTGCATGTAACTGTGTGTTAGCTGGTGAATTCAATTATACAATTTACGAAATTATATCCGTTATGTTGCTTAAAAAATTGTAAAACTAATTAAAAAATTGTTATATTTCAACAGTTTTGAAGTCATATAAGAGTACCTTACAATAGGCAGAAAGTTTTTTTTTTTTTTTTTTTTTTTTTTTTTTTTTTTTTTTTGAAATATGAATAGCTCTACAAATTGTGATGTTTTAATTGTCCAAATAAAAACGTAAAAGAATAAACTAAAACAAAACTTTCTGATATTGCGTTTGCCTATTGAAGTATCATAACGCATTGGAAAATAAAATATCCCTTATAGTCTAAAATATAATGAAATTTATTTGGATGATTCGCCAAAAAAAGAATATAATCTTTAGTGGTGATTATGAATATGGAACCTGTTTCTTTTCTGCCCACTACAGCTGGAGTTTTATTATAAATATTTTTATATTTGGACTATGAAGTAGGGTAAAATTAATTTATCCCAACTCCTAATACTTTATACACTGTAATTAGTAGTGTTATTAATATTTCCATGCATATTTGCAGAAATAAGTGCTAGAAAATCACAAAACATTGATCAAAAGCTGTGAAAATGATAAAAGCTTCTCCATGTTTCTATCGTACTTTTCACCACATCTACAATTTGTCACTGATCAACATGGTTCTGGGTTGCTACTTTAGTCATTTACAAATGGCTTTTTGAGAACTAACAAAGCTTCGCCAGTTTCTCTGGCCAGATTCAGCAAACGAACCTAGATATGGAGGCACTACTGCATTCGGCAACGTACACAATGATATTTTCTTTTCATTTTTAAAAAAGCGTAACTTGTCTTATATCTAAGGTACACGACGATCAACTCAGATTAAATGCAAAATTTTAGCATCGTGGCACCGTTGTTATAGTTTCTATAGAAACCTATTTGGCATTCCTAAAACTTGCATTTTACCGCGGAAGTAACAAAAGTTGCAGGAGAACTGTCCCTTTTGTTAAAAAGAAAAATCCAAGGCTTTACTTTCTTTAATATCTAATTTATAAGAAATTTCTTTTTAGAATTTGCTTTTCTTGAGACTTTCTTGGCTGTTTTCTCCATAAAAAGGTATAAAATATATAATTAGATGGGTAAGATTTCAAATTGATATATTTCAATAATAAATAAAGGCTTCACTTTCGGCTTCATTTTCACAACTTTTAAAAATCATTTTACGAAAAAAGGTCATAAATTGCTGTGCAAATTCCGAATAAACATTATTGAAATGAGGACAACATTTACCATAGTGTTCTACAAGTTATAAAACGAATTTTTTTTATTTTCGAAAGTCAAAAATGCAACGAAAATCATGAAAAAACGCTAAAAATTGCATAAAAAATTGAATTTTAAAAAATCTTATCAACAATTCCAAACACTGCCTCCGCGGCAGAGGATTTCCGATGTAAAGATACCTCACTGCCAACGCACAAAGACACACAAAAACATCTGTATTTATTAATATAGATAATTAACCACATGAAAGTTTATTCTGTGTGCCAATCACAGTGTGCGATTAAATAAGGCGAATTTTTCTGTATGAAAATAGTGGTATTTTTGCTGAAAAATACTGTTAACTGGCTGTTAACCACACTGCAATTGGTGGCTCATGTGTGATGTATTAAACTATATAAAAATTCAAAGCATACACCCAGAAAAAAGTTTTGTTGAATCAACAAAAATTTGGTTGACCCAACAAAACTTTTTGTTTAAATATAGGTCAATGGAAATTTTGTTTGAATCAACAAAAAAAATTTTTTTTTGCAATTCCAACAAAAAAAATTTTTGTATCGTCAGCAAAAAATGTTTTGTTAATTCAAGTAAAATGGTTCAATTTTATTTGAATTTTGCTAAAACAACCAAAATGTACTCAATAAAACATGTTTTGTAGTTTTAATCAATTCCTTTTTCTGGGTGTAAATATATTATGCAGTTTTCTTGGGACTTTGAATTTAACAATAAAAGAGAAATATTGAAGCTTCATGTGATGCATAACTTACCTTTTAATGCGACCCCATGAATGAAATTCCTTTTTAAAATGCGACTGCGTATGAAATATGTATTAGTAAGAGCTTATTTGTACACTTTAATATAATTTCTTATTGTGTAAAAAATATTCTAAAGTTCAATCAAACTATTTACACTGTGCTTGTGAGTTTGGTAGAAATAAAAATGGTTTCCTTCTAAAGCAGTTTACTTAAAGGCACCTAATTTTCTTAAAATAATAAGAATAAGCTGTGATTCATTATTATAACAATGCTTGTTAAAATACTGTCAAGAGAAAGAAACAAGAAAGAACAATCATGCATCAAGAATAGATTATGAAACACTTTCCAACTCATCCAATAAACCGTTACGGAAATTGACAGTTAAATAAGATGAAAGAAGTTATGTAAGTAAACAGTTTAGAAAATATGTAACACATTGTGAAATCCAGTTTTCAAAAGTACCTTCCATTGTCAAAAATATTTTCGACTTATTTTGTGCAGACCTGTATATGATCTATAGATTTGGATATATAGTACATAGCATGATGCACTCGAAATCTTTTTTACAGCCCTGTATAACATTTAAAGAGTTATGTACACACCACATATTAAGCTAAAATTTCATTAAAGCAGAAAACGATTAAGGCAACTTAAAACTTACTTCCAGCTATTACCGGCCGTAAACGACAATATATATTGTTCTTTGCGTTGCCTTGTATATGAATTTGTTTATTTTCTACAATCCTATTTTAATGTACTAAATGCAATTTGGTAGGAAAATGCTTACAGATTAAACACTACTCTTAAGCAATTCTCTCCCATAGTCTGTAATACTTACGAATTCCTTGTATATGATCAACCAAATTTATACACAACACGTACTATGCAAAAATTTAGTTAAACTTAAAAACGCAAAAAAAGTTGAATACGCACTTATCACGCATAGACTGTATTATCGTACATATCCTGTAATGATATATTTTGTGTGTTCCTGTAAATGAACGATAAACGCAATGCACACCATACTTTTCAGTGATCGATTTATAGTGCACCTCAGTAATACATATAAATTTCGTTATGTTTGAAATAGGGAAACATCAATAAATTACACTGCAAACTATTTTTCCCCGTAGAACAATATGCAACAGAATTTTTTTGTTTGATTCTGTAAATTAATAATAAATACTTTGCACCCCATATTCTACAAAAAGCATTTTTTAATGTGCTTCATAATTGTATATCAATTTCATCCTATTACAAATTTCGTAGCATAATCAAAATGCACTTGAAACGATTTTTTTTCATTGAATATAATATAACGGAATACTTTTGACTGTCCCTGTAGTAAAACGATAAGTGTTAACTACACACTTTATTTTGAATAGGAATCCTGCTATAGTAAACGACAATAACATACATAAATTTCAGGGCAATTCGAGTATATTTACGCGAGTTAGAGAACGGACGGACGGCCAGATGGCAGATATCCAGACGGCATACGGCCAGACAAACTGAAGTCTTAAACAATTTTCAACTAGGTTGGAAAGTGTTAAAAAATTATGAAGTTATAATAAAGTTTAATTAAAAACTTTTATATTAAGCAAACAAAAAAATATAATATCAAAATGTATAATTTTTTCTTTGTATCTATTGGAACGTTAATATTTCAGAGTGGCTTTTCATTGTTTATATCTCTTGCTGCAGATTATGGAAGAGCAGCTGGAAAATCACTAACAGTTAAAAATCGAGTTTCAAACAATTATAACATTTCGCCCCATCCAATAGCGCTCAAATTACAACACACTGAGGTAATATTATAACTTGTGTATATGTTAAACAGAAATAATTTCATTTACAGTTTTTGGGCTTAATTCAAAACATAAAAAAATCAAAACTAAAGAAAACATTTTTTTTAGTTACGCCATTATGCTTCTATGCAAGAAATATTATTGATTCCAATATTAAGAAATACTTTTCTTACATTGAGAAATTCAGCCTCACTGTCGCAAGACCAAAAACTCGAAGTACGTCGTTGCATTTGAGATTTTCCGTCTAAAGAAACGTCTAATTTTTACGCCGAATTATTTTACGAAAAGTATATGCTTGGAAAATATATTGATTTCAATTGATCTCTCTTGGTAAGTGAGTGCTCTGTCCTTTAAACTACACACTTATAAATATTTTATTCTGAAAGCGATTTTCTGTATAATTAGTGAATTTTAATAAGTGAGATTATACACTGTGTATATTCCAGATATACAAAAAATATATAGAAATATTGATTCATTACTTTTGTTACTGATATTATAAGTATATCAAAGAAGAAAATATTGATTAATTACACTGCTTACATTAAACTGGGCAGATATTGTTACATTAACTGTATAAATATTGGGGATAACAATACTGCCTAACACAAAAAATGACAAATTGAAAACAAATGGCATGATTCATGTCAAAAGTTAAGGAAAACAGCATTTTTCAAATTTAAATTTAAATATTCATTAAATTTTCGATGTTCATATGTATTAAAAATTACAGTTTAAAAAAAAATAACAAAAATATACTTTAAAAATCCTTTTAAGCTACCAAATCTAACAAAAGATAAAAAAATATCGTGTCAAAAGCTAACGAACAATAGTTATTTAATTTTTACGGAAGGATAATAATAAAATGTTAATAATTGATTACTGCTATATTGCACTTAGATTTATCTCTAATACATGACGTTCCATTCATAAAAAAGATTCACTGTATACATTTCTAATCAAGCGTTTTCAAATGTTTAACTTTTTAATGGAGCTAATTATTTTTTCTAAAATTCATCCGAATACATTTTCTACCATGCACTTACATAAATATGTTCTAAGAGATTTAAAACAAGACAAAGAGATGGCCATTCAAAACCGATATCATGTTCGACCTAAGCTACTGTGATGATCCTTAGGAGGTATGGATTAAAGCGTTGTCATGTTGAAAAATCCAATTTTTTTCAAAAAAATGTTTTCCAATTTTTTACAAATTTCTCAAGCATATTGGCAAGTATGTCTTTTTAGTTTTCAGAATTTTGACAACCACCGATGAGTTCTATCTACGACTGACTAATAAAAAAAAATAAAAAAACAACCATGTAATTAAAGAACCAGTACCATGTTGACTACAGATACTCAGTGATAATTTTTTGTATATCATGCCAATAGTATGCAAACCAATCAGAGCCACCTAAATACAACTTTTCTATCGCCGAATATACATTTAGCCGTTTATCACGAAATGACAACTGCTGTTTAGCGCTTAGGTAAGTGTACTTCTGTATGGTGCGATTTCAAGCATGGTATTAGAGACAGCTTGTGCTTTTTCATGTGTCCTGACTCTAAATTCTTCTATGAACATTTTTTTTTTCGATATTCGACATCTTACATTATTTTTAATCTGAAAAAGAGAATAATATTCAATTGAAGCTGATTTTGTTGCGCATATCATCGTGGAAGATGGTCGCTCGTGGCTATCCTGAACGTTATTTTCTTTTGAAATCTTCAGCAGTGACGAAAACGTGATAAATTCTTCATTTCGATTATTTTAATGCAAGTGCAATTTCAAAAACTGACTGTTTTGCTCTCATATTCAAGAATTTTAAACATCCTCATGTGAGATTTTAATCAACTTTGCCATATCGTCCTAATGTGAAAAAAGTCCTTCCGGCCTGTACCGGGAGGAAAAGGTAGCTTTCCTATATCTTCGTTTTAATATTTTAGCTAATGTTACACGAAAACAGCAAGTTAAAATGCAAAGAAAACGTTTACAAAGGAATCGTTAATACTGAATCTGAATAAGAAATTCGCCAAATTATTGAGCAATAGCCAAATTGGCTTCATTTATGAAGACTTATTTTGGTCGCCAAATTTGGCGATATTTCGCCAAATGTTGCCAAGTTTGGCGTGAATTTGGCGCTAACGGATATGAATATATAGTTTTATGCGTATGATTGGGAAATTATTACAACAATGAAAATTTTTGTAATGTGCTGTCTTGTTTCAAAATGTCAGCCACCCTAGAATTTCAAACTGCTCTATCTCAGCCATTTTTTTAAGATAGAGGTAAACCAAAAAATGCTCTGGAATCCTCGTATCAAGGCCTAACATTTAATTAAAAAATAAATTTGAATTTTTAACTTTTTTGTATATTTATTTTAGTTTTAAATTTTTAAATGGCCGCCATCTTGAAACAAAATGGCGGACCAAGCTGGTCAACGAACTCGGTCGAGACATTGGTGAGCTTAATACACACAATTAGTTTCATCAAAATTGATTTATAAATACGAGCGTTATCGTATGACATAAGTCAGATATATATATATATATATATATATATATATATATATGGATATATATATATATATATATATAAATCAACATTTGAACGGAGGGTGGTTTTGGGGTCTGGGGGTCATGATCGGTGAAAATATATCGAAATTTTCCGGAACTGCTTTCCTCCGAACGGCTTCAATAGGTAGCTTTATATTTTTTTTTGTATTGAAAGCTACCTAATAACAACCAGGTGCTTTTTATAAACCCAGAAACCGTATGGATAAATAACTGCCTATGTTTTTTTTTTCTTTTTTAATCTGCACAAAAGCAATTTTGTGCTTAAACTTTTGATACGCTTTTTCGCTCCTTTGTTAAAACCAATAGATTGAAACAAAATTTAAAACATGACTTTGCTAATTATGATTTAAAAACTTGAATTATTAACACATAAAAAGGAAGAAGTTAAAGTAAAGTGAATATTTAAAGCTTCATTGTTATAACATTTCTGTTGTGTAGAAACTTTTTACACGCAATGTAGATCTCAAGTATTTTTTTTAAGTATTATATATTTATGCAATTTATTTAAGTTCGGAATATTATAAAACACAACTATAAATCAATTAACGTATGATTTTGACAGCCACAGTGAAAATCGCTTTCGTTATCAATATTCAATAATTTTGCAATTTGTCAGCTTATTGATAAAATGTCAAATACACTGAAAAAATTTTTCGAACAATGGGGAAATATAAATTATTACTCATTGTAAATGATTATATTCTAGTAAATGGCTTTAGATTTAATCAAAATTTAAAAATATCCTGTACATTGTTACATAATATGTTAAGTTAACTTACATTGTTACAAAATAAAAGAATTATTTTTTTTTTCCATAGAAAATGTATATTGGGGTAAAACCAATTTTACATGAGATTTTCATACCCACAAAATTTCGTTTTTACATTGTATATAAGAGACAATATTAATTTTTCACTGCCATATCTTAAAAAATAATAACTATTTGGTGTAAATAAATTTTTTCTCTAAATTTATAGCTTTTTTCCTTCATTGGATTCATTTTGGTTTTTTTACACTCTTTTATTATCACTTTAAAAACATAGTTGTTGAAAAGTGTTTATGAATTCGGTTTGCCTGTGTGCCGTCTGTCTGTCGTCTGTCTGTGATCTAGCTTGCGTAGAAATAATCGGATTCCCATGAAATTGATATATGTTATTGGGTTTTACAATGGCAAGTTTGGTATATAAAATGAATTGTTATTTTATAGTTATTTTACAAGGACACTCCAAAGAATTCCGTTACATTATAGTCTATGGGGAAAAATCGTTTGCGGCATATTTTAATTATGTTAAACTATTTTAAACACATTCAAATTGATACATGTCACTGTGGTGCACTACAAGGTGCTTACTGTAGAATATGGTGTGCAAAGAATGTATCGTTCATTACAGGGACATTCAAAAGGATTTGGTTACAGTACCGTCTATGAACAGTAATTGTCGGTAGCTCGTTTTCAGTTGTGGTGCGCGTTTTAAATGTAACTAATATTTGAATATTAATTAGTGTATATTAATTTTATAGATCATATACCGGAATGCTCAAAAGTTCTCACGAGAATTTCTGTTTATAGACGTAAATTGCTGAAGGGGAATTTTTAATTGCGCTATGTATCTCCTAACTGGAGTAAATTTTACCATACGGTGTAATATACATACAAAACTGTAATCATATACAGGGCTGCACAAAATAATTCGGATATTTTGTTCGACTATTTTTAGTAATTGCGGAAATTAGGTTTTCAAATTCGTTTGATAAATTGTTTAGTAAACTGTGAAGTTTTGTTACAGTTTTCTGAATATGTTGGGAAATGATTCTAAGCTTGACGCAAGATTTTTCGTTCTTGTTTAAGTTATCTTGGTTTTGGTTTTTCTGGATGGATTTTTTCAATTTATTTTTTCACTTATTTCCTGATACCCTGGACGTATGTATAGCTTCCATGACAATATAACATTTCAATATTTTAAAAGCCTAATTATAAAAAAAAGATTCTACGATATTTTTGTTCTTTACCCTTCCGCAGGTGATAAATCGCCAAATAATTTCCATGATTATAGCTGTTTACGAGTTACATAAACTCTTGAGTTAACTATGCACCAAACACCGGTAGCCACAATATAGACATTTGGCTGTGAAATACAGCAGCGAAATATTTTAAATACTACAAAGTAGCAATTATAAATAGAAAAATATAGTGTTTCTCATTTAATATTTATCATTAATTAAATTATGATTATACTTTAAGAAAACAGTTTATAAATCCTGAACAGAGAGTTTAAATAATGCTTTTATTTTCTCTTATCTTGCCCATATTAAAAAAGAAACACAGAAATCTTTTTTATATTTTTTAAATTAATTAATCGCGCTTTCTATCAAGCGTAAATCAAAGAAGTGAAATTAAAATAGTCAAGGCGCACGCCTAGTTAAAATATTGTAACGGATTTGTTTTTGGAACTACATGAACTGCAGTCATGAAACTAGGCGTGAATTTTAAGATAAACATTGAATGCTTTTGAAAGAGTGTGTCTATTCTAAAATAAACTAGCCACTGCTGCCGCTGCCTTAAATGAATATTTTCTGACTGGAAGTCTTTATCGGCTAATATTAAGAAAACTATTACATATAAAAAAGTCCTTCCGGCCTGTACTGGGAGGAAAAAGTAGCTTTCGTAGTCCTATTTTAAAAAATTCAACTCACTTTACTCAAACACTCGAAGCTAAAATGCTTGGTACCTACTATGAAGCTCAAAATCATAAAATTTGAAAAAATCGTATTATTTTAATATATAGAGATAAAAAAACCAAAAATCTAATAGCCTTTTCCTATTAAATTTAAACATTTTTCGTTATACCAGTTACCAACATTTGAAAATCCACAATAAAATTATTTCTACAATAATTAATTTTCTATTGAGAGATTTCCACATGAAAAATTAAAATGAAATAAAAAGTTTCACCAATTGAAAAAAAAAAAAAAAAGATTAACATGACGTCATATTGGTAATAAAATGGAAATTTTCAAACATTTCTCAATAATACAAGGAGTATGAGTATTTGTAAATACAGAAAGCTGCTTAATATGACGCCATTAGGGAATTAAAAAGAAAATTAATCTGACGTCATAACGAATTTTTGAAATGTTTTAGTATCAATATGAGTAATAGAGAATAGTAAATATATAAGTCTGGGGAACGTATTGAATCATGATAAAAAAAAAACCTATTATGGAAATATTGGCATATTTTAACATTTTGAAGGTCTCTATACAACATGTTTATCTTTGAAATTGATTTTTTTAATATGCCATTTAGTCCACATGACAGATATTATTATGACAGAGTATAATAGCGGGCTTCGCCCGCTATCTGGCTGGTTCAGATTTAAAAAAAAAAAAAAAAAAAAAAGAAAGAAAACGAGAAAAATAGACCGATAAAATTTTACTTTATAAAAAACATGACTTTTTTTTTTTTGAAAATGAAATTTATTTGGATTTATTAAAGAAAGGATAAAGTTTTTTTGAAAGGAATATTAAAAAAAAACCCTTTGTGTGATCTTCGATCACACTTACTCACTTGTATATTGATTGTATACTGTTTCTATTATGTAATATTATATAGTATTTTATATATTAGTATATAGATTAGTATTATATATTAGTATATATTAGTAGTATTAGTATACTGTTTCTACTGTTTTGGAAGTCAAACATGTGCTTCACATCTTCGAATTTCAAGAACAATTTGTCAAAAATTTCAGTAGATTATTGACAAACTGTGTAAAAAGCGAAAGCGTCCGGTCACTGCACCTTAATTTTTGGAAAGCAGTGTATTTTGGGATTGTCTAGGTATGTTCTATCTCTTCTTAAATTTGAAACATAATATTTGTACACCCTGTATATACAAAAATATATTTGATTTTTTAATGTTACATCAATTGAAATATCAAAACTTAAAATATATAAGAAGATATTCAAACCGCATATATGCATTAAAAAACTATAAAAATCTTAGCTTAAATTTCCCCAATATTATCTCTTGATAAGAGACAATCAGGGCTTTACACTAAGTAGCTATAGTACTTTTAGAACCTTAAGTATCTAATTATATCTGCTATCACATTTCCGTTAAACGACTAAATAGGATTTCCCCGCTAAAATTAGATTATTATGGGCCACAAAGCAAATCACTTTAATGGCTTTCTTTCATAACTACGAACGGAAATTTACTAAATAACCCTATCATTTTCCCCAGCGATTAAGCCAACCATTAAAAAGATAAAAGATTTAAAATTTTCTCAGTAGTATATCGGTACTTTACATTACTTCTAATAAAATGTATCACAAGTGATTAAACCTATAACGTATATTTGCGTAAGTTAATCCAACGTAAACAAAAAATTAGTCATAAAATTTTTCTTTGAAAAATGCAAGATTCATAAATATTTAGGAAATAAATATTTTGTAATGTCTTTAAATTTAACCTTGTGTGTAACCTATCTTCGTATTATTTCTAAGCAATTTCAAGGTGAAATGTAAAATTTCACATGGTATTATCAGTTAAATTTTTTTGTGGGGAATATGTAAAACATATGAATTTACATCTTACAAAATGAGTAATCTACAATCTCTTTCCCCAGGAATACAGCCCTTTTTATATACAGAATTGAAATATTAAATTTCATAACAAATTAAGAGAACAGTGCAATTTTAAGATGTCAGACGCTATGAGAATTCCAAAGGTTATTATCCTAAAACTCGTTGGAACCACTTTTACCAAATGTCAAAGCTTTATTTAAACAACTATATTCTTTTGAATTTTGATTTTAAAGAAAATTATTATATGTGTATTTTATAATTTTTAAGTTATATATCCATTTATATTTTCCAACGCATATAACAAACATCCAGATAACATAATGGTAGCTAATTTTTATTAGTTAAGAATTAAACAAATAGTGTCTAATTAAAATGAACTGGAATCAAAACAAAACTTACAAGATAACACCCACATAATATAATGATTTTCGCTAATTTTATTTTAATACGTATACAAAAAGTGTCCAGTTAAAATGAAATAAAATCGTCACAAAACTCCGTTTCTTTTAATAGCGAATAAAAATAAAAATTTAATTGTAATTAATACTTCGGTAATAATAATTAAAATTTCGATAAATTTTAAAAACATACCTAAATATAATTTTATGAATATTATTTGAAGAACAAAAACTTTAGTATTTTTTTTCGTATACACTTATTTACTGTACAAGTTGTTAAAAGGTCATGAATTAAAATGTTCAGTAATTTTTTCAAAGTCGGACACGCAATTTGCAAAATAACAGTTTTGAATAAAATGACTTTAAAAATAAGCAATTCGTATGAGCATATTGCGATAGCTAAAATTCTTATTACTCGAATTCTCGCAGAAAAGATCAGACATGTGTTCGAAGGTGCGCAATTTAAAATCCTTTATTTCGTAATAACATGGGAACGAGTGGATGGATGTTAATAAATGTGATAGAAAAATGCTTTTCATCAGTGCCCGAATGTCATAAGTATGTGTTTCTATAGCCTATGCTTTCTGGAATAACCAGATAATGCTAAAAAATGCTTTTAAATTGTACTGTGTTATAAAGTATAGTGCCGCGAAATCAACAAGCCTTTAAAACTCACCAGTTTCAAAGCGGAAGATTTAGATTTGGAACCCTTCCTATTCCACCGTAACACATAAAGTATGTGTTAACTTAAAAAAAATAATTATTTGTAGTTTACCCATTATTAAATCCATTTTCTGTACGTTTCCAGAACACTCCTTTTTTGCTCCAAAAACAATTTCTTGAATCTTAGACTGCAGTATAACGGATCTATTACACGAGGTGTCGAAGTTGCCACTATCTCGAGCGGCAAAATGTGACCAAAAGCAGTTGCTTCAAAAGCAGTTGCTCGTAACAACCAACTTTTTATTAAGGGAGAAATTTTGTCTTCCATAGTTTTCCTAAAAGTGATATTACACGGAATAATTTGAAGCGACAAAATCTGTCGCAACTCGTTAGTTTTCCAAGCACTTCATTGGCTGTTCCAAGCAAGGATTTTAACTCGTAAGTTTTCCTAACATTTGATTGGATGTTCTGGGCGACATTCCTCGACATTCCTTTAAGGTAAAGCTAGGATAGTCTGCGCACAATTCAAAAGAATCGCAATAAAATATCTAAATATTAATTTTTTTGCTAAACTATTCATGAAATTTTTTACTTCATTTGTTTTTTATGCATTTCCATTGCTATTTTGTTGCTATGTTGCAATTTAATAGAACAGTTGTAATAAAACCAAGAAAGTTATTTTGCGCAATCTGTCCTTACAGGGTTGGTGTGATTGCGCACATGGGTAGGAGAGATTGTTACTAATAATAACTACAATTAAATTGTTAACAATAATAATTACACTTAAATGACATTGCTGTAAGGTTTTTGTGAACAAATATTATTGTATTAGGAGTGAATATTTCAACCTAATGATTAAAGAATCAGGAAAAGGAAATAATTTTAAAAACGATTAAAAAATTTAATTAAAGGAAAAAAAAAATTAAAGAATCAGAAAAAGCAAGTCCAGATAAGATTACAAAATAAAATTATGTTACTTAATAACACGTTTAACTTAAAATTAGTCCATTTTCATTTTTCATTTTTTTATTCAAATTTACCAATAAGCTGCGTAAAATCTCCTAACATGGAAACTAATGGGAACACTGTGAAATCTCTCTTAAGTAGCAGATGCGCAAACTCTCCAATTTCGGTAGGAGAGATTGCGCGGCCTTTTATTCAAACATGAACTCTTCTAGAACGAACCGTTGATGTTCACATTGTTAGTCAAGATTAGTAGCTTATGAGAAATCGTTTAAGTTTAAAATATTTTGTACTATTGACATTGTATAGAAATTCTGATGAATAGCTATGAAAAGTCAAGCACTTACTTTGGGAAAACAAAACAAAATAGCAATACTTTATCTTAGACGCTCAAAGCAATCAACGTGCACTTTCAAGTAGGCACTCCACTACTGTTGTTGTACAACTACCTGGAGTCGTGCGCGCTCACTACTCCTTTCCCCCGAAACTCTATGTACGCAATCTCTCCGACCGCGCCATCTCTCCTGGCTTTACCTTAAGTAAATATTATAGGCGACAAAATTCCTCCAATAAAAATATTAATTGTTTTTCGAGCAACTTTTTTAAAGCCATGCATTAATATTGTGTCACCTATAATAGCGGCAACTTTGACGCTTCGAGTAATAGCAATTTTACTTGGTGTAGTAAATAATGTCGCCAGGAAAAGCCAAAAAATGCTTGGAAAATTGTTGAGGGAGAATTCCTCATCATTGTGTTTCGTCAACTTTTGTCGCTTCAAATTATCCGATGTAATAGAAACTTAAGAACTATAATTCATTTACCTTCAGTCTGATGGTATTCTGTTGTGCAGCTCGTTGAGAAAACAACGCATGGTTTAAATAAATCTGCGTGTGCGTCCTTAGTCTTCCACAGAATAGCCCATATCGGGAGTTTATGATTTATAATGGTTTTAGATTTTTGTCCATTTCGGCGAGTGATAACGTATGTAATGTAAAATGCATCCCAATTAAGAACGTGATTATTTAAGCTCATTTTGAATGTAAAGGGATACTTTCACGAAATGAAAATTAATCTGCTTCCGGTTTCGCTAGTTTATCTCCATTATTAATATTAATATAACTAAATTCGTGCGAAGGATTAGAGTGAGACGCTCTGTGTTTTTGACTGAATAAATAGAATATAAATATAAATTTCGAATAGAATATAATATAAATTTCGTGGCACCTTGCATCATTTCTTTAACAAATAATTTGAAGGAAAAAAATAAAATAGACCTCAAGGGACAGTTCATTGCTTTCCTTTTATTTTTCCAATTCCGGATAGTTATCAACATTAGCGTTCTTCTCAAATCAGGTTATACCCAAAACAAAATTGATAATCCTATACAAACTAGCCACAGTAAATCCACATCCAATTTATCGCTTATTTTGATGCACATTAAAAGCTGATATATAAAATTGTTTGGTGTACCATGTATGAAGTCTATACACGATATGACGAGTATTTTAAAAATTTATAAATAGTGAAGTGTACCTTAAAACCATATTAAAATTTCCTGAAGATTGGTCAATATTTACAAAAATTAAATCCCATAAACTCACAAAGTGTAAATAAATAGACAGGTAGACAAACATATAATTTTATACAATCATAAATTTGAAACGGATCCATTTGAAAAACAAGAGTTTTCCCAGATGAAAATGTTTAAATATCGGAAAATATGTATGGAAGTTAAACGTGAATATAAGTAGAGTAAAAAACCTGAAAAAAAAATTTAATCCAAAAACACAAGAATGCTCAAAAGTTGCGTTCTATATGAATGGGTTATTAATTCAAATTTTATTCTGCTACATGAATATCTTCACCCATCTACCTGTCTGCTTTAATGTTACACATATTAACCAATCAAAAATAACTAATTAATTTAATTTTTAAGCTACCACTTACTTCAAAACATGTTAATTAATCATCTCAAATTCAAATTTATATATCATATGAGTAAATAAACGAATAAAAGACAGTAGATAAGTTATTTAGTAAATGTTTTAAAAACATTACTATCATAATATATATATATGTAATAATAAATATTTTCGCCATCTTACCTTAATTAAATTATTACAAATTCTTACAATTTTACCTTTTTTCCCTTTCTTTTATTAATATTTTATCAATACCATTTATATTTTAATTCTATACCTTTAATCAACATATTATTTTAATTCTTATTCTAAAAACCTTAGTGTATTAAATGCAAAACTTCTTGTAAAAAACACCTGTTTTATTTCTTCATTATTTGAGACATTGAATTTTTGCAACATTTCTAATACCATTTTTATTTTTATTAAAATTATCATTCCATATCCTACGATTCATTTGAACTCTCGCGTAACTTTTCGTCTTCTTAAAATTCCGTTCTAAAAGAAAAAGTTACGACATAACGTCAAATGACAACTCCTTTGGCCTATTGTTTCAACTTTTGGGGAGTCAGCCTTTTACTACCCTCTTTTAAACCTCCTGACACAGATTTCGTTTGTTCCGTAGAGCGCGCTATGTAACTTTGAGCTAAATCTTTTACATACACTGGCTTGGAAGGCAGATTTTTACCCATTTTGAAGTATCCAAATAAGCCCGTCACTGGAGAAGTACAGTCTACGCGTTGATAGTTTTTCTTCTCTTTATTAAGATTAATAGATCTAATCGGGTCTCAAGCTTCCGTTTGGGTTGTGTTTAAGTGGTGTTGTTCATTAGTATTATTAGTATGGAATAAACTATTTGATCTCAAACCCAGTCTTATAAATGCTTTGGAGAAACATCCTTTGCAACTGTTTGCTACTACTCAGCTCAAATGTTTGACTGCAAATACTCTAAATATCTCGACTGTTGCTTACACTAAGAGTGTGATTTATACCAGTCATTTAGTTAAAGCTTTGTTACACAGTCAGCGCTTGTCTTGAAATAAACATTCATTGATCTCTTAATCACGCTGCATTTAAAACAGGATTCAGGGCCTGATTATACTGATAACGTCCTATATATAATTTTATATTAAATATATATGCTTAGCTTAGATTCTATTCTAATTTCGTCTGAAATGAAGACATTATTTCTCAATAATTTATTCTTGTTCTAATGAAGCCATTTATTGTATTTTGTCCTATTACTAACACAGTGCTTCAGTGACCATCTTAACGCATCTTTTGACAGTTTGTGCATGGATATTGAAGTAAGTCTAGAGAAATAGCTATAGCACTATTAATCGATGTCTTGTTATTCATTATATGTAATAAAATTTGAGGAGGTGTGACTTCACAGTTTTTCCATTGAATAAGATCAATGTCTTGTGCATCAATGTTTGTTATTGGAATCTGAAAAACTGATACTCAATCTGAAACACGTTTTTCGGTTTGCAATACTAGTTTGAAACCCTAGTCTAAAGTATAGCTACTTTCATTGGTAATCATCTCCAACAGTACATTTTCCGGATCTGAAAAGTATACATTCCGTTTAATTACGGCATCTATAACTTTCTTTCAGGTCAACATTCAGATATTGGGATAATTTTATGGTTAGAAAAAGGTGGTGAGCTTCGTTTTTGAAACACGAAGTGTTCTCTATCTTAAACCATACTGGCGCATAGACTCTTTATATAAATTCAGACAGACACTTCAGTTCATAAGAAGAAGATTCAGTTCTAACATAAAGGTGTACAATTATATTTGCTATTGTTACCCAGCGGGAATGTGTCAACTTTCTTGGATGTGATTTGGACAAACCCACAGAACAATCACCTGAAGAAATTGCTCTAAAAATATCATAAATATACTTCTGGTCTGCACGGAAATCGGCCGATGTTTTTGGTAAATTACAAACTATTCTGTTGAATGGTACTTCAGGCATTCACATTTTTCCAACATTTTAGCAATGGGTTCCAAATATTCTATAGACCTGTATTATCTCCATCAACATGTTTGAATACATGACCGAAAGTTTGTTTGTATATAATTTACAGACGAGCAACTGCAACGATTAAACTCAATTTCCATATAACTAATGATACCATACTTAACACTGGTATTCACTATTGTACCATCACACCCAACAGAAACCAACTAGTCTAATTTGATGTCGTGAATCCCAAAAATGTAATGGAACGTGCTAAGCCTTTTCCGGAACTTGAAGTTGGTGTGGTATGTCCTACATAGTGAGTACCTGGCTCTTCTATACGGGAAATATGTACTTCTACGACTGTTCTTTTATGGTATCCTGCTCCAACCTGTCATTGGTACAAAGTTTTGTTATTTCTACCATCGAAATATAACCCCATAACATTGTAAAATTATTGACATTCCTCTTCTAAACTAGTTCGAATTTTTTGCCGAGCACCTCGGACCTTGCTTCTGGCAATTACATTTGAAGAATTAGTTACAATTTCGACATCCTGCAGAACTGTTGAAACAATTGCTGCGGATGACCTATAGAACACACCACATTAGTCATAAGTTCGTTCTAGGTTTTGCAGTTGTATTCTCATTTGACTATGAGCCCTGATATTTGGACAGGTGACTTCACCAGAATTGCATTCGTCATCTAAAATTGATTCAAAGCTTGAAATTGAATGGCATGGCGCAATAGTTACAGACCTTGAAAAATCATCAAAACTGATTTTTTTTAATTTATTCTGTCTCTCAAGTTCATTAAGTTTTCTTTGTTTCTCCTGTATCAACTTCTTTGTTCCGAGATGATCAATTGATCGAATCATTATCCTTCGTTCTGTTCTTTGATCGATCAGAAAGGATTGTTCCTTCGCAGGAACCTTCCTAGCTTTTGCACACGAACATGCAGAAAATAGTTCACATTCACAACAGGCTATGTCGAATTAATTACTGTTTGATTAATTTCTGAATGTCGTCAATTTTAATTCGTAATTATTTCTTTTTGCCATGGAATATCATACAACACTTGAATATTTAACAAAATGAATACGAATAAGTTGCAAAACATGATCATAAGACACTATAAGAATAGAAGCTTTTCTCCAGAGAAGTTCGATTTTCAAAGCAACTTATTGACTGAATTCTAGGCATGAAGATTCTTTACCATTACTAGCTGAATTTAATACATTCTGAATAAATAAATAATTTCTAATAGCATTCCCAAGTGATAGGTAAACGAGTATCGTAGAATTCATTGGCATAACAAATATAGGACATTTAACTTGACATCTAGTAAGGTTAGCAATAGATGAACTTATTTTAAATTTAGAAACAAAAATAAGTTTGTAACTCACGTAAATTATACAATCTTGGTTGATTCTTACCAATAAAACAATAATCTTTTAATTGACTATATAAATCCACAAACACTAAACTCACCAATATGAATGATGCAGTCACTTAAGAATTAAGTGACACTGAATAGAACATAACAAAGCTTTATTTCGAAATATGCAATAGTTAGTTATTTCCTTACTGTGCTACGGATGGGATTTTTATTACTTTATTTTCCCGTAGTGAAATAGTTCAAGGTCATGCGCAAGGTTTTCGAGACCGAATTATGCCGACGGTCTATGAAATTGCTATATAAGTACGTGTGAAGAACATTTATCCAGTGGTGATATTCGTGACAAAATTTGTATCTATTTATTCAATTTAAATACTTTAGAGCCGTGATTACTATTATCCAAGAATGTGAGTACAAGTTCCATTTATTATAACCTAGGTTCTTTAATGTGGCACACAACACAAGGTCGGCCACAAACACTGGTGCTAAAGAGGGAGTAAAAGATTACATGTTCAAATAGGCAGAGACGGAGCAGATTATCTGTAGAAATTCTTACAAACTTTCTCAACTCGTAATGAGGCGTTGGCGAACAATAGTCATAAGAATAGCCGAAAATGTATATTCTGGTAATATAGGAGTTTCGAGAAGACACATGTGGTTTTTATCCCATAAGGATGTGAATGGATGTACTTTAAAGGGCAATTACGAACTTTAACGCCAGCCCGATTAAACCAGATCAAAACCGCGTAATGAAAACCGGGTGAATTTTTACAAGAAACCACCCTAAAGGTTACTGCGTAAAAAACGGAAAAGGATAGCTAAAAATATCACAAATGGGCGCCGATATACCACGTATGGCAAGTAAAATGCCGTGTGAATAAGAAAAGTAAGAAAGAATTTTCGAACGACGTGAGAACTGACAGCAGATGTACTAATGGTCAAATTATAGATGTAGTACATCTGTGAACAAAGATTTCGCACTTATGATAGGCGCAAAAACCTTTCTGTTCTGTTCTTATTTTTAGGTGCATTCGTAATTATATAAATACGTAGCACCTGTAGTCGTTGTCTGATCCGTCCGTCCGTCCGTCTGTCCGCATATAACAGCGCAAAACTACCTAACCAAATGGTTTGAAATTTAAGATATGTTATTTTTGCAGAATTTTGTCGAGACATTTCAAATTTTATGAAAATCGAATCAAAACTTTAAAAGATATTAATAAAAATATTTATTAAGAAATTTGAATTTAAAAAACAAATCTGTGCTTTCTTGTTATAGGACCTTCCGAGGTTTAATAGTCAAGCGACCGAGATACTTATTTTATTACAGAAATTAATCTGCAGACGATATAATTCATTTCCCAGAATTAAAAATCATCACGATCTGAATATTTATATAACTAGCTATAGTACGAACGCACCTCGTTTGTCACATTTGACGTACATTTTCCAACTTGTTTTACAGAGCAAAATGCGATACGAAGATACTAACGGGTTTTTTAAAATGAGAGATTGAATTTTAGAAAAATGAAACTGGGAATAAATAAATTGTGGCCAGACAGTTAAATTTCACGTTAAGAAAAAATTAGAAACATTATACTTTAAGGGGGGGGGGGGGTTGCGATCCACACACATAAATTAAATTGTAATATATGAAGGTAAATCCTCTTCATAGTGTAAGTCAATCAATAACTCATGAAATTATTTCTGACTGAGTCATAATTGTAAAATAGCGGTAAAAAGTATAGTATAATTTCTTATCAATTCTCGTTAATTCAATGATTGATATAGGGCTGAAAACATTGATGGATTGATCTGATTTCTTCCCTATCGTATGAAAGATAAAAATGCAACTTCAAATAGATATTGCATTTTGGGATAATGGTCAAAAGTAATAGAAATTGAGTTCATGATTTTTCGCGATTTGCTATCATTTTTCATAATTTCAGCTATCAGTTTTCGTAATTTCAGTGAGTGGTAGAAGCTAAAGAAATTAATCGATTGACCTGAAATTTGTTTCCATTAACTAGGAAGTGAAAAAAAAAGGAATTTTTGATGACTATTGTAATTCGGAATTATGAAAATTATTTTTACATGATACGTCAGAATTTGCTATCCATTTTCCTAATTTTAAGGCCTCGTAGAGGGTTCAAGACATTAATCGATTGACCCCCCGATTTTTTTAAAATAGAATAGAAAACTTTGATCACTCTTGTATTTCGAAATTATAAACTTTATTTTCTGATTCCACCCTCCTGGATATACACAAATACAAACGAATTGTTTAACTTCCTTCGTTTGAACTCGGTAAAAAAAAAAAATATTGTACTACGTTTCAGCATTTTTTGTGATGTACGATATTATAATTCTATAACTATATTTTTATTTAATCAAGGTTAACCTTTTCCCATAATTTCACAAATAAAAATGGGAAAAATTAAAAAAAAAACATTTATAATAATCTAAGCATATTTAAGCAAACATGTGTATGATGAAAAAATAACTATAAAAAGTTTTCATTATTAAAAAAAAAGTTAAAAAAAGAGAAAGAAGCATAAAAACAGCTATTAAATTAACAGCCGATAATTTTATTAACTGTATTTACATATGGCTTATTAAAAAAACTCAAATTAAATAAATAAGAAATACAATTCTCCTAATTAATGGAGTAACTAACAAAATAGTCAGAATTACATTGTGATCAATAAATCCTGTCTTTTTTTACATAATTTCAGAGATATAATATCTCATTAATGGTTCAGTATAAAATGTAAACTTTCGTTTCAAAAATTACTAGAAAGGAATTAAAGTTTTAATAAAAATGTTATTTTTTTTATAATTTATTTTTTTTTCTTTAGGGGTCAGTTAACTTTTAATCGACAAAGCAAAAAGATTTTTTTTAGTTAATTCCTAATATTTAATCTATAATGGCCTTTCGCATTTTGTATTAGAAAAATTTTTTATAAAACAAAACTTCGTATATCGACTTCGTACATCATATATCGACTTCGTACATCATATATCGACTTCGTACTTCATATATCGACTACCTTGATCATGGAGCGAAAACATATTCAGAGAATGTCTCAATATTGAGACCAGCTTTCAAAACGGGGGGAAACTGCTGTTATAATTAATTAAATTGTGACGCAAGGGTATTATTTTATCTTTGACAGATTATTTGATTATCACACAAATGCAACAAACAGATTTATTTTCCTCGTAATTTAATATAATTCCGTTTAACATAGAATTTGTTACATGTTTCCTCAGAATGTAATATAAAAATTACTATTGTGATATTACTTTATCATTTAGACGATTATTGAATATCAATAATTTAAAAAAATTAATATTTCCAATTTAAAATTATTACTTTCAAAAACCTAAGTTTAAGAAGCATTTCTTCCAAGTTATTATATACAGGGTGATTAGAAAATGAGTATACATTTGAAAAATTAATAATTCACGGAATAATGTAGGTACAGAGGTAAAAATTGACACACATGCTTGGAATGACATGGGGTTTTATTGTAACCACACAAAAAAGGTTTAAAAAAAAGGCCAACAGATGGCACTGAACAGCAAAACGTCAGTGACTCTGCCTGAGAATCGTGTATAAAAGGAGCTGTAATGAGAGAGAGAATCAGATGCACCAGCAATAGCAGCATGTTAACGTTACCAGAAAAGGCAATGTTAGTGAAGCTCTACTATCAAAATGGGGAATCTGCCGCGATCGACCGACATCAATAGGCATGCTAAAAGACAACATCCAACGCCAATTTCTCACCATAACTACAGATATGCTGCACAGTGCTGAGCACAACATTGTCCCTCGGCTACAGCTATTGTTGCGGGATGACGGTGGATATATTGAGCATTCGTTCTGAAGCACATCGTCTTTGCTTTGTCATAATTTATTATGCTAATTATTGCTCTTCTTATCACACGAAGCGCCATCTGTCGGCCATTTTATGAACTTTTTTGTGGATACAATAAAACCCCATGTCATTCCAAGCATGTGTGTCTATTTTTACTTCTCTACCTACATTATTCCGTGAATTATTAATTTTTCAAATGTATATTCATTTTCTGATCACCCTGTATATTACTGTAAATATTTCATTTTGTTTCCAATTATTTGTTTTCAATTGACAAGTTATAACGAGGTTATAAAATTATGTTATACTACGAATGTAATATTTAAAGTTTTTAAGAAATAATTGTTATCTTCAATGCAATGTCATACATTAAATTATTTGTGTTATATTTTGAGCTATAAAACTTTCATTGTGATCGGTATTAAGATTTTAAAAAGGAAAAATCTTTAAAGGATTTTTCCCCAAAAATGTGTTTTTTATACGGTACTTTTTGTTCATTTTCTTTTCAAAGAAAAATAATGAGAAAAAGTCTTCTATTTTGATATTGTTACTTTTAATATATACTTTGAAAGCATATTTTTAGCTCAATATAAAATAAATACACGAAATTAGAATTTACAATGTTATAATCGTATACCAGTAAATTCAGTGGAATAAATATTTAATTCAGTGGAAACCTGTAAGTATATTGAATTGGTAATGTTAATGTAAGTTTGTTGCAAGAATGATCGACTACTATGCACGAATTGATTTTGTAAGATGGTAGTTACAGCAGGAAAAGAGATTGAAGAGGGGAGGACATCAACAGACACAATATAAGTGGTACTTAGCCTTTTAAATCATTAAAATAATCAATGTTTCTTAAATAAATTATCTTAAATAGAAACTGTTGACTTTAAATGAGATCGCTCTGTAATTAATAATTTATATTCGCTATGTAGTTAATTGAGAATGTTTTGGTAAAACAACATTAATTTCTCATTATTGATTCCCGTATAATGCTAAATAACGGAAAATAAGAGACCTTACGAGTGCGGCAAAAATAAGAGTTTATCGGTAACCCTCCATTACAGAATTTTACAAAGTAACACTTTGCCCTTAAAACAAATATAAATTAAATAACAAAATTTTATTATAAAATTTCGGATAGATACACACACCCATGTTCTTATGCAAAGACTACAGAACCCTGTGCTTTCCCACTTCTTTTGTTCCCTTTGTTAAGATGATGTATTTAAAAATGCAGTTTGCTTTTAAGTATGAAAAAATTAAAAAGAACAAAAAAGGTGTCAATCGCTTAAAAAGATTTGAATTATACTCATTACATTATAATTTCGTTTCCAATTACTCACTTTTGCAAAACATACTAAGGTAAATGATAATGTCCCCGAGAAATTAATATCTATATCTATATCTATATATATTGTAAAACCTTCAAGGAATGTCCATCAAAATAAATGATAGTAGCGCCAGACTAGACCTTGATTTTTCTTTTCAAACAAAAGTTAGATTTTATTCCACTTCATTCCACTTCAATTTCGATTTTATTTCGAAACTTTCTGTTAGATTTTATTGATTCAATTTAAACTTCTGGATTATATAAAGAAATTATTTACATTCGTATTAAAAAAATGAATTGGTTTCGTAGACCTTTCATCAATGGATTAAGAAAAGTTCTGATCTGGGTTAAGCGTCTAACGTGAATCCCAGCTTAACGGCTGTCAGCAAACGTGCAAAGAGAAACTCCGCTCTATTCTCTGTCTCTTAGAGCAGTCTACTTAAAAGTTTTGAAGAAATGGGCAGTCTTTGATACTTAGAGATATTATTCACTGGATCGTGACAGGTTTGTATAGGCGCTGTACTAGTTACCACTTCACTTTCAAGTCAGCGCTTGTGTCAAGCCGCTGGACGTTATACGAATTTTAGCAATGGTACATGGCGTACACACGGGATTTATATACATTCTCCTTCACAAGTTAAAGAAGAGCTGTTACACGTCTTAGAAAAAATCAGAAACCTCTATTCATCCTCTATTTTTCATGGCTACAAATCCGGTAGGGGTTCTTAGATAGTGGAAAAGCGATGACACTTTTAACTACGTTCATCATTGGTTCCTAAAGGGGGGAAACTATGTTGCACTATTAATAATTGCCAATGTGATATCTTAACCACAACAGTCAATATGCGCTTATGGACTTTGCTTTGTAAGTTGCAATCCTAGGTCTGATTGTTCAAAACCCTTTTTAAGCACAAAAACGAACTTTTGGATTGCCATCTCTTGAAAAAACGCTGACTTGGAAAAAATATTCTAATGATGTTCTTCGTCAGTTTCTTACGACAGTCGTCAATGTTCAAGATGATTTTCCCACGCACTAGGATATTCTCACAATTAATGGGAATTCTTTACAATTGGTAAATATATACAATAAAGAATAATTGTATCAATTTATATCAATCAATGTTTTTACATATATCAAAATGAATACGTTCCCGCAATAATTCGCAATTATTTCTAAACTAATTTAATTGTTGGTAATTATTTTTTGCGTCAATTTTATCATGTATTTAATAGTCAATTTTTTTTTCAAAAAGTTTCAATATTATATGCATAAACATATGTATAATATGTATGTATATGCATAAACATATAATATTATATGTATAAACAGAAATAGAGTGAGACCTTTTTGTTTTCTTTTGATTCTTTCTGTTAACAGCTAGCTTAAAATTACAGAAATTGAAATATCAGAAGATAAATTACTGAACAACGCTATCAAACCGATTATATGCATTAGAAAACCATAAAAATATTTGCTGATATCGCCACAATGTAATATTATAGTAAGAAACTAATCAAGTCTTAACATGAAGTGCCTCTAATACTATACTTTTAGAACTTTGAGGATGTAATTATATCTGCTATTACTTGTCAGTTAAACGACTAAATAGGTTTTTCTTGCTTGAATTAGATTATTATGTGCCACAAAGCAAATCACTTTAATGGCTTTCTTTCATAACTGTGAAAGGAAATTTACTAATAACCCTATCATTTACTTCAGAGATTAAGTCAACCATTAAAAAGATAAAGTTTTAAATTTTCTCCATGGTATATCGCTATTTTATAATATTTGTGAGGAAATGGATTACATGTGATTAAACCTTTAATATTGTAAATTAAACCAATCCAGCAAAAAAAAATTTTTACGCATTGAATTTGTCTTTTAAAATATAAGAATCATACTTATATATAAAATAAATATTTTACGACCTTCTTTAGCTTATAGCACCCACATACTATGAAATGAAGAATGTTTTTTACTGAAATGAATTTTTGTATTTGTATAAGCAGTTAAATTATAAAATTTCATAACAAACTCTTATAGTATATATTTATGCGTGATAAATGTGATATCTTTAGATGTGAAAAATACTAAGTGATGCACCATTTAAAATCTCTTGAAGGGAATATGAAAAACATGCACCCACATACTATGAAATGAAGAATGTAGAATGTTTTTTCCTGAAATGAAGTTGTTTATTTGTATAAGCAGTTTAATTCTAAAATTTCATAACAAAATCTTATGGTATATATTTAGTCATTAAAAACGACCTTTCTAAATCATTTTATAGATTTGTGAAATTCAATTCAGTAACTCTGTTTTAAATCACTAAAATAAATCTAATTGTTAAATGTGGCAAAAAATTGACAATTTGAGCTTTTATTTAAACATCACCTAATGGAGTGCTTAAAACTTTTAATATTTCTCTTTATTATCACTTCCGAAAATGCACGTATATAGTACATATAAACATGTTCTTACAAATCTAGAAGATCTTTTCTCGATCGTGGCTATATAGACTCCATAGAATGTTACAATATTTAGTGCTGTATAATGTATTTTTCTCACTCGTTGGTGGAGCAAAAGGAAGCTGCTGTATTTAGAAACTGTGAGACCTAAAATGCCTCCGGTTCGGAGTAACGAAGGTAAATGGATGTGGCGAAGTATTTGTGAGATGTACAGCATGACATGAGAAAAGCTAAATGTAACCACACACTCTAGGGGGCAGATCTTCAATGAAAAAAAAAAAAGAAAGAAATGAGAAGCTTTTCAAAATTACTCTGCAAGTCGTCATGACTTTGCAAATTGTATTCTTCCTCCTGATACTTCTGTTTTCACGCACTGTGATAGATTTCGTATAGTGCGTAGTTTATGCATTTTCAATTTCCTGTACTTTCTAGAAGAATAAATAATTAATATTGGGTCGTTTAATGAATGTTTTTAATAGACTTTCATTTACATGAATAACGTATCGGGATCAATATTACATGACAAACAATGTAAAATAAGCATATTATGAATAATGTGCATAAAAATGAAAAACAATTATATTTTTTTAATTTAAAGTTTTAAGGAATATTCAATCATTTTTTATAAATTTCCATTCTTTTTAAGTTAAATTTTATTAATACTCCTTGTTTTACAATGGAAGAGTTTACTTCATTTTCTTGTCACCATAAAAAAAATTGAGCGTGTGTGTTTTTATTTTAATTTTGGGACGTTTAAAATCGAAAATACGTAACTCCTCTCAAATATTTTCGGGGGAAGATGATAGACAGAAAAGACTAATATTCACCTCATTGTAAGACATTTTTTTCTAGGATTATTTAAATATTTTTTTAAACAACTCAGGATTTATATTTACTGTTTGTATAATTGATTTATGACTGAAAGCTATTTAAATATATTTTGTGAGATCTGAAACGTTAGTTATTTAACAAATTTTATTAATACATGCATAAATTACGTTGATATTGTAGGTCGTCATAATAAAAAAAATAATGGTTATTTTAAAGAGAAATGAAAATCATACGTCAAGCATAGATTATAAAAAACTTCCAAACACAATTACTATACTGTAACAAAACTTCACCGTTTAATACAGTGAAAGTTGATACGTAACTAAACAATTTGGAAACGCATAGCACATTTAGACATCCAGTTTCACCATTTACCAACTATAGCCAGAAAAGTAACCAAATTCGTATGTAAAACCCTGTATAAGATCTATAGATTTGTACAGATAATACATATAATGCTAAAATTTAGTCTAGTTGGAAGACGCATAACACAATTGAAAATTACCTTGAGCAATTTTCAGCGATAAACAGAAATGTACTCTAATTATTTGGATCAGCCCCGTATATGATCTATAAAATTTATATACACCACGTAATATTAAAAAAAAATTGAGAAATTTTAAAAGTCATACCACAACTGAAAACGTATTTTCAGTAGTTATTGCTGAGATAATGTACGGTAACCGAATTCTTTTGTTTATCTCTGTAAATGTACGATAGATACTATGCATACGATATTCTACTGTAAGTATGGTGTAGATCCTTAGTGATATATATCACTTTCAATATTTGAAATAATGCGACATCATCAAACTATATTGCAAACGATCTTTCCCCATAGACCATAATGTAACTGAATACTTTTGACTTCACTGTAAACGAACTATAAATACTATGCACTTACTTTCCGATACCCGACATCTTATAATAAATCTCAATAACATATATCAATTACATTGCAATTCGAATGTATTTATGTGAGTTAAAGCACGGAGAGAGAAAGAGAAACAGAAGGCCAGAGAAGCCGAAATCATAAACACGTTTCAACTATGTTGGGAAGTTAAAAAATAAAGATTTGAATGCTTAAATGCCAAAAATAGAACACAAAGAGGCTTAGAAAAATCTTTTAATTTAATGATTGACATGTTTCGAACGCACAAACGGCGTCATTATCAAATTCTACAGTATAAACAAACTTAACTTTAATACTTAAAATATTCAGCTGTAAACGTGAAAATTAATATTTCCTTATTTTATTTATTTATTTATTTATTTATTTATTTATTTTTTGAAAAACACCTCGTGCCAGATTTTATGTAATTCAAAAGAGGGTGATTCATTGCACATGTTCTTGTTACTCACATAGATTTCTATTGATTCACGGATAATAGATGGGTAATAAAGTCCTGTTGGATAAATCATTTTACTATTCTTAAAATCAATTTTTAAATTCTCGGTCCTATGTAGTTGTGCTAAAGCTGTAGTTGTTCTGCCATATTTAATAACTGCCATATGCTGTTTTAATATTGTTTTAAACTTTCTAGTTGTCATCATCATATATATTATTTCTGTTGTCAACATCCCTTTTTCTAAGAAAATACAAAACGTAGAATGATAAATGAGATACCATATGAAAGGATTTTGAACAGCTTCTGACATAGTACACTCACGTTTCGTTAAAACATGTTTTTTGATTAAAAATTCAATCTACATTGTTTTCATAATTGAAAAGCAAATTTCTCAAATTAGTGTCGCCACAAAAATAAAATACCGCATTATATAATACTCAACAATGATTATAAAAAAAAATAATAAATAATACAAAAGAGATAAAATGTGACGTTTTCTTACGGGTTTATTTTATTTTTATGATTAAAATTCAAAAATTTAATTAAAACATTTAGAAGCATTTTCGCGCTTGATTTTTTCTTTTGAGATTTTACTGTTAAGAATAAAATGATATGCTATTCTGGCTTGATTTATGTTGTCTGCAGATACTTTTATCCTTAATTTTTCTGTTGAAATCTAAATCTACATCTAAAATAATTAGATATTATTAAAAATTATTAAACTGCAGTGCGAAAACCTCGGACGGGGCCCTATATAATAATGCAATGTTCCATCTTCTCTGGTAAACGAGATTTCATGAAGACTACATAGGACCAAGACTTTAAAAATTTATTTTAAGAATAATAAAATAATTTATCCATCTGAAATTTATTTCCCACCTGTTATCCGTGAATCAATAGAAATCTATATGAGTAACGAGAACATATGCAATGAATCAGCCTCTTTTGAACTAGCTAAAATCTGGCACGAGGTGTTTTAAAATTAAAGAAAACAATAAAGAAATGTTATTTTTTACGTTTACAGTTGTCTATTTCAAGCAACTGTTTTTATTACATATATGATCTCGTAGTTTATGTTTTTCTTTATTATTTTCAAAAATTGTTGCGAGAATACTTTGTTTATCGGGTAGATCTTGATATTTGCGCCGTTTGTGCGTTCGAAACATGTCGATCATTGTATTAAAACGTTTTTATAAGGCTTTTTGTGTTTCCATTTTTATCACTTAAGCATTTAAATCCATATTTTAATGATAAATTAGTTATTTAATTATATGATTATGTTGTGAAGTGTTAAAAATTGATGAAAATATTTCGATTTATCATTCTTAAAGCTAGCGAAATATGCGATAAAAGGGATTAACAGAAAAATGTATTTTTAATGCATGTTATAAAGCCTTATGTACACAATTCACCACTTATATTACGGGTGAATTTTTTAAGCGGGGAAAAATAAATTGATAGCATTTGAGACCTTTCTAATGATTATTTCCTCTTATTTAAATGGGTTCTTCTGGTTCTCTGTGCTTTATAAATCTTTTCTATTATAGCTTTTAATTAATTAAAAGCTACAGCAGTAAAGAATTTGAAAAGTATGGCCATTTAGAAAAACACATTTAAATGGAAGGAAATAGAGCTTTTAAACATCTCTAAAACTGTCAAATTACCACCCCATACTGTTAGAGGCTTTTAAATTCTAATTGATAAATTAAAGTAACAGCTCAAAAATTTCTACTTTAATAAAATAAAATAGTTCCCACTTTAGCAAAATAAGGTTTTTTTTTTTTTTCTTGTCTTTTTTTTTTTTTCTTTACAAAATAAAAAATAATTTATTCTAGAAAACCTAAACTGAAAATGTGATTTTTTCCAAAAATTGCACATTTAGACAGTATTTAGAGAGAAGGTATTTAGATCTCAAAATTTTATAAAAACAAACGATATGTCACAGAAAACAAAACGTTAGTCTTCGCGTAACCGAAAATAGTTTTTACTTACTCATTTCTTTTCACATAATGATAATGAAATATTATGATTTGAATTTTTAACAATGCAATATTTTTATAGAAATGCAGCCAGAATCAACTTCTTTCAGTTCCAAAAATATATTACCAGTATCTCAGTGTAATTATTCATTGTTCCAAATACTCTTCTACCATTTTAAATTAAAAGTAGACAGTTAAAACACACTTCACAACACAATAGTTAAAACATAATTAATATCAGAAACATATTAGTTTTGATAGGAATTCGAAACTGACTGAAAATAGCTTGAGATTTTGGTAAAATGTCATTTGAATCAGTCTTACGTTGTTTCAGGTATCAGATAACATTAAAATTCCGGAATATATTTAATAGTTTAAATCGTTATATTTTAAAACTACTAAAGAATATTTTACAAAACATTACTGTTTCGAGTTTTGGTGTAAGAAGTTAAATATATTTGTTAATTGTTTTCTATCTTTACAAGAAAAAAGTATTTGATTCGTAAAAAAATTCGAATTCCGGTTTTCGATTGAGTTATACGTTTTAGATGTCTTGAACACGATTTGACTGCTTTTAGAAAATGTTTGTCTGGGAGTCTGTGTGTGTGTCTGTATGTGATGAAAATTTTGTGGTTTCTCTGTCTCAAGAACTATTGCAAAGAATTTAGTAAACTTTAGATTCTGTTATACCTTGATATAAATTGTTGCTGATAAGTTTTTGGTGTTATTAGCACATACTTGGAAATTTTTCCAAGAATATAAAAGATTTATTCAATTTTCGATGCTGGATTCTCTTTGGTTTCGTGTTTGTCCCAGGGTTGGTGGCTCACGGAAAAATATTCTATATGGTGCTGCAATTGTAGCCTTGCAAACATGTGATAGTGAGAAGTGCCAGGCTGGGTACCGTTCCAAGTGGTTCAGTTGGTAGAACGTCAGTGCGCTATACTGATGACACGGGTTCGAGTCCCGGTTTGGATACTTTTTCACTATGTTGTATGTACATATTTACTTTTACATATATATATATATATATATATATATATATATATATATATATATATATATATATATATATATATATATACATATTTTTATTAGGTTTAAATATGGACCGGAAGTATCGAGAACGTTCTAAAATATTCAAGAACCATTCTGTAGGGGTGTAGGAGATATGGTGGTTGAATGTGTTCGATCTAGGGCATTTTCATGAACTAGAATGTTCTTGAATGTACTAAAATTTTATAGAATGTATTAAATTGTTCTTTATATTTTATACAATTGTAGTATATATTTATATATATACATATAAACATACATATGCCTATTTTTATTAGGTTTACATATGCACCGGAAGGATTCAGAATGTTCTGGAATGTTGGAGGACCATTCTGAGGGTGAGTCGGACATATAGTTGTTGAAAATGATCGTCCGAGGGCATTTTCATATTTCGACCATAGTTTTCTAAAACATAAAAGAACAAACAAAAATGAAATGTCTTTGAATGTAAATCTTCTATATTAAATAAAGAAATAAAAAGAAAAGTGCCCAGTTAAACTGATCGCATTGAGCTCACAGGCTATT
This sequence comes from Maratus michaelseni, assembly GCA_963931845.1. NCBI lineage: Eukaryota > Metazoa > Arthropoda > Arachnida > Araneae > Salticidae > Maratus > Maratus michaelseni. The sequence goes on along the minus strand of OZ007591.1, from coordinate 284,242,926 downwards.
CACACTAACTGTATATTATACTCTTTTTCAAAGAATAATGCTTCTCGAGAAATAAAGATAAATAAATTAATGGGGTATTAGCCCCATTCATCTCCTTTATACATAACCAATGAATCACCAAAACTACTCAAGGAATCGCCTTATCACAATGAACCTATATACAAAATTTGAAGCAAATCGGATAATTCTGGCATGAAAAACCCATTTATCTAAATTAAGGGCCTAATAAAATAAGAATAGCCCACCCCCTTTCCACCTCTTTATACTTAACAGATGAACCCCCAAAACTAATCAGGGAAGCTCGTTATCATATAAATTTATATACAAAATTTTAAACAAATCGGATAATTCTGCACTAAAACCCATTTATCGCAATTAAGGGAGGGATTAGCCCCTGTTCACCCCTTTATACTTAACCAATGAACCCCAAAACTAATCAGGGAAGCACCTGATCACAATGAACCGATGAACAAAATTGCAAGGAAAACGGATATTTCTCTCAAGAGTTATCGCGTTATGTACATACATACATACGTACGTATATACAGAACCAGTGGGCACATTAGCTCGCAGGCTTTTATAGTTTATGAACTAAAAAATACACAAATGTACCAAAAAAAAACAGTGAAGCGTGTTGTTGTCAGTAAGTCATTTAATTCAAAATCAATTTTCGCGTAACAAAATGTAAAAATTAAATAAATAAATTCAAAAAGTTCTCAAATTCCAATTTATTAAATTTATTAAAAACACTAAACTGAACATGCGGTGCTAAAATCCATTAAGGTTTCTCACCTACATTTCCCAACCCTGTTTTCCTGATCATGGGTCCTAATAGTCCAGTAGAAATAGCGTAAAAAAGGGCCTTGCCTTGCAAAAATTCGGGTAACTCTGATTTTTGGATATGTTGTATAGGTTGACCCTCTAATAAAAAAAAAAAAACAAGTTTTCGACCTTCTAGACCTTGTGCGTCTTTCGCAATATCGAAAAAAACCAATATTTTTCCGGAAATTTTTTCTATTTTTCTTAAATAACTCGATTTCAGTGCATTTTAACCACTTACATACCTTTACCACCTTTACACCACAGTGCATAATTAACCACTACGCTACTTTACATCAATAACTATTAAAAAATACGTGAAAAATCGTCAGATATATGATAAGTAAAAAACAAAATAACAGAAGTATGTCAATGAGATATGTTTTCCTCATTATCGTTACAGAAACTACTTCAAAATTGTCATACACATGTAAATGAAAACATTCCAAAAGTTTCGTAATTTAGGAAAAAATCCTACAAGGGAATCGGCAGTGTATCCTTTTTCTATTCATTCTATATAATGTAATCATTTTAGCATTTTAGAAATGACTTTCAAAATATACTTTGCGACCTATAGTTTATAGATGACAACAACAAAAGAAAACTAACAATATATTAAGTAACTAAAGCTATTTTAAATATGATGCAGCATCTTATAAAAAGTATTTTTTTCAGATTACTTCCTTTGAAGAACGAAGCACTTTTGTGCTATAAAAAAAAATATATGAATAACCTATAATTTTAATTTTAAAATCTTTTATACGAAATGTTAAAATTAAAAATATCTGCTTCGGAGAACTTTGAATAATCACGTTTATCATTTAAATAATTTTAAAAATTTTCCATTTTTTTAATGTTCAAAATAAGAAAAGATTTTTAATTACTGAATATAAACTTATGACTCGTACTTTAATAAGAACTTTGGCAGGAACCATGCAGTAAACGTTTTAAAAGATAATCAAAAACTTATCAATACACTTTGTTTGGTGTAAATACAAAAGACGACAGCAAATTTCTTACAGTGTTCACGTAAACTTTAAAATTTATGGGAAATAAAACTTCTTTTATTAAAGATTTTTAAAAGAATGATGTTTCGTATTCATTGTTGTTCCTTTGTTATTTTAATTAAAGTACATAAAATAAGTAGTTACGGTGATAATTTTAGTAAAAATACATGCGAAAGTTTTGAAAAGTAACAGACATAAAAATTATGCTGATCGTAAAATGTTCATTCGTGATGCATAAAAATATTAATTCGTTCAAGAATCTCATGACATAACATTTTGAAAAAAGATGATTAATGTGCAGAGTGATCCAAGAACGCAAAATAAATAAAAATTCAATAATTCGAAAGATATTGACAGTAGCACGATTTGGTTTCCGCATACCTCAGCAAAAAAGACATGGGAAATGTCATTAATAAAAAATATATTTTGCCAATGTAGCAGCATTTGTTACTGGTGGTTAATACTGTGATGTTCCCACAGCTGCTCTCTGTCGTTATTAGAGTCATCCTGTGAAGAGATTGCAGCAGGAATCTTTTGCGATGCTATGCAATTTATCTTTAAACTTCTGACAACTACTGGCACTAATGGCAACCATCAAACTGTAATCCCAGTTGCAGTACTACCTCTGTTGCGTCTCTGTTCAAACTGCTGAGAAACCTGGAAAACTATTTTTAGTGACAAATGTAATTATTCTGGCAGTAAAAATGTTATTATTACAAAAAATCTCAGAAAACAGCAACGTGCTACTGTCTACACTTTCAAATTATTGAATTTTTATTCATTTTGTGGCTTTTGGATCACCCAGTGTAATACAGAGATAATGCATCTATATTATAAAAGAAATATTATAGATGCAAACAATTACAATGCATGAACATTAAAAGGCAAAGATATGTTCGCGAGTAACGCTAACGCTATTTTGACGGTGGCAACAGCTGACCAACAAATTTCGCTTTTTCTACAATTTCTTAAATTTTTAAACTTCGCAGAATTTCAATTTTTACGCCGCTGAATAGGAAAATGTTCAAATCCAATATGTTTGAAAACTGTATCTTAATTTCTGATTGCTTTTTGTTTTTCAAAACAATTTTGTTTTAATCTATCTCTATCGCGTGCTGCTCGATTGGGAAATGTTAACCCGTTTGTAATTAAAACTATATAAACAATTCAGTATGTGTTTCTGGCTAATATTCTAAAATTAAATCAAAACTTCATCAATAAGTAAATAAAAAATAAATAAAACACAAATTTAACAGACGTGTAATCGAACTACACACGAAATCTTTGGCGATTTCTTCAGTTCTTAACTCCCGCCATTCAGGTAATAAGAAATTACCGCTTTTAATAAATTTAAAAACTTAAAAAAAATGCTTCTTGGTGTTGTTAGTAGGCAATCTAAAAATTATATTAAATGTAAGTATCTATTAGAGTTTTCAATTAAATTTTTTTCACATATATTCTATAACTTGCATCCCCTAGTTTAAATAATAGTCCTTGGGGAAGATTCACATGTTGCCAACCAATTTTAGTGTTAATGATTTTGGTATGTATGACATATTAGATGTGGCAGATAACGAAACCGCCAGTCAGCTGACATCGAGGTGATTCCGCTGCAACATTACACATTCCGCCGCAATGCGAAACGTATGGCAACTCGATTACTGATGATGTCACCGAGTTAGAGTAATATCAGTAATCGAGTTGCATTCATTTTACATTCATTTTAAAACTTCCTTAAGGTCATACCTATAAAGTCATTTACTTTGTAACATTTCTTACCATTTTAATTTATTTCCATAGTGACTGGAATTCGATAATGACCTTAAGGAAGTTTAAAACTCATTTTAAAGAACATATTTCAGATATAAAAATTCAATAGAGCTAAAACAGCACTTTCAAGATTAAAACAAGAAGAATCAGTCAAAATATATTTTGATCAAGCTAAAATAATTATACATACATCAACCTTCTGTGAATCACTAATCAATGAATCCATAGAAATTTTAACTGAAAAAGATAAAGCATGCAATGATTCATTATCCTACAATATTCCCAAATTGTGGCATAGACTCTTAGGAATTGTTCAAGACGAAATATGATTATCACACCCCCTCGCATTGCCTTCCACCACTTTTGGTTCTCCATCAGTGAATGATGTTCTTACTGGTTTTGGTCATTTGTGTACTTACGTTTGTTTTGTAGCCCTGATGATGAGCAAATGTTTGCTCGAAAGCGCTCGTTTTATATGTAAAAGACAGTTTTGTATACAGAGTCAAAACTATTTCAGTAATATATTTTATTAAATGATATATATATGCTTTTAGGACATTTATGTTGTTTTTAGTTAGTATTTGTAGTACCAGGTGAATGTAGATTCAAAGAGTATGTTTTATCATAACTCAATTTTTTGATTACTTCTGTAATAATTTTAAACACTATAACAATGTGTATTTTCTTTCAGAGATTTGTTTAGCCATTGTATTTTCTTCAATCTAATTGTTGCGTTCAATTATAGCACCATTCATTGAATGATATCAACCCGAAGTATACATCTATGCAGTAATAAAAATTTTACTTTTCTATTTACCATGATTCTTCCACGTGAAATATAATAAATAAGAAAATATTTCATATGTACTGTACACTGTATATATTAAATCTTACAATATTAATTATCCTTATTCCTTGAAACAGAAGCTTCATTCACATGCGCCACATTCTTTCTAAAAATATTTTTCAGTCGTGAACATAATAAACATATATTAAACATTTCCTTTTCAAAGAATCGAAAAGAATTCATTCAGCTATATTGACCTTAAGGAAAAATTCTGGAAAGCAGAAAGTTACTTTTAATTAAATATCGAATTTCTCATTCAAGCAAATGTTATGTCAATGACTTCGCTTGGATGGAGCTTAATAAGTTTAGGAACAAACTGAGAAAGACTTTAATTTTCAACGATACTTCTGAAAATTTAAAGAGTGCACGTACAAAATTAACGTGTAACTTATCTTTCATTGATGCATAAGTGCAATGAAATAACAGAAAATAAGGCATCGGTAATATACATACTCAGATAAATTTATTAAAGAAATGAAAGAAAAATATATTAAATATCTGACATTGTAATTTTAAATAAATATGAATATATAACCATATTTCTAAAACCACATTATTAATGCTGTTTAAAAATTTTAAAAAGAAAGCCATTGTACATTTGATTTTTCAAATGTAAATTACAAAAAAAATTCAAAGGGACGTAATTTCTCCTAAAGGTACACTTATTTTTCATGATTTCTGGTATATACAAGGTTGATCTTTAAAGTAATACAAATAGAAATTATCGCATAAGAGATTGTCTGAGTATTGTAAAATAAATGTATATTATAAGATTATTTCTAATACCTATATATTTATTTCTGTTTGAAAAATTATCATAAACCTTTTTAGAAAGTATACTATTATTATAAAACACAAATTATTAAATTATTAAAATAAAAAAAAAACATATTATACGTAGTACTAAACAAATTTTTCAAAAGTGTATGTAAAAGTGTTAGTCACTTCACTTTTTAGATTTTTCTCTCAAAATTCTAAACCTGAACTATTTCACTTTTCTATTAAATTAGAAATAGCGTAAGTATTCTTTGTTAAAGTTTCAAAAAAAATAATTAGGATTGTTTCTTGAACATGCAATAGTATGGTTTCGTTAGAAATAAGCATCTAATGAGATAGAGAAATGAATTAAAATAATCGATGCTAAATTAAATGTAAAATAAAAAGGTGAAAGTAAAGTAGCAGGAATAATGGGTTATTTAAGTGTTGTATCACATTTAAGGGACTTAAAGTCAAAATTATATCAAGAAAATAAGGTAAAAGTGCGTTTTGCAGCTTCCGTTTAAAACAATCAGAAATTCATTCCCCACAAGATCACAAATATTGTCAATTATAAAAGAAATATCGGACCACATATATGATTATTTATATAGAGGAGTGTTTCTGAAGTTGAGGTATACGTGCCCTTACACTGTAAAAAATGATTAACCTGTGGCACCTTTCTGCCACAGGTTTTCCCAGGAATTTCACCAAATAAGTGCCAGAAAACTTACACATGTCAGTTACACACAAAACATATGGAACTTTACACAGATCACCGATCACTCTTTTACAGTAATTCCGAAAAGTTACACAAAAGTTCAAAAGTATACCTCAGAAAACTGAGAATGTTACACGCAAAACATATGGAATGTTTCACAGTAGTTTTCAGTAAATTCCACATTCTCAAGTATTCCGAAAAGTTACAAAACATTGTGGAAGATGTTACACCAGATTTCTCGGTATTCTCGGATCAGCAGAAATAATCCGAGAAAACACAGGAATGTTACACAGTAAACGTCAGGAACATTACGCAGATTTTTTACAGTGCATGAGGTACGCCGACAGGATCTAGGAGAATCGCATCGGATGTGTATAAACACCTATTATATGGACAAGAACAGCTAAATCAGTCAATTAAGATGTTTTCATCTCATTGAATGTTTTGAAAACAAAAATGTGAAAACAAGTTCGATAATGAAGGTGACCTATAACATTACAATAACACAGAAAATTCGACAAATAAGCAAGATAAACGTGAGCACGTATCAAATTAAAAATAAAATAAACCTGTAAAGCTCATATTAACTATAAAATAAAAGTTATTTTCATTTGTATCCAATTGTTATTTTTTTTTACTTTAATTTTTATGTTCATAAATCTTACAAACAAATCAAAATAAGAAGTAGGCCAGATACACTTAATTCTTCAAAGGATGCGCAAAGAATGCTGTCTAGAAGACAGTATTAAAGCATATGTTCTATTTTCTGAATATGCATTTGATCATTCAGAATGCGAAAAAACTTTTGTGTTTCTCCATGACATATGGAAATATTTTAAGAGAGCTTTTATTTAATATATGTGGCAAATTATTTCGCTATAATTTATAAAAAGTTTTTAAAAAAATGTGAAAACAAACACAAGGAAAACTAGTCGTTGGGGGTCACCGTAATACTTACCCATCATGATTATGCATAATATAAATATGAAAATAAAACTTGTGTAAACTATTTATAAAATGCATTTCAATTCGAATAAAATCCTGGCTTCATTATCTTTAAATGGTCTATTACTGTATTGCGTAAAAGAAACATCCTTGTAACTCCAAAAAGGATAATCATATTAACTAACAGTTTACTGCGTCAGATTAAGCATCTCATTTCCAATTAAAATATATCTTTGAATTGAAATTTGAATGAAATACAGGGTCATGAAAAATCTAAGAGTGTGGAAAATATCTCGGATTACAAATATCTCCGAAACTAAATATCCGATCGACTTCATTCTTTATGTAAAATTTATGTTTTTTATTGTTTTTTACATTCTCTCCTTAAAATAAACAATTTCGCAAATTTTTATATACCTTTTATCAGAACGAATATTTCGAGAGTCCGAAAAAAATAGTTCCGGATAATCGAGGTTACTGAAATTCAATAAGCTTCTTTTCATTAATACATACTAAGTACAGAGTGCCCATAATTAAACGACCCTACTTTAACGTTGTCTACAGACGAAACTATTGGTCCGAAAGTTGTGAAATTTTAAAGACATAATAAAGGAATGGGAATTTGTTTGAGCGAAAAAAAAAATGAATTCAAAATTTCACCATCAAAGGGCGTTTTTTAACGAATTACATATTTAGAATACATTTACGATAGTTTAAATATTTTATTACCACATATCATGTTCCGTATGGCGGCCATCATTTTCAACTACAATCTGGAATCATAAAGATAGCATGTTCCGCAGTTGACCGCAGTGTGTTTTGGGAAATTCTAAGAACATGTCGTGAAAAAAGTTTTGTTGAACATGTTTTGTTGTAATAAAATTTGTAAACTATCGTAAATTTATGCTAAATGTGTAATTCGTTAAAAACGACATCTGATGGTGAATTTTTGAACAATTTTTTTTTCCTCCCATTCCTTCATTATGTTCTTCACAAAATTTCACAATTTTCACCAATTTTCACCAATAGTTTCGACTGTAGACAATTTTAAAGTAGAGTCGTTAAATAATGGACACCCTGTACATACCAAATTTGAAGTCTCTACCTCAATTTGTTCGGAAGATAGATCGTTTACAAACACACACACACACACACAGACGAACGGCCATTTTTTTTTCTAAAAATATGTTTTTCGGAATTTCCAGTGTCTGAAACGTGTAAAACCGTCAAAAAATTTTCGATTTTTAAAACGATCACAATGCTTACCCTATACTACGTATGATGGGTAAGTAAAATGGTTTTCAAGATGCAACAAAAAACTTCTTGTTGCAATTTGTGAAATTCCATTTTAAATTTACTCTCATTTTAAAAATTTGACTTTTTATGTATATATTTTTAACCAAAATGAATGTTAATAGAAATTTAATAATATTTGTTTTTCATTTAATGAGAGAAGTATAATTTCCGTGAAAAAAATAAGATATAAAACAATTAAACATAAACTCCACGACACTGCACAATCCATTATGGAACATGACTAACGTAGCCTAACTCCGTTCCCTAGATCATTCGACCCCAGGTGATATTCAGGGTTTGTACAAAAGGTAATGGGACCTGTTTTTTCTGACGCTATGCTCCAAGCAGATTCGATGGAGGCGGACGTCAGCTTCAACAAGTACCAAGCATCAATCACCTACGAACTTCCGTGGGACACGCTTCGTGGTTTTAGTGGACCCCTGTTAGTAAGTTTGGTTGAAGCTTAAAAATGCAAGGTTCTATGAAACAGACCAACGCCATTAAATTCTTTGTGTGACTCAGAATATAAGCTATGGAGATGTTGGCCATGATTCAGAAGTGTTCACCATTATTCCCCCGCAAGAAAAAGGCTCGAATGAGCCGGTCAAAGACCAAAGCCATGCTCATTGGCTTGTAGAACTTTAGCCAATCGGTAGGCCACCCCTCTCATCTGAACCTGAACCTGAACCTTTTTTTACGCCAAAGATGTGGTCCACAACGCATTTGTACCTGAGGAGCAGACCGTCACGAGCACTTTTTACTTGGTAGTGCTAAAATTATTCAAGTGAATGGTCACTCGACTGACGTCAGGCATTACCGCCAATTGGAAGCTGCATCATGACAATGCGCCAAGCCACACATGCTTCGTACTCAATGAACACCGGCCCCAAAACGGCATCGAAACGCTATAGTCCCAATCTGGCCATGATAGACTATTTTTTGCTTCCCGAGTGAAGACAGCCCTCAAATGACACGGCCATGGAACCTTAGCAGAGGTCAAAGCGGCTTCGACGCGCTGCTTGAAGTACGTTTCGAAAAATGATTTGCAGCGCGCCTTCCAAGCGTGGACAACTCGTTGATAAAAGTTTGTTTACGCCCAAGGGTTTTGCAGATTTGTAATTGACTGTAGTGATATCTTTCAACAAATATGTTTCCCCAAATTTGGTCTAAATACTTTCTGTACAAACCCTGTATATAATTTTGTCAGGTGCGCCAACTTACTCGGTGCATTTCGATTTTCAAGTACCGTTCTTCTGAACCGCTGTGCGGGACACAATAATTCCCGATTTTTCATGGGGCACGAATTATTTGTATTTTTTTTGTATCATGCTTTTAATTTGTTTGCATCAAGTAGAACTTAATGCATTAAAACTTGTAAAAAAAAAGACGCTGTCCATAACGGAAACTACCTAACAAAACGGCAAATTGTCTAAAACGGAATATTATGTCTGTCCCTAGTGATTCTGGTTTCAGGTATTACTGTATTTTGTTCAACAAAAGTTGTGAAAACGAAACCTGTCTACCACAGAATCCTGCCTTAAACGTAAAATAAACAATCGTGCATAATAAAGGAATACTATAACATTATCACAAACAACTCGAAAACGGAATTATGTTTCAGTGCCTAAAAATTCCGCGTTAACAGATTTTACTGTAAAATATTATTGTGAATTTTTAATACAGTTAAACTTACTAAGACGGACTCTGTGAAGATACGGAGACTGATTATAGAAAAATTCAGTTTTAACCAAGTCTCTGTCTTGGCAGTTAATCAATAATTGTATTTTATTCCGTCAGTAGGGATCAAAATGTTTTATGTATAAGACAGGATTCCGTTATAGGCAGATTCTGTTTTCAAAGGAAATGCTGTATTTTTATGTTCTAAATAGAAGCTATTCTCACTCTTTTCACCGCTCTACCGCTCATCATTCCTTGTCCCGCATTATTTGTGACAGTGGAATTCACAAAACTATTCATAAAAGTTGTGTCCCTCTCAGGTATTAAGCGCAATGCGGTAGCCATAGTTAAGTGAATTTTACCCAAATCCGTAGACAAACCTCGGAGCTGTTCTGCTGCCGTACGACACGCAGAACACTGAGATACAGGGCTCCATATGGAAATACGAAATGTTATTAATTTTCTTACATCAGAAATAATATTTCTTTATGTATTTTGATTTATGATAAATGTTCTTTGAGTTTTGACAGCTATATTTTTGGTCGAAAGAAGTCTCATACTTACTTAATAATAAATTTTGAAAGCATAAAATTTTAAAACTAAATTTTAAGCGGCACATGATAAATTGTTTCCGTCTTTTCCAAAATTTGTAAAGCAATAAGAATATAACAATGTTACTTACAATGTTACAAAGAAAAATCTGTTTATTTCTGTACCATTGTTTAGTGATATATATGTGCCTCTGAAAAAATTATAAAATTGTGCAGCAAATATTTTTTAATCTAAACAATGGGAAATAAAAGAATACACAACGAAAAAAGAGATTGAATATCATGATACTGTTACACATAATATAATATTTTTATGAATTACATGCAAGCCATTAATTATGTTCATCTTAATTAATCAAGAGAATTGTTTACTATTTTCTTTTTAATTTTCTGCTCTTGTTAATAAATAGTGACAGGATTTATTGTTTCCGGCAACCGTTACATAATGAGTAGTAAAATATAGAACAAAGAATGGAAGATACATTGATTATAAAGTATATTTTTATAATTAATAATGCAGATATTTTGGGGGGGATATTATGAATGCCTACATTAGTATAATATATTAAACTTATTCTAATACCTGAAAAAATCTGTTATATATTTTTTTTTTCAAATGAAAGATATCTTGCAGTTTTTACAAAAAAAAAATGATTTAAAAGTAATTTACCCTTTCAACAATTCCTGATTTCAATACATATAAATTTGAGATTGAATATTTATGGATAAATCAAATTCTACGTTATCTTCAATTAAAAACTATACGTACGTTACATAAAAAATAGATGTAAATTACTCCTAATTTTCCTCAATTTTCTTTCAACAATTTATACATATTGAAAGCAATTATATTTTCTATAAATTGAAACAAATGAATTTAAAACAAACGCATTTTATTTGAATGCCACTTGAATCAAGACGTACTTGATTTAATTGACGTTCAAAGGATAAACGAACAACATAAGAAATATTGAGACCCAAAATTTTTAATAGATATACATTTGATTGAAGAACTGCTTTACTTAAATGACTATATTTCAGACTAAATTTTATCTTGGCGATAAAACAAACAATTCAAAAGACACAATATACATAAAATACACTTTATTAAAAATTCTTATGATGTGCTGAATTAGAAATCAGAGTATGTGGTTGACTGGGCTCTACGGTCATCTTTTTAACATGAGCTTTAGACAAACCGGGACCTCCGTTTAAAGATAATATTTCCCACTGCAAACGCATATGCCCGAGTCGGTATTCGAACCAGACTCTTTTGGCTAGTATCCAGCGCTCTAATCAATAGACAAGCAGGTGTCATTAAAAATACTTTTACTAAAATAGCAAATACAGCTCTAATTATCTTAGTTCGCGTAAATTGGTTATGTATTTGCATCATAACAGAATCATTTATAACTAATATCATTCTAAATTTATTTATTTCAAATTGTATTAATTTGTTATTGTTTTATATCTAAAGAATTGTAGAATATGTACTATCAATGCGGCAAAGAACTAGAACATATCAAACTATGCAGCAAGGAAAAAAAAATTATTAACTAAATCCACCATGACCGTAATCTATGTTTTAATTACAAAGACATTAAAAAATGTTTTAATTAAATGTCTGACACATAACATTAAGAAAAATAAAGATAATGTAACGGAAGCTTCAAACTTTTCACAAATTGTCATTTTTTATTCAGTTTTATCGTGTGTCCACGCGTAGTTTGAAGTTCTGTGATTTTAATATATATATATCCTTGACGGAGGCACTGCCGTGCCTCCAGATATATATATATATATATATATATATATATTGTTTGGACTGGGATTGTTCTGATGATTCTTCCAAGAAGAACTAAAGCATCTATAAAAATGACAATAAAAAACAAAAATAGTTAAGTAATGACAATTTGTGGAAAACTCTTATCATCCAGCTGCTTTTAGCAAACAACTATAATGCAGCTCACTAAATCGCCGATAACTTTCTGAATGTTTACGGCAAATTTGACTATAATTTTTATAGGAGTTGGCCGATATAGTTGACTACTAAATTATACAAAATCATTTTTAATATCCTTAGTGCAAAAGGTACTTTACACACATACTCATTTTTCATTAAGTATATCATATATTTATATTATTATTGTAGCATGTAGTATCTATTCTAGTTTGTAAAATTTCTTGAAATTGGCGTTAAATTTGGTTGAAACCATGCACGCTATAAACAAACAAAAGTTTTTTTTAAAGAAACTTTTATATTGCTATGAATATTGTCTCTATTCTTATAAAAATAAACACAAATTATGTGCAAGATCCATATAGTCATGTGTTACAGCTACAGATAATTTTGCGTATTTCATTTTACAGGCTTCCTGCAAGTATTATTTTTTATTCAGTTTGTTGTTCGTCTACTAATTCCCCTTGTGATGAAACGTTCGCTGAAAAACATCAGATCGAATACCCTATTTATTTACTAGAAGTTCCTGAAGAATTCGAAAACATTTCTCTAGCTAATCGGCAAAGCATCTAACATCGACCGTGTTCGGTGACTTTTGGCTATATACTGTACCTCAAAGAGCATAAAGTTTCAAACAGCTGATAAATTTAAAGCTTACATAAAAGAACCTACTGAAAATAGGAACGATACACAACCAAGGTAGGAAAGTCTTTGCCGTAGGAGGTTATTTATGTGTATGTATAATTTTGTTCAGAATTGTACCTCTTAAACCTACACTTTTCAAAAGATAGAGGAAAGAAAACAAATTATATCATATTTGAAGTGAGGAAATTAAGCATTTCCTTATATTTAGTACATACATTGAACATGCCCTTAATGCTACTATTATAAATTGATCAAAAAAGATTCATCAAGACGCATGCTAGCAGTAACGAATGAAGCATAAAACAGTGCATTTAAAACTATTTATGTACTGCTTAACTCTCATATTCCAAATAGTCATATAAAATGTTATATAACACAAATATGTTTAAAGCATTGCCTTCCGTAACTTGAATTCTTAATTTTCTAATAAAAGAAAAACTAATAGAAATTTGTTTTGAATATTTTAAGGCTTAGAAAAAGTAAATATGTATATGTATATTGTCGCTACAGCTAAAAGAATTTACAAATTATGTCACGTGAATTTAATCAGATTTAATGTGCGATTTTTGATGACCAGTTATAATTTGTGCTCCTTTTTTCCGTTTTCTTTATTTTACGTGTTCTACATATTACTGACTAACATGATATCATTAATGTTTTTTCTTAAAGAATTTTAAATATCTGTGTGCCAAAAATTTGTTACAATGTGTCATACACACGAGTGTTAACCAAATATAAAGGATACTTTCTATTAGATTATTTTAATAGTAATATTTGCAAAAGTTATACCAGTGTTCTACCAGATTTCTTCAATTCTTGTATAATAATAAAAATTAGCACGTGTATGAAACCAATGCACAGAATGTTGCAGATATTTCAATCTGATCAGAATCGTTCTCTAACATTTCTTTAAATATATCAAAAAAATAACTAGTCTACCTTCGTAATATGAAAACGATAATATAATACTTTCGAGTGAAATTTTAGTTTCGTTACACTTAATGTGGGAAGTTTTGCATTGTCTCGGAAAAGGTGAACATTCGGATCGGAATACAGAGCTTTAAGACCGATGAACAGTTTTAAACGGTACCCTAAAATTAACATTACTGTACTGTATTATATGCACGTCAACCATGAAGGGAATTGACGCGTAAAATATCCCCTATATCGTAAAAAGGTTTAGTGAGAACTTGCGCAGCTTTTGCTTGAGTGGAGCAGTTCCATTTTTGTACACAATTACATATTGTATCAAGTTGCTTCACCATCGTTTCGGCTACCTGTATACAATCATTGTGTATACAGATAGCCGTAATACATCTGTATACAACCTGTGCCCTTTACGTACTTGAGACCAGGACAGTGTTCATTTCCAAATTGTACATTGAATATGTGCCAAATTTCAATAGGCTAAACTTTTTTCATTGATAAAAAGTTTTATAATTAAAACTTTGAGAAAACTCACTTTGTGTTTATTCATAATGCTAACTACTAAATAATTGAAGTTGGAAGAATAAAACGATTACAAGCGTTCTTTTAACACTAAACAACTTACCGTGACTGTCACGACAACAAGTGCAAAAATTTATATTGATATTTAAAAAAGTCTTCATTATATTTAACTCACACTATTATGTGCATCATGTTAGAAAAAATTATACTTGCGCAATGATGTATATTGAGTTACATTAAAAAAGTTGAAGTAGAAATTCATTAGAAAAGCTTATTTGGTCATACAATGCTACGCTATAATCAGGGTGTTCATTTCTTATCGTTTACCAGTAGGTAAATCCTAAACTGTTAGTTTTAAATGTATAGTTTAAATGCAAATATGTTTTAAATGTTTTCTTTCTTCATCGTATCAGAAGACAGTTCCATCAAAATAATTATTTTGTAAAGAGCTACGAAGTATGAGTTTTGTTTTGGTTCCTTGGTCCTCTAAGTTATATTATAAAAATCTCTATAACGGACGCTACCAAATATTGGACACTTCCACTTAGCGGACACTCTTTCAATCCCCAACAAATATATTGTTTGTATGTTTTTACCTCTAAAAAGTAAACACCTTTGAATAGCAGACAGATTCCTCACTCCCAAGCTGTCCGCTATTCAGAGGATTTATTTTATTTAGAAAAGAAATCATCATGCTATAACAATTAAAACAGTAAAACAGCCATTCGTTACGACCAAAACATACTGAGTTATGATATTTTGAATTTCATTAATTTTAGGCAGTTTTTTTTTTACTATAAATGAGAAAAACGCGTTTTTGAGCCATAAAACGATGAAAATTCATAAAATTTATAACATTATAATTTTCTACGTTTTGATCATAGAGAAATGCAACTTTTAATGTTTTACCTGTTAGAACAGAGAGAAAGTTTTTTTTAAATATACCCTCTAGGACCCAAGAACTGTATAAATATTTAAATTTTGATATTTATTAAAAAATAACTATTTTGACGTATATGGATTTTCATATGATGAAGTGTTACATTTGATACACTGATGGTGAGAAATACCACCATCTAGATCTAAACTAGCACACACTATAAAAAAAAAAGTATTTGGTTTTTTTTCTGCATATTAACAGAGTATTTGGTATCATTTTAATCAGTGAACAGTGAACAATACAAATTAATGATCCATTTTAGGATCAGCGCATACAGATAGATAATTGTGGAACAAAGTGAACCACGGCAGTCAAGGAAATATTTGGTTTTCCGTTCCCACGAATGATTTAACTACACCTAATAAAAATGTCATGGAGAAAATTGTCAGAACAATAATATGACACATTTATTTATGAGAGCTTAAATAGGCACGAAGACCTCACAAGTCAAAGCATCTTTACCTCCCAGACACAGCACGGCGTCAACAGGAATCGCTATTGTACCGACGGACCTATGAAACACTCAAGGGGAGTACCAAATTTCTCCCGCATGCCAATGGGCATCTCTCTAAAATCAGAGGTATGGCCGAAACATGCAAATTTTCAAGAAGTTAAAACGTATAAGGCCTTAATTTTATGTGAAAAGGGAAAAATGGTTCCATCCCTTTTTTTTTTGCTCCACGAAAAGAATGTGATTTTTCTTGAGAGTTCAGATTCAAAAAAGATGGAAAAGTAGAAGGTTGACTGCTCTCTAACTAAAAAAACAGATTTTGAGTGTGTGTGCCAATAGATGGAAATGTACGCGCTAAGAAAAAGCGAAAACGCGTCAGCCATTACCTCCTGCTGTCAACGTTATCTAGTAATATAAGGTAACAAACAATCTTCCTTCACCATTGTTCCATTTTATTTAATTAAGCTATATTCTTTTAATAATACGAATTTAAGTGTGTATGAAGATCCTACCCCGATCTAAACATAAAAAGGCTAATCAAATAAATACTTCTAGGGTATGGAACTCTGCCTTTCAAAATCGAATTTTTTTAATTCAGTAAGATAAACTGTAATTCTCAGAAAATAAATGTTGAGAATACAGTTCTCAACTAGGATTGAATATTTTTATTTTTTTTTTTTAAACATTTATGTTTGTTTTTAATCATATGCTTATAATTACCTTGTAAATAAACTCAATTTTATATTCAATTAATTTTAGTCAGTTTTCCTTTTGTTTACTTAATTTATTGAATTAATATTAAGTCTTTTATTTTAGGAAATGTTTTCTTTAATATTACAATCTAGGTTTTAAAATAAGCCATTATATATTTAATGTTACATAACTCTCTGCAGGTAACCTTTGATGATTGTAATTGGCTCAAAGAGGATCCGAACATCAAAAATAATTCACAACGCAACTTTTTCTTTTCTATAATTAATTGATAATTTGTCTAATAAAATTTTCTAAGTATAAATTATCATATCAGATCCTTAGAGTCATAGGTGCAAAATAAATACTATACGTCTCGGATAATTTAAAATACTCATATTAATCAATTAACAGCAATATAGTGGTAAATCCTATGCAATCAGACTTAAATTCAAATAATTTAATTGATCACTCTGTAGCATTCCATCATAGGGTTTACCGAATTAGAAGTGGTACCGTTACCTCTTTCTAAATTATTTTAATATATTAATTTAATTTTAGAAATAGAACTTTAGGTTATTGTATAATTTTTTAAATATAAAAATATATATGCAATATTAAGACTAACAAAAAAAATTTTTTTTTGCTAACATAAATGTTCTTAATTCTAATTCTTTTGAAAAAATTTTTTTCCTCTTTTCAACAACTAATTAAAAAAAAAAAAAAAAAAAAAAAAAAAAAATTTTAAGCATTCATTGGGGAATCTTCATACACTCTGTAACATGCATATACCTGGCAATTCTTTTTGGGTACCTCACTAAATATATAATGATATATTAAATAATAATAAGTGTTATTGGATTGATTTGTATTAACAAAGAATTGAAAATATGACTTGTGTTACATATACTGCAACAGCAGCAAATATAAAATAAATACATAATAATGCTCAAATATTGAAATGATATATATTATATATAATTAATTTCTCGAACAGTGCATAACAATTCACCATTGGGTATCTTTTATTTTATGTTAAACAATTTTTTTTTTTTGCTCTCTCTCTATTTTATGATTTTGTACTTTAATTGGATGAATAAGCGTAAAAGTCAAAGAATTAGTAGAATAGATACTGGTGTCAAAACTAGACAACAATTACGCGAATTAAATAATCAAACTGTAGACACTAATATTATTTGTAATAATAGTAATAATAATAATAAGAAAAAAAAGAAAGAGAAGAAAATTATAAATTCTGAAAAAGCTACTCCTAAAATTACTACAATGGACACCCCAAATGCAGATAGCCTAATTAATCTGATTCCATACTATGATGGAAAAAAAGAAGCAAATATTAACCATTTTTTCTTACAATTTGACAATCTCATCAATAAAACTGAATTGAATAATGATTCTAAATTAACTATATTAAAGGCGAAAATTGTAGGACCTGCTAAAGATAAATTGATGAGGGATCAAAATTTGTTCGTGGAACAGAACTTAGAAACCTTTAAAACAAAGTTAAAACAATTATTCGAACCCAAAACCACATTTCTAGAAGCGCAAAAGAAATTTTGCAATCTCAAACAAAAACCGGAACACAACATGAACGAATTTATATTAGAGTTTAATGCGGCAGCAGACCTTTATCTAAAAAAAAGTGGGCAAGATATAGGAGCTAACAACAGCTCTACATTCATGGAAATGATCAAATTATCTCAGTTTTTGGAATCAATTCGTAGTGATTTAAGTCTGGAAGTAAGAAAAAACTCTCCGCCGGACTTTAAAACAGCGTGCAACATAGCCTTAAAATTAGAGGAGGCTTATTCACATGTCAATTTAAAGGACATCAACAACATTTCCAAAACTAAAGATTCTGATTTGTTAAATGAACTGCTTAAACTCAATGTAGAAAGTGCAGAGAATATAAAATTATTAACCGCGGAATTAAATAACATAAAATTAAAGGTAAATGCCACTAACAATGATACAACTAGGTTTTGCAAGTACTGTAAATCCACATCCCATACGAACCCACATTGTTGGTTTTACAAGGGCAACGAACAAAACAGCAGTAATTACGTGGACGAAAATAAAAAAATTCCTGAGAATATTCAAATCGAAAAACCAAATTTTTATCAAGGGGGAAACCAACAAGCTCAGGGAAACTTTCAGCAAACCCCAAATTACACGCACCAAAACTTCAACCCTATGCAATATTCTGCTCCTCAGTACATGTACTATGCACCACCCCCACCCCACCAACAATTTATGCCGATATCATATCCCAGTTTCGGAAATTATGGAGGCAATTTCAACGAACAGAGATCATATGACCAGCGAAGAAATTATAGAGGGCATAGAGGGGGCTACAAGCAAAATAATTATAAAAAACATGATTATACAAAAAAAAATAATTCACAGCAGACATTTGAAAACAATAAACAAGATAAAGATCATGATCAGAATTCTAGTAACAATAAGGGAAACTAAAGTCGGGACTTACATTCTCAAATACAAGGCACCCGCGTAAGTCTCACTGCGGGTCTAAAAAAAATAACAAAATTATTGCTAGTGTCAAAAGTAATGACAATTCTCAACTTCCGATTATTACTTTTGAAATTAATGGTGTTAAGATTAATGCTTTGACAGACAGTGGGGCGGCAGTAACTTTGGCATCACCTATATTGTTCGAACAATTAAAGAATGCACACGTAAAATATAAAAATCTCTGTAACCAGGTAAAAATTCAAACATTAACAAATTCGACAATCTCTTTTAAGCAATGCATTAAATTAACTTTCAAATTGGAAAACGTTTTTGTATCGGGGGCATTCTATGTTACAACTCAAGATTTTGGTCGGAACTACAATATGCTATTGGGATTCGATTTCCTCAAAACAAATAATATTATCCTAGATTTTGAAGATAAAACCATGAAATTAAAAAACAAAAACATTGCACTTCAATTTCTAGAAAATGAACCTCAAAGTCTGATAAGTAACTTAACTGCTAACTCTAATGAGAATCAAAATAAAGAAACAATACGCAAAAAGAAAAAAAAACGTATCTCGCACAAAAATTTTGTTACAGCAAAACTAACACAGACAACGGAGTTACTACCAGGCGAAAAAAAAATTGTTGCATTACTATTAGATCCAGATAAATTCGCAACTACAAATACAATACTCTTGGAACCGATTAAACATAATATGAAAATTTATTATAAAACATCAATTCACGAAATTGCCAAGGATAATAAAATTCATATAATAACCACTAACAAATCACAACAAAAATTAATCTTAACAGAGGGAATGAACATTGGCAAAATTTCTAAACATTTTGAAATAAAATCAGTTGACACTGAGGGTCAAGAAGTAACGAAGCAGGTAGTGCACATTAATAATCTGAATTTAGAGCAAGTTCGTGAACGGAGAAAAGCAGAACTTAGATCAGACGACTTTAATTTACAACATTTAGACTCGGACACAGCAGAAAAATTAAAAAAAATACTTCTAAATAATGCACATGCCTTTTCTAAGAATTACGATACACTCGGACAATCTTCATTAGTCGTCCCAAGATTTAATTTAATACATAATTATCCTCTGCAGACTAAACCATACAAAACTGCACACAATGTTAAGGAGTATGCTAAAAAAGAAATTGAAAAACTTTTGAGAGCAAATATCATTCGTAAATCCAACTCTGATTACGCTTTCCCTGTTATTTTCGTTAAAAAAAAATCTTTGCAGAAAAACGAACAGGCTAATGAAGTTAAATATCGTATGGCGGTCGATTATAGACTTTTAAATGAAATACTTCAAAATTATGCGTACCCCATACCCGAAATTAAAGAGATTCTGCGGAGAATGAGTGGAAAAAAATATTATACAGTACTGGATCTACACAGTGCGTTTTTCCAAATAAATTTACGTGAAGAAGACACTGAAAAATTAGCTTTCATAACGGAGCACGGTAAATTCTCCTTTTTAAGATTGCCTTTCGGAACGCGACTCAGTACTGCGGTGTTTGCAGAATTAATTGATAAAGTGTTGGGCCACTTTAATGAAGATCAAGTCGCTTATTTTGTTGACGATGTGATCCTAGCAGCCGACTCACTCGAAGAAATGTTAGATCTGTTAGACAAAGTCCTTAAAGCTTTTATTGAAAATAATTTAACTATTGAGCCTACTAAAATACAAGTCTGTATGTCAGAAATCGAATTTCTCGGTTTCACCCTAAACAGCGAAGGATACTCTCCTTCAAAAAGAAACATAGATAAAATTCAAAATTTAGTTAAACCTAAAAATAAGAAGGGAGTTAAATCTCTACTTGGTCTTTCGAATTATTTTAGATCGCTTATTAAAGACTATTCTAAAATAGTTGACCCATTAATTAATCTTACTAAAGACAAAGTGAAATTTAAATGGTCTGACATAGAAGAAAATGCATTCAAAGAAATCCAAGCAGCGATAGTTAAAAATCCCACATTAAAACCCCCGGATTTCTCAAAAGATTTCATTTTAATCACAGACGCTTCTAAAACAGCTATTTCTGGAATTTTAGCACAAGAATACGACGGAGAACAGCTGCCAATTGAACATTTTGGGCGAAAATTAAGGGATCCCGAAAAGAACTACCCCAGTTTCAAACTCGAACTACTGGCGGTTCATGAAGCGGTGATGTATTTCAAGCATATTCTCGCAGGGAGAAAATTTAATATTTATACAGACTCCAAAGCGCTAACGTATTTTTTAAATTTGGAAAAGCAACCAGACATTGTAGCAAGGTGGTTGGACAATTTGTCCCCTTTTAACTACTCTTTTCAGCATATCGAGGGATCTAAAAATCCTGCTGATTATGTTTCGAGGAACATTAATAATATAATTTCAAGAGAAAAATTGCAAAATTCATTGTTTACGGTAAACAAAGCTCTATCAGATGAAAACATTAAACTACAACAATTAGAAGACGAAAAATTAAATAAAATAATAAACAAAATTAAAACTGACAAACAAAACAAAACCACAAAAAAATTCACTCTCAATCAAAAAGAAATATTAATATTAAAGCCAGGCTCTGATACAAATGAACTGTTAATTGCTCCGGATAAACTTAAAGCTGAAATAATACAGGAAGCTCATAAACCACATTTCGGATTTTTTAAAACTTATCAAATAATAAAAGCTAGATTCTACTGGTACGGGATGTACAGGGATGTAAAGAATTATTGTACTAAATGTATACCATGTAACACGACTAAACAACATCAAACTATTAAAGTTCCCACACAAAAAATAATCAAAGATAAAGAAATCGGATCAGTTTTGCATATAGATTTAATTGGTTTGCTTCCAATGACGCTACGCAAAAATAAATTTGTATTTATGATTATTGATTCCACATCAAGATTCTTGGAGGCTGTACCGGTTCGCAATTGTGAATCACAAACACTTCTAAACGTATTGAATCGCTACTTTAGTAATTTCGGATTGGCGCGATCCATAAAATTGGATAATGGCCGGTATTTTCACTCTGATTTATTCAAAGAATACATGGATTCTCTTAACATAGACCTAGATTTTACATCCGTGAATAATCCACGCAGTAATGGGCTCTGTGAAATCAGTAATAAAATATTAAAAAATTCAATTGTGGCTATCTGTAAAAACTCTTTAGAATGGGATACCAGGATTGATTTTTTTAAAATTAATTATAACAGTACGCCGCACAGAGCTACGGGATTTTCTCCGGCACTTCTATTTTTCGGTAGAGAAATAAGAACTCCTTTTTCCATACACTTGCCCGACCAAGACATAATTGTCAAAACCTACGTTAAAAATAGAGTCCAACATATTGAGGAAATAAAGAAATTAGCCTTACAAAACCAAAAAAAAATGATGGCGGAGTACATCGACAGTACTCCAGTCCAAAAAGTAAAATTTCTACAAACGGGACAAGAATGCTACTTAAAAGTCGTGGGTAAACCAGGTGTACTTCAGCCAAAATTCTTGGGACCATTCGAGGTGGTAAGGAAGCTTAGGAATAACAATTACCTATTAAAGGAAATTGCATTCCCAGATAAAGCGACTATTAAACGCCACATAAATAAATTATTCTCATCAACGAAAGTGGAATCACAGACTATACACATAAATTCCTAGATAGGGAAGCGAGAAATTTTTTTTCTCTTTTATTGCTCTCGAGGCAATATGTATATATTTATTTTAAATTTTTATCGTTTATAGATGTCTTATTTTTTCTTTAGTTTAGTACACATTTTATAATTTTCCATTATTGTTTATTTACAGTACATTGAGGACAGGTTACTATTTAAAAAAAAAAAAAAAAAAAAAAAAAAAAAAAAAAAAAAAAAAGATCATTTAGGGAGGATACTGCAAGTTTTTTTTTTCTTTGCTACACAGTGTACTACTGAGGGATTTGGCTCGTCAGAGGGAGTTATGAACAAACATGCACGTTAAATAAAAAATAATAATAATTACGGTAAAAATAAAAACAGAGGCAGCCTTGCCAGGGTATCACCCTTTCAAACCCATTTTATACTAATTTATATAACAAAACAAAAAAAAATTTTATTATATAACCTTACCCCCTCTACTAAAAGTGAAAATAAAAATCTTGATATGTAGCACAAAACATATAACTAATCGATTTAAAATTACAAGTCAACATCTATTCACTCGGCGACACAAATATAAATAATAATAATACAACATTTTATATTGACCAATATTTATAATAATTCATCCTTTGCTTAAAGCCACGGATTGACGAATCCACTTGAATTATTATAACAAAAAAAAATCGGTCAGATTTTACAAAATTATTTTAGTTTAATATTTGATATAATCTATAACTGGGTTAGAACAACGCGTTTCAATTTTAATTTTAGAATAATCGTACGATTTCATATTATAAAACAAACAAGTAAAAAAAAAAAAAAAATTTTTTTAGTTGTCCCTAAGGATTAACATTTCAGATAATTTAATTACAAAAAAAAATAATAAATAAAAAAAATACCATTGAACGTTTCAATTATTACAAAACATAAATTGGATGTTTAATTTATACCTTAAATATTTAGGTAAATTATTTCATACCTAAAAAAATAATAATGATAAAAAGGTGTTGGATACATGTCAATGATCATTTCAGCAATTTATTGGATGTTAAAGTCTCGTTTTTGCAGGCGAAATTGAGACTATCTGCGCAGAGCATCTAATAATGCATTTAGCTGAGATATTTCTAATTGACTAAATTTCCAAACTTTACAAAAAAAAAGAATTTGTTTAATTTCTTTTTTTCTAACTATTATATGTAATATTTTATAAAACAAAAAATAATAAGAGAAAAGAAAAGCGAACGCTCGCTTTCGATTCCTTAAATATGTATATTTACACGTTAATATATTTTAAAATAATAATAAGAAGAAGAATAAATAATTAAATAAATATTTTACAATTGCATGCACATTTTCGTTTGTGCAAAGCAACGCTCGCTTGTTCTCGCTAACTTAAATTGTAACTAGAAAATCAATATTATATTAAAAAAATATATATATTATAATACATTACGTTTTTATACACAATATAAATAAATAAGTAAATATATAAATTGACGAGAAGATAGTGCGATGCAGACGGATTTGACCACGTTACACGTGTACCGATTTTTTTTTTATAGAAAATATTAAGTAGATATACAGATTTAAACATACCTCATTTTTTTTTTTTTAAATCCAAGCCGGGTATACACGACTTTTTTTTTTAACCACACAGTATAATTTTTATTTTTAATAACATAAATCATAATTCCTAGCTGTAAATCATAGCTGCACTACCTTTCACCAATTACACGTGCAATTAACACATTTCACCCCTTTTTGTAGAGTCGAAAATCCAGGAGTTTAGTAATCATACACCTGAGGGATAGCAACGATCGCTAGTACATGCATTTCGCAAATCTTCCCTTGTGTACACCTGGATACGAATGTAAAAAAAAAAAAAAAAAAAAAAAAGGATGAGTCATTGTCCACAGGTAGGGTCATCTAGCTGTCATTCTCTATCCTTCCGCTTAGCGGTGATGGATTAGAGGGAGAAAAGATTACTGTTTTTTTTCTTTTTCTTCTTCTGCCTTGTTTTTTTTTTTTTTCCCAACCCCGTCCATTCCAAGGCAGGCAGTTTAAAAGGGTTTTGTGTTTGACTTTATAGATGGATATTTAAATTTTTGGTATCGAAAGAAGAAAACAAATTTTCATTTTTTCGATCTGTTTCTTTTATGAAAATATATTATTATTGAGAATATCTTTCATTCAGAAAAGTAGCCTTTTCACATATTCCAAAACAATTGTTTTAGTAAGAATGATAAGATTTTTTTTTTAACATAACATTTTCTTTATATATATATAAATAAAAATAAAGAAGTTTTCCTTTCTGCTCAAGAGAAAATAATTCATGTGAGAATTAGATTATAATGTTTATAATACAGATTGTAGTACAACAGACATGTGATTATATAGATGTGTTTTCTCTCAATGTTTTCATATATTATATAATTTTTTTTTTAATTGTATGGTATTCATTATCAATGCATACAGCTTACTGATTATATTGAGTATTTGTTTTAAATGATTCTGTATATTGTGTTTCAACGTATGGGTACCTAATTAGCCTGTAATAATTAAAATAAAAGATTTGCCAATTTATATGTATGTAATAACTAAAAATATAAGAGTGGAAAAGAAAATTAATTTTTTTTTCTTTCTTCTCTCGGGCATTTTATTTTATTATTTGGCTTATTCAAATTTTCCTGCTTTATTTGGATTTGGACCTATTAAAACTCAAAATTTTAATAAATGTTTTTGGAACAATGGAAATTGAAACCAACTACACATGATAACTTGCTGAAGAAGTCATGTCTTTCATCAGATTTTTCAACAGTGAACTTTTGATTACGCTTTATTTCACCAATGTGTAAAACTTTTTTCTGGTGTTGCAAACCTACTTACACTCCAAACCTAGTGACACCCCAGCTTATCCCAAGTTCCTAGACTTTTCCATGTGAACATTTTCAGTTTTGATCTTCAATATAATACGACGATGGACTTTCATCGAGTACTTTGTGGCTATATATATATATAAAAAAAAAGATACTGTGGACCTTTTTAGGTGCGTTCGTAATTATATAAATACGTAGCACCTATAGTCGTCGTTTGGTCCGTCCGTCTGTCCGTCCGTCTGTCTGTCTGTCCGTCCGTCTGTCTGTCTGTCCGCATATAACAACGCAAAAACTACCCAACCAAATGGTTTGCAATTTAAAATATATTATCTTTGCAGAATTTTGTCGAGACATTTCAAATTTTATTAAAATCGAATCAAAACTTTAGGAGATATTAATAAAAATATTTATTAAGAAATTTGATTTTTTTTTTTAAATCGGTGCTTTTTTGTTAGAGGAGCTTCCGATGGATGTTAAATCGTCAAGCGACCGAGATACTTATTTTATTACAGAAATTAATCTGCAGACGATATAATTCATTTCACAGAATTAAAAATCATCAAGATCTGAATATTTATATAACTAGCTGATACATATATATCTGAATATTTATATAACTAGTTAAGATATTTGTATGAACAGTGTCATAAAATATATACTTAACTAGCTGTTTAGCCCGTTCTACGCACGGGATATCATGAATTTAATTCTAAAACGTGCGTACGAACGCACCTCGTTTGTAACGTTTGACGTACAATTTCCAACTTGTTTTTTTCTAATGTCGGGGGAAGAGATGATGGTGAGAAATACCACCATCTAGATCTAAACTAGCACACACTATAAAAAAAAAAAGTATTTGGTTTTTTTTCTGCATATTAACAGAGTATTTGGTATCATTTTAATCAGTGAACAGTGAACAATACAAATTAATGATCCATTTTAGGATCAGCGCATACAGATAGATAATTGTGGAACAAAGTGAACCACGGCAGTCAAGGAAATATTTGGTTTTCCGTTCCCACGAATGATTTAACTACACCTAATAAAAATGTCATGGAGAAAATTGTCAGAACAATAATATGACACATTTATTTATGAGAGCTTAAATAGGCACGAAGACCTCACAAGTCAAAGCATCTTTACCTCCCAGACACAGCACGGCGTCAAGAGGAATCGCTATTGTACCGACGGACCTATGAAACACTCAAGGGGAGTACCAAATTTCTCCCGCATGCCAATGGGCATCTCTCTAAAATCAGAGGTATGGCCGAAACATGCAAATTTTCAAGAAGTTAAAACGTATAAGGCCTTAATTTTATGTGAAAAGGGAAAAATGGTTCCATCCCTTTTTTTTTTGCTCCACGAAAAGAATGTGATTTTTCTTGAGAGTTCAGATTCAAAAAAGATGGAAAAGTAGAAGGTTGACTGCTCTCTAACTAAAAAAACAGATTTTGAGTGTGTGTGCCAATAGATGGAAATGTACGCGCTAAGAAAAAGCGAAAACGCGTCAGCCATTACCTCCTGCTGTCAACGTTATCTAGTAATATAAGGTAACAAACAATCTTCCTTCACCATTGTTCCATTTTATTTAATTAAGCTATATTCTTTTAATAATACGAATTTAAGTGTGTATGAAGATCCTACCCCGATCTAAACATAAAAAGGCTAATCAAATAAATACTTCTAGGGTATGGAACTCTGCCTTTCAAAATCGAATTTTTTTAATTCAGTAAGATAAACTGTAATTCTCAGAAAATAAATGTTGAGAATACAGTTCTCAACTAGGATTGAATATTTTTTTTTTTTTTTTTAAACATTTATGTTTGTTTTTAATCATATGCTTATAATTACCTTGTAAATAAACTCAATTTTATATTCAATTAATTTTAGTCAGTTTTCCTTTTGTTTACTTAATTTATTGAATTAATATTAAGTCTTTTATTTTAGGAAATGTTTTCTTTAATATTACAATCTAGGTTTTAAAATAAGCCATTATATATTTAATGTTACATAACTCTCTGCAGGTAACCTTTGATGATTGTAATTGGCTCAAAGAGGATCCGAACATCAAAAATAATTCACAACGCAACTTTTTCTTTTCTATAATTAATTGATAATTTGTCTAATAAAATTTTCTAAGTATAAATTATCATATCAGATCCTTAGAGTCATAGGTGCAAAATAAATACTATACGTCTCGGATAATTTAAAATACTCATATTAATCAATTAACAGCAATATAGTGGTAAATCCTATGCAATCAGACTTAAATTCAAATAATTTAATTGATCACTCTGTAGCATTCCATCATACACTTTTTTAATTTGAACCATAACTCTAAAACTAACTATCGAGGAATCAGCTATTGGTCAACGATAAGAAGGGACACCTTGTATATTCTATAATAGATTGTATTTATTTCAACATTTCTTCTTTTTCAACACATCTTTTCAGTTATTTTTTTGTTTTCAACGTTTTCTTATGTTTTGCTTGACATTCAAGAACGCTTTTCTTTAAACTCAAGTTCAATTAGCTACACTATTAGTATTTCAGATAGTTTTAATCAGGATAAATTTATTTAATAACATTTGGATAAGTTACTGACGCATACAAATTTAAGAAGTTTTTGCATTAATTAAAATCATTCGAGATATGTTTAAATTTAATACATTTTCTATTATGCTTCGAAAGTTATAAGAGGAAAAATATCACCCTAAGGTTTTCCATTACTTCGAAGATTTTGAGGTTGTGGACTATTTTTATTAAAGTAATCTAAATTCAATTTCTGAAAGAGAATTGTTGCAAAATCTTTAATTTTACAGATGGTATCATTTAAAATTTACTTATTTATTTATTTATTTATTTATTTTTGATAGAAGAAATATAAAAAGTAATCAAACAATTTGTTATTCTTCCTAAAATAAAAAGTAATGTTTGAGCATATATCCCTGACAATTCCATAAAAATTTTAATTTAAAACGTTTTCAGAAATATGTCCATTTATTTCACCGTTTTAAATTTCGAATTAAAAAAATATATACTCTTCTGTGTGTGCATCTGTGTTTTAAAGGTAGCAACCATGTCAAATTTCAACTTTCTATCCTTAACAATTCCATAGAAATCGTAATTTAGAATATATTTAGAACGCTTTTCGCGCATTCCATCCTTTTCAATTTAGAATTCTTTAGAAGCTATTCTTAGAGAGAATTTACATCTTATAAGTAACATAACAACCATACCAAATTTCAAATTTCTATCTTATTCAGTACAACAAAATTCGCAATTTTAGAACGTTTTTCAGTCTAAAAGTCAATATTAGAACGTATTTGCGTCTTAAAGATAGAAGCCATGTCAAATTTCAAGTTTCTATCTTTACGTATGCCATAAAAATCGTAATTTAGAAGATTATTCACATATTTCTTTCTCCCTTTTAAATTTCGAATCTTCTTTAAAACTGTTCTGTGTGAACATGTACGCTTTAAAGTAACAACCATGTCAAATTTTGAGTCTCTATCCCTAACAACTCCATAGAAATCGTCATTTAGAACGCTTTTAGAACGCTTTTCGCTCATTTATTCCTTTTAAATCTCGATTTTTTTAGAAAACATTCTTAGCGAGCATTCGTATCTTAAAAGTCACCGTCATGACAAATTTCAAGTTTCTACTCCTTTCAGTATCATGAGAATCATAATTTAGAACATTTTTTTTCTCCTGAATTCTTTTAAAATTCAATTTAAAAAAAACAGTTCTCTGCGTGTATTTACGTTTTAAAGAGAGAAGCCATGTCAAATTTCACGTTTCTATCTTTAACAATTCCATAGAAATCGTAATTTAGAAAAATTTTAGAATGCTTTTCTCGCATTTTACCCTTTTAAATTTCGAATTTTCTGTATAATTGTTCTTACAGAACAATTACGTCCTACAAGTAATTACCAAGGCAAATTTCAAATTTTTAGCCCCTTCTGTATTAGGAGAATCGCAATTTTAGAACGTTTTTTGATCCTGCAGCACCATGGGGATACTGGCACCGATATAAAATATATCCAATGTTAGAGCAGTGACTGTCACCATAAATTTACCACCGTTACTTTTGAAATCAGTTCTGTAGTTCCAGAACTGCCATACAAATCCTAATTCAGAATGTTTTTAGAACGTTTTTTGCTAATTCCATCCTTTTAAATTTCGAATTTTTTGGAAACGGTCCTTAGAGAGCATTTACATCTTTTAAGTACGCCCAATTTCCAATTGCATGCCCCTTTAGTATCACAAAAATCGCAATTTTGGAACATTTTTTTCGCTTCTGCACGCCTTGGGAGTGATGGCACCGACAATAAATATAGCCTATATTGGAGCAGGGACAGTAAGTATCAATTTTGTACTGTTTTGTTTGAAATCGGTTCGGTAGTCCACAGATACCATACAAATATCACGTTTCTAATCCCTTCAGTATCACAAAAATCGCACTTTTAGAACGTGTTTTGCTCTGGCACCCCTCTGGGGTAGTGGTATCAACATAAAATATAGTCTATGTTGAAGCATCGAGTATAATCATGTTTGCCATCAATATTTTTTTAACCGATTCAGTAGCACCAGACACTACACCCTACAAATAAACAAACAAACAAACGTTGCTTTTTATAACATTAGTAAAGAGTTCCATTCATAATGTTTCTGACATGCCGGACATAAAATTTACGACTTATTAATTACGACTTAAAATTATTTTTATCGCAATATTAAATTTGTGGGGCCAGAGATGAAACGTTTGGCAAAATTTCCCTGTTTTTTTTTTTTTTTTTTTTTTTTTTTTTTTTTTTTGCTACTATAGTAGGTGGTAAATGTACTTTACTTGAGATTTTCGGCAATTCTTCATTCATGAATAAAATATCACCATTGCTTATTTTAAGTAGAAATTCAAAAAATTATGATTCATCTTGTCTTGATCGCATATTTTTCTTTTACTAACTTCACATGTTACCACATGTTACTTTTAACATGGCATCATTTTCACGATGGAAACATTTCGTCCTTCTGAAATTTGGTCTGAATCTCAATCGCCGCGGAAAAGATTAAATAATCATTTTCAAACATCTATATTGAAATTTAACAATTTTATAAACGAAAATGCGTGTTTTTGTGGTGTAAAGTCCTATTTCTTTCACGACGGAATTTTCTGCCATCCCCAAAAAATCATAGTTCATAGTTGGACGACTGCGAAAAGCCAGTAACTATTTTTTAGAAATGTATATCGATTGTGCAACAACCGGCAAAATGTTTAAAGCTGTTATTGCTCTTATGTAACTTATAAACATTGCACAATTTCCATTTTTACATCTTCGAATAGGGAGAAAATTGTTTGCTGTCGAATGATATTTGTTTTAAAAGTATAGCTCTGACTTTTTATGGACTTTTAAATAATTTTTAAGCTTGATTAAAAAAAAATCTATCTCTATAATAAACATTTGTTTCATAGGTAAGATAGCTGGTTATAGATGAGTTGCCACAATTAACAACTGACTGCTTAGAGAAAATTAAGAAGCGTACTCTTTTAGGGTTCTTTTTTTTAATAATCTTCCGTATTTGAATCCACTTCCAAACGTCATCACCCGTCCTTTAAAATGAATATGAATACCACTAGAGATATAAAGCAACATTTTAGCGCCAAATATCATTTGTTCACGTACGCCATTTGGCTATGGACTCGATTGCCTAAAATTAATCATAAAATTTAATTAACCATAAAATATACACTTTGGCGTTTAACTGAAATCTGTCAAAAAAAAACTTTAAAATATTTTTTTCAGCCTATATAAATACTTAAATAAGTTCATATTTCTTCCCGGAAGTGCTTTCATGTGTTTAATGACTCTGGAACAATGCATTATTTTTAAAATGACACCTTTTTTCCTTCCAGAAGCATTCCGCCTTTCTGCTATTAAAGATTAAAACCCTTTCACCCAAGGCTGAAAATGATTAAACGTATTTTAGACCTAATCTCGAACAATGAAAAAACAATGTAAATTATATATATTAGGCATTATCGTAGTAACACGTTCCGGTTTTTTGAGGAATATTCTCATTTTCCAGTAAAAATGCCATCATTTTATCTTGAGGAAACATTTCGCACTTCTGAAATTAGCACCTATCTTCTCCCCTGCGAAATTAAAAATTATTGAAAATCATTAGGACACAACTTTATTTTATGAATAAAATCACGTGTTTTCTTTTAAAATGGCGTAATATTCATTGACAGAAGCAGTACATTTAAAGCAATGAAGTCTAATTAATCTCGTTACAGTGGGAATGATAAAAACAATGTAAATTACGTCATATAGACGCAATAGCAGTTTTCTGAGTGAAAGCGCCTGCGATAAGATTTTATCTACTATGAATGTACTATTTCAAAATTAATAGAATAACAACATTCTACAATGACGTCATTTTCACGAACTTAAGGCAAAATATTATCGGTTTATGAATTCGAATGCATTTCTATATTAAAACAAGTGGGTAAGTGTGATCCAAGTTCGCACAAAGGGTTTCGTTTAATATTCCTTTCAAAACACTTCATCCTTTCTTTAAAAAATCCAAATAAATTTCATTTTCTAAAAAAAAAAAAAAAAAACTGTCTATTTTTCTCGGTTTTTCGAATATTTGAACCGGCCCGATAGCGGGTGAAGCCCACTATTATATTCTGTCATAATAATATATGTCATGTGGACTAAATGCGATATTTCAAAAAAAATTAATTTCAAAATTAAACATGTTGTACACCTTCAAAATGTTAAAATATGCGAATATTTCCATAATCGGGTTTTTATCATGATTCAATACGTTCCTCAAACTCATATATTTACTATTCACTGTTACTCATATTCATACTCGCTTTGTATTATACTGAAACATTTGAAAAATCCGTTAAACTTGCGATATGACGTCAGATTTTCTTTTTAATTCTCTAATGACGTGTAATTAATCTGCTTTGTGTACATGCACACATACTCATACTCCTTGTATTATTGAGAAATCTTTCTGTTTTATTACCACTATGACGTCAATCTTTTTTATTTCATATTAATCTTTTTTTTCAATTAGTGAAACTTTTTATTTCATTTTTATTTTTCACGTGGAAATCGTCTGATAGAAAATTAATTATTGTAGATAGCATTTCATCATGGATTTTTAATTTTTGGCATCTGCTATAAGGGAAAATGCCCAAATTTAATAAGAAAAGGCTGTTAGAATTTTGGTTTTTTATCTCTATTTATTAAAATAACACGAATTTTTCAAATTTTTATATTTTCAGCTCTTCGCAGCTGATATTCTGATTTATACACAAAGTTTCAACTCTGTAAGTTACACAATTTTCAAAAATGGCTCTGTGACAGACAGACAACGGAGCGGGAGCAATAGGGCTTCGTGAGATGAACGTAACCCTAAAAATGACGTGATTTACGTTTTAGATTCATTATCTCTCTTAATGTCTTAAGCACCATCTTTTAAAATTTAAAATACTTTTCTTTTTTATTGTAAAGAGAAAGTGACATCAATGCAGATAAATAAATCCCATCAAAAACATACATGTAAAAGAAGGCCAAGTTTTTTAACGGCTTCGCCAATAAAAGAAGTGAGATCTAACTGTAAACCAAGTTCTTTCGAAACTCCTTAAATCATCGCTCCTGTCATGCATAACGTACTTCAATTGCTTAAAATGATTTGTTATGTTATTTGCTACTCAATAGAGCGACTTGGTAAGTTTTCACCCACCAACTTTAATCTTTGAGTCTTAGTACAATTTAGTCTAGTATGTCATTGGCAAAGATATAATCAATCAAGTATTTTACATTATTAAAGAAAATTGATGGTCATTGTTGAGATAGAATTGAAAAACATTTCATGCTTGAAAATTATTTAAAAAGTCGTTAAATTAAGCGGCAGTTTTCAAATAAATTTCAATCGAAAGTTAATTTTTTTTCTAATTGGTGATGTAAGAATTGAAATTGTAAAAAGTAGTAAAAAATTTAAATTTGTAGTATTTAGAAGTGATGTAAGCGCGATGAAAGCTAAAGCGATAGCGCCGTTTGTTGTCACAACCGTTATAAATTTTAAAAATTGCCACTGTGTTTTGGCTGGCATCCGAAAGTAGACTACCATTTTTTGACATCAAAAGAGAAATTCACAGTGAAAAAAAATATGACTTTGCCTCTAATAAGGAACTGTTAAATGAACTTATAACAAACCTACCAAAATAACTCCTATAAAATATTATTAGCCTTACATTGTTTACTCTAACAAAAAATACAATCATTATTTCAAGTTTTTTTCTACCATAACACTATTTTTAATAATTTTAATTTTCCTGAAATCCTTTACTTTTGTGAATTTTTTTATTAAAAAATGAAATAGTCTAACCTACAATTTAAAAAAAGTAATTGGTAGCATGTAATTAAGGTATGCAATCAAGATGAAACACCCAATAAAAGCTCCAGTTCTTATCTTTAAAATTAAAAGTTGAAAAACCAGTTAAAATTACGTCATGTTGACCCAATCATATAATTTTTTCTTTTTAGTTTTACCAATGTTAAAATGCATTTCAAACCAAGCATAACTACTGCGCCTAGAATACTATAGTAATCTAGGCGCTGTAGCATAACGTTATTTTCACCGGCGCAAACTTTTCACACGTACTTTATATACGTTAATTTTATGCTTAAACACCATGTATACAAATAAAAATATATTTTATATTTAATTATAACGAAAAAATGGCATCAACAAAGTTATAATGCAGAATGATAAAATAAACCCAATGGACAATATTCCCGTGACGTCACAATAAATATGAATTTTTATTCTCTTATAAAACACGCGGATATTTTTACCGAAATTTAACTTGCAAATTAAAAAATTCGGCCTAAAAGCCACGTGCTTTTTATATTTATTATCTCTTTTTTATCCTCGCAACCACAGAGTTCAGAGAATAAACTATGTGCCTCGCAACAGTGTGCGTATTTCGATTGCAGGCTTTATGACGTCAAAAAAAATCTGTGTCCAAATATCTTTCATTTAAAAAAAGAATGATGGAATTTGATGCAGTAGTTTGTTCTCACGGATTGCCGAAAGAAAACGCGTCGAAAGAAACGCGTTAAATATATAGAATTGTGATTTTTTTTCTCGCGCGTGCCTTTTTGTAAGTTTAATGGAATAAATGAGCTCATATTTTGCCACAGCTACACTGCCTAATCCCATGGTAGCTACACATAAATGATCAATATTTATTTGAATGAATGACTCTCTTTTGTTTACATTTTTAATCCTGGGATTAGATGAATTTCAACTGCGGATGTTTCGAAATATATGCGTATTTCGATACATGTATTCTCTCAAGATGTTTTTGTTTTTTCACAATGTGTCTAAAAAGGTAAATTTTATGCACCATTACTCAAAAAATTAATTCTCTGAAATTAGTCCAAAATGGTTGATAATTAAATATTTTGCTGCAAGGTCCGCCCGGATTCAACATTTGGCGCTTTTTTTGGCAAATTAGAATTTCGCCTAATAGACGTAACGTTAAAGTAAAAATGGACACCCCCAAGTGGGTAATTGATTTTCAGATTTATTTTTTTTTTCGATTTTTATAGTGTAAATGAACTTCTTACTAAATTTTAAGTCTGTAAGTGCAGTAGATATATGAAATCTTTTTTATGAGTGAGTGAATCACTGATAAAATTGTCGTTTATCAGACATTTTCAAATATCATTATTTCGGAAACTAATTATGCGTTATTTATAAAATGTTGGATTCTGGATAATTAAGGGAGCCTTACTACACATTTAAAATTACAAGTACGTAGGTCAAATAGATTTTCAGTAGTAGAGTGTCGAAATTTGGCGAAAACAGCTCGAAATGGTTCGTGTAAATATACTTACGGCCGGTGTATCGACTTTTTTGCTTTGGGAACGTAGCTGACACACTGCCGTGTGAAGATTTCTGTGAAGATTTCCTTCTTCCTGTGAAGATTTTATCTAATATGAATGTATTATTTCAAAAATAATAGAATAATAACATTCTACAATGACGTCATTTTCACGAAATTATGGGAAAATATTACCGGTTTATGAATTAACAGAGGCGAATGCATTTCTATATTAAAAAAAATGGCGTGATTTACGTTTTAGATTCCTTATCTCTCTTAATGTCTTAAGCACCATCTTTTAAAATTTAAAATACTTTTCTTTTTTATTGTAAAGAGAAAGTGACATCAATGCAGATAAATAAATCCCATTACTTTTTTGCCTTCTACAACAATGAAAATAACATGAATGCTATCATTTTGAAGAAATTTTATTAAACACATTTAAAAATAAAAATAAAATATAAAAAATTATATTAAAAAAAATTAGCTAGTGCGGGTTCATCTACAGATAAACAGCTTTCAGTTAAAAAAAAAAATTATTAAAATTGATTCAATATAAAGCTCAGGGCAAATGACTAAAATACAGTCTATGTCCATGTTTTAAATATATAGATAATTCATTTATTGACTTAATTAAGCACGGGATATTTTCCGAGCATATCTAATTTATCATCCTTGTGTTCTTTTAAATTCAATAATATTTTTTTCCACATAAATACTTAAAAATAACGAAATGTGAATGTATATCTTTGATAATTTGTTTAAAATTTGAATTGTTTTACAAGTAGATTTAATTATGAGCAATCAGGAACCAGTCCTAAATTGTAAGTATATTTTCTATACTTGTAAATAGACTTATTTTCATGTGAAACATTTTG
The DNA here is from genome assembly GCA_963931845.1 of Maratus michaelseni. NCBI lineage: Eukaryota > Metazoa > Arthropoda > Arachnida > Araneae > Salticidae > Maratus > Maratus michaelseni. Next base: position 284,206,584 of record OZ007591.1, on the reverse strand, counting down.
ATAGAAATTTATAAATTTTAAATTTTAGATTAAGAACATGATATTTGCATCAATTTTACAATAGATTATTGTCTATTCTATCTGTTACATTTTGGTAGTGCTTGGTAATGTTCAATAAAAAAGTATTTTAGTTAATGTATGAAAAAAAGTTTTGTTCTTAGTTTATGAATTTGTATTTACGTTATAAAACTACTTATTTAAGCTACAGAAGCTACATACATTTTAATTTTTAATTTTTTTAAACTTCTGTATATTAGCTTCTTAAAAGGATTTAATCTCTAGCTATAACAGTGTGTTCCGTATGATTGTTGTTAAATTGCTAGCTCTTAACTGTTAGTTTAACAGTTATAAGTATATTTTCAATTCCTAAAACATTTCAAATGCTACTTTCTCTTATATAAAAATACCTGTACCTAAAAAAGTAGTTATTATTTTAAAGATACTAAATTTAAGTTTTATTTACCGTCCCTGATTTTTATACATTTTATGTAGAAAAAACTTTATTCATGCTCTAAAAGCCTAAACTTTAAAACAGGAGTTTTCCACTGTTTAACGATAAAAAAATGCAACGTTTTGGTAAATTATATTTCCTAAATTTTCAGTTTTTTTTTATATACTAAGAACGAAAAAAAAACGAACGCATTTTTTGTATTTCTAGTGCTAGAAACGCTGAAAAATTATGAAATTTAATGTATTAAAAGACTAATTTTGTCCATGTTGTATTTATGGTTTTTGAAAAGGACAAATGCCAAATAACAACACCAACATGGTGTCACGATAAAGACAGAGTAACCGGTACTTTTCCGTTATACGGACACCATTGTCGCCGAGCATACATTTACATACATACATATATTTAGATACATTATGCTTTAGCATTCATTTTGGCATGTTGTCCGTATAACGGAAAAGTACCGAATATCCTCACTAAAATATGTTTAATCCCCCTTTCTTTAATCTCCTGTAATCGTCAATCGGCAGTTGTCGTATGTTTACGGGTATGGTTTTGGATAGCTATTAATTATTAACATTCTTTTAAACATATGTGGGTACTTATGCTTACGTATTATCAGGGTCAGGTCAGATAAAACTGTGGCAAGCATGGCGCCAATTATACTAATTATACTGTGATTCTTATTTTTGTACAACTATATAGTTTATTTGTTTATTATAGTTTAATTTTTAATATAATGTCTAGGTTTTTTTTAACTATACTTTAAAGTTTTTGTTATTTATTTATTTTGGTTGATTTATTAATTTTATTTATTTATTTATTTTATATTATTTACCATTTTCAACAATATGTATCTAAAAATGTTAAACTACTGTTTTGAACATAATTGCCAACGCTAAACAAGATTTGCTATTAGCAACCATTTTGGCGATCTATCTTCTGGCACAGAAAATTTTCATTATTCCGTCAACTACTTTTTCATAAAAAAAAAAAAAAAAAAAAAATCTATCGCCAAGCCAAAGTATCGCCAAATAAACAAATATAAGAATGTTGCCATTCTAAATTTTAACTATGCATCACAACATTTTTAGGTGCGTTCGTAATTATATAAATACGTAGCACCTATAGTCGTCGCTTGGTCCGTCCGTCTGTCCGTCCGTCTGCCTGTCTGTCTGTCTGTCCGTCTGTCTGTCCGTCCGTCTGTCTGTCTGCCCGCATATAACAACGCAAAAACTACCCAACCAAATGGTTTGCAATTTAAAATATATTATCTTTGCAGAATTTTGTCGAGACATTTCAAATTTTATTAAAATCGAATCAAAACTTTAGGAGATATTAATAAAAATATTTATTAAGAAATTTGATTTTTTTTAAAAAATCGGTGCTTTTTTGTTATAGGAGCTTCCGATGGATGTTAAATCGTCAAGCGACCGAGATACTTATTTTATGACAGAAATGAATCTGCAGACGATATAATTTATTTCACAGAATTAGAAATCAGAAAAGATCTGAATATTTATATAACTAGCTGATACATATATATCTGAATATTTATATAACTAGTTAAGATATTTGTGTGAACAGTGTCATAAAATATATACTTAACTAGCTGTTTAACCCGTTCTACGCACGGGAGATCATGAATTTAATTCTAAAACGTGCGTACGAACGCACCTCGTTTGTAACGTTTGACGTACAATTTCCAACTTGTTTTATCTCCAATGCTTTTTTTGACTTTTAATATCATGGCGTCTCCGTTTAAGACGCAATTGCTATTTTAATAAATAATATATCAGTAAATCGTCATTAAAAGTGCAGGTAAGCGTCGAATTAAAAAACAGTCGATGACTTAACAAACACGTATACCGCATCTGACATCAAGTAAATATGAAGCTACGACCACGCATTTTTAACGTTAAATCGCATACTTTGACGATAGTTTTTTAACACTTTCCAACCTAGTTGAAAAGTGTTTATGACTTCGGTTTGTCTGTCCGGATGGCCGTCTGCCCATGCTCTAACTCCCGTAAATATGCTCGGATTGCTCTGCAATTTTTATATGTTATTGTCGTTATCTATAGCATGGTCCCTATTTCAACGGAAGTGTGTAGCGCTTATAGTTTTTTTACAGGGACACTCAAAAGAATTCCGCTATATTGCGGTCTATGGGGAAAAATCATTTGCGGTTTATTTAAATAATCTTCTAAAATAAAACCGTAAGTCATGTGACTGTCCTCAACAGTTCCGGGATGTCCGTTTCACTTTTTCATATGCCAAGCGGCCATTTTTATTCAAAATTATTTTTTTCGAATAAACTGCATAAAAGTTACATTTTAAGAAAGATCGTTCAAAATAAATTAATATTTGAGAGATGACTTGCGTTCAATTATGTATATATTCTGCAATAACTTCAGTCGAAAGATTCGCAGTTCAAATTCTCTATTCATAAAAGTAAACAAAAAAAAGATTGATTCGTCGTGAACATTTAAAATATTAAATCATGGAGGTAATCATTCGCAAAGCAAGTTCTCCGCGAATGAATTTTTGGACCGCTGCCTCGCGTCAAAAAAATAATTCGCACAAGTGAGACAATCAAAGTTTACCATAATTATGTGCTATACAACTCAACTTTCGGACCTTTTCTTGACGTAAATTGAACTCATGTAATAATATTTAATGAATCAGATTTTTAGCATTTTTAAAATCGCTACAGTTTTTACTTATAATACAGCTTTTATTTATTTATTAATACAGCTTTTATTTATCGCGTGTACAAATTAGAAATGTTACTTTGATTTTGAAATCAAATGTTTTGATTTATGATATTATTTCTTATTTATTTATTTATTTTCTCTTTTAAATGAAAAGTGTGAAGTATTTTAAATTTATGTAATATAAGCATTTTAGATTAAAGTTAAGTATTTTAAATGAAATGAGTGACAGGTTTATAATTTAAAATTAAATTAATTGTAGTATGAATGACGGTGATGGGAACGATATTTGGCGAATTATCATCTGCTCCCGGCTAACAAAAATACTCATAATTAAAAAAAAGAATAAAAATAAATAAATGATAGTTTGATGTAAATAAATATTGATATACATATCAAAAATAATTTATAGAATTAAAATAAAAAATAAAAGTAAATAAACAACAATTTCCATAACAAAGTTTTCGCCAAATTGGCGGGGGAGGGGGGGGGGAATCGCGCCAACGTGTGTATGTGACATTTGTGCCCAAAAAATATGCGAAATGCTACCATGATCGCAAATTTCATGATTTGTCTATTAGAATCTTCCGATTTGGCGAAGGATTAAGGGAAAATTAAATTATGAATAAATGTAACGTGTTGCAATGTTTAACATACATTTAAGGGAGACCAAACTGGTCGCCAGTGGCGGCTAGTGTTTTATTATAGTTTATTAAAAATATTTTATTATAGGAAATTTAAATTAAATTGAATGTTGCCTGGTGAATAAAATAGTCATTTCTTGGGTACTTGTAGTACTAACCAGAGGACCCGTGCGAGGATTTCGCACTGCAATCCAATTTTTTTAGCATTGTAGTATTTTTGGTAGTTACGTATTAACGCCACCACAGCAGAAGTTTTGCTAATGCGCCAATAAAGAGCAAACTTATTGTTCGCACGCGCACGCAGTTATCTTTTGGATTCCTTGTTGCCTTGTTTGCTGATTTTTGACGCCATTTTTTAGTGCTACGAAAGATGGCGGCACTTAAAAACCGCTGCGGTGGCGTTAATACGTAAGTACCGTATTTTTTGTATATAGATTTAAACTTCTAAAGAAACATTAAGAATTAAAATACCTGTAAACTACATTTGTACAGATGTCGCAAACGCACCGGAATTTTTTTTTTTTTGGTGCAAAATGACAATTTTTTGCCTGGTGAGGTAACCTGATGACTTTTGCTTTGTATGGCCACTTGGTATTTTATAATAAAATGAAATGTGTATGTAAATAAATTAAAAATAAAATAACATAAAAATAATTAATAAATAAAATTAAAATATGTGTAATAAAAATAATGTGTGTGTTAAATAAAACTATATGTAATAATAAAATTTGATGTATGTGTTTTAAAGTAAAATTATAATACAATTATATTAAATAAAACTAACATGTTTTCGCAAGCTAGGCATAACAGGTATTCGAAAATGGGGTTTTCTCCCCGAAATAGCACCACAAACAATTTGCACCAACCCCTGTGCGTCTGCGATATCTGATCCCTAACATTAATTAGTCAAGCCAAAATTCAGTCTATTTATTCCATTAAACTTACAAAAAGGCACGCGCGAAAAAAAAATGACAATCGTATTTTAACTGCAACGAAAGAAAACATGGGACAATCCATGGTGTCTTTCTCTCCTAAACATTGCAATTTCAATTTTGTTTTTTAATCATAAAATATAACATAAACATGTGCGGAGATGTCACACTTTATCTCTTTTGTGCTATTTATTTTTTTATAATCATTGTTGAGCATGATGTAATACAGAATTTTATTTTTGTGGCAACACTAATTTGAGGAAAATTTCATTTCATTTATGAAAACAATACCGATTTAATTTTCAATTATCAGTAAATTTTATACTACTAGCCGCCACTGGCGACCAGTTTGGTCTCCCTTAAATGTATGTTAAGCATTGTAACACGTTACTTTTATTCATAATTTAATTTTTATTCTTAATCCTTCGCCGAACCGGAAGGTTCTAATAGACAAATGAAGAACTTTTTGCGATCATGGTAGCATTTCATATATTTTTTGTTGTTATGTATTTCATTTTTCTTGACAAAAACCCCTTAACCAACTTAAGCAATTATGCTTCATGTCCGTTTGCTTATCAGTTGCAATATGTTCGCTATTGCGGAGATTCTTAAACACATTAAGTAATTTTCCGTAATTGGGTCCATTGCCAATTGGCGTATTTCAGTTAATACGATTTGATGCAATGAAGTCTGTTTTGTGAAAATCTTTAATGATATCCGCATTTACACTGAATCATATTGTAGCTAATATTTTTTTCGTTTCTCGCCAACTTTGGCTGTGGACTCGATTACGGAAGATTAGAAAATCTAACATTATTCTCATCTAAAACGTCTTGAATAATGCGCCATAATCGGACTGCATATTATTACACGTAATTTTCGAGTATGGTTTGGTGAAACATTGAACTTTTGGAAGATAATGTGAGTGGTCATCAGGTGGCGGTGCTCCCACAGCCGTAGCGCATACAGAAACTCTCCTGGTCGTGTGCGCTAAAAGTCCCTCAGGACTTGGGTAAGGCAGTTGATGTGCCTGACGGGCGCCCTCATACGCCTAGCGGCGCAGCTAAGTTTTAATAACATTCCCTTTAAACTCTTATTTGATGTCAGAACTTTTGACCCGTGACGTACAATCTGATTAAATTTCACGAACTTCCTTCTATATGCCGATCTCTGTTTTTCTCTGCTGTCCTTTTTTGATATAGTTTAGGAGTTTTCATAATTGCGTAATTCTCTTACTTTGGCATTTCTGCTTAATGTCTACTGATTATTAGGTCTGTAACAGGTAAATACGCCACGCCAACATTGGCGCCTTTAATTCTAATTACAGAAACCCGTTTTTCTCTCTATTTTGTAACTCTATAATTAATATTGTAGTAGAAATATAAAAGACAATTAAAGACGTTTTTATTGCTATAGTAGATATAGATATATATATTATATTCATGGGTATATAGTATGTGATTAGAATACATCTCATATTCATTCCGATAGATATAACATACAGCTAATAAAACTACCATCGTACATATGTAGAAAAAGCCATCGACATGATTTAAAAGTGGTAAATAATATAGAATCAAAGTAAAATAATACAAAAAATAATTTAGTATACATTTATTAAGCACATAAAATCATAACGACGGCTTTTAGCATAAAATATTTTATGCTAAAAGCCGTCGTTATGATTTTATGTGCTTAATGAATGTATACTAAATTATTTTTTGTATTATTTTACTTTGATTCTATATTATTTACCACTTTTAATGATGGGTGCTTTTAGGTACAGCTGTCGCAGACAAACCGGGGGTATCATTTTGGCTCCAAAATGGCGATTTTATGCCTGGGCAACCCGACTGTTTCGGCTAGATTTTACTTTGTATGTTAACCCGGTAGAGCATATTCCGCATGTTTTATAATAAATTAAATATTGTGTGTTTTATAATATATTAATCATGTGTGTTTTATAATAACATTGGGTGTTTTTTAATATAAAAATAAACTATTTCATAATAAAATAAAGTAACATGCTGTTTTAGCATTCTCTAACATCTACCTGAAAATGGGGTTTTCTCGCCAAAATGGCGCAAAACAAAAATCGCGCCGACCTCGGTGCGTCTACGACAGCTGTTCCGTCAAGATATTTGATTTCAAAATCAAAGCATCGTTTCTAATTTGCACAGGCAAAAAATAAAAGATGGTATTGGCGATTTTAAAAATGCTATTGGCGAGATTTGCGCCCAAAATAACATAAAAGTACTTAATGATGTTATGTATTTTATAAATGTATATTAAATTAAATTATTGTTTTGAACGAAATTGGTCATTAAAACAATGATAAACATGATTGGTGATTAACAATCATTTTCGGTGATCTCTCTTCCTGGTAAGTATAATACATAAATACCAAATTAACTGACAATTCGTTTCGAAATTTGATTTATTGGATATTATTACATGAGTTGTATTTGTTTACACTCAGCTTACGTCAAGAAAAGCTCCGGAAGGAAGTTGAGTTGTGTAACGCATAATTATGGTAAACTTTAACTGTCTCACTGGTGCGAATTATTTTTTGACGCCAGGCAGCGGTCCAAAAATTCATTCGCGGAGAACTTGCTTTACGAACAATTACCTCCATGGTTTAATATTTTAAACGTTCACGACGAATGAATGTTTTTTTTTGTTTTGTCTTGTTTTTTGTTTACTTTCATGGATAGAGAATTTGAACTGCGAACTTAATTTAAACTGAAGTTATTGCAGAATATATACATAATTGAACGTAAGTCATCTCTCAAATATTAATTTATTTTAAACGATGTTTCTAAAAATGTAACTTTTATGCAGTTTCATTCGAAAAAATAATTGTGAATAAAAATGGCCGCCTGGCATATGAAAAAGTGAACCGGACATCCCGGAACTGTTGATGGCAGTCACATGACTTAGGCTTTTATTATATAGAATTTGTTTGATATTATTTGAATAGCTTCATCATTTTATTTGTAAATATGAATCGGACTGTTGATTTATACGTTAACCAGTAGACCCGTGCGAGGATTTCACACTGCAATTCAAATTTTTACTTTCTTCTATCTATAATAGAAGGAAGTATTGTAATCGAAATTTTTTTCGACTTCCGGTTTTTGACAGATTTACACGTTTTAGGGGTCAGAGATTCCGAAAAACATGTTTTTATAAAATGTCTGTCTGTCCGTCTGTGTGTCTTCATTGAATCATCGAAAAGTGTATGAAGTTATGCTTCAAATTGAACCTCATTTTTTTCTATGTTTTTGGCTATGGCAAGCAGGTTCTATTAGAATTTGGGGATATTTCGTCGAAAGGGGGAGCTGTGATAGCCATTTAAAGATTTCAAATTCAAAAAGATGTGCAAATTAAAAAAAATAGAAATCCTAAAACTTTTTTTCGTTAAATATTCGGCCTTGATGCGGAGAATCTGGAGCAATTTTTGTTTTGCCTCTATCTTAAAAAGTGGCTGAGATATAGCGGTTTGAAATTTTAGGGTGGCTGACATTTTCAAACAAGTCAGCAGAATTCATCCATAAACGGGTTTAATTTATGAGTTTTAGTTAACATGGTTTCGGCAAATTTTCTTTCATTGTTCTAACCATTAATCCTATTATATGCTTATCACTATATATTTATATTCGCCAACGTCAAATTCTCGCCAAACTTGGCGACAGTTGGCGGAATATCGCCAAATTTGGCGACCAAAATAAGTTGCCATAAATGAAGCCAACTTGGCTGTAGAGGACTAATTTGGCGATATTCTCATTCAAAGTCAATGTAGACGAGAACTGGGATTGAATCTTCTTGATTTAGGTTGCACGCATTTTACCTTCGTATTTTTCAGTAAAATTAGCTAAAATCGTAAAACCAAGGAATAGGGAGACTATCTGTTCCTGTCGGTTCAGGCCAGAAGGACTTTTCGTAGTTTAGTATACATCGGTTGTTCGTATCCCTGTAACCCGACGATTCGCAAGCAGTTGACGTACAACAGAATGACACAAAATATGGATTTTATTGGCGATGTGATAGCGAATTTTGAAGTATTAACATGACTGAGATAGAAGAAAGTTTTGGGATTGGCACATCCGACTAGTTTAGCATTGTAGTAATTTTTTACATAGATTTAAACTTCTAAAGAAACATTAAGAATTAAAATACCTGTAAATTACATTGGTACGGATGTCGCGGATGTACCAGGGTTTCTTTTTGACGCAAAAATGGCGGTTTTTTGCCTGGCGGGAGAACATGGTGACTTTTGCTTTGTATGAAAACTTGGAATTTTATAATGAAATGAAATGTGTCTTTAAATAAATTTAAAAAAAATTAAATAATTAATAAATATTAACATGTTTTCTCAATCTAGACCTAAAAGGTATTCGCAAATGGGGTTTTCTCGCCAAAATAGCACAGCAAAAAAATTGGGCCAACCCCGGTGGGTTTGCGATATCTGTTCCCTAACATTAATTGGTCAAGCCAGAATATCAGCTCATTTATTCCATCAAACTTACAAAAAGGCACGACCGAGAAAAAAAATAATAATCGTATTTTAACTGCATCAAGAAAAAACATGGGGCAATCCATGGTGTCTTCTTCTCTTAAACATCGCAATTTCAAATTTGCTGTTTAATCATAAATATAAAATAAACACGTGCGGAGATGTCACATTTCATCTTTTCTGTGCTATTTATTTTTTTATAATTATTATTGAACGTGATATAATCCAGAATTTTATTTTTGTGGAAACACTAGTTTGAAGAAAACCTTTCATTTCATTTATGAAAACAATGCCGATTTAATTTTTATTTATCAGCAAATTTTAATCAAAAGATATATTTTAGGAAAATGCAAGTGTACTATGTCAGAAGCCTGTTCAAAATTCTTTCATATGGTATCGCATTCGTCGTTCTGCTTTTCGTATTTTCTTAGAAAAAGGGATGTTGACAGGAGAAATAATATATATGATGAGTTGGTAATGGTAAAACATAAAATTATGTCAATATGATTATTGTTATTTCAGAAATAATAAAATTTTTGAATCAATACACTTCGTTTCAAAACAAATATTAAATACTACAGCAGTATTAAAATACTGATTTCTGCCGCATATTGACAGCCAAATATTTTGTTGTAAGAAATTTAAATTAAATTGAATGTTGCCTGGTGAATAAAATAGTCATTTGTAAACACATTAAAAATCATTAAGTAAAGTGTTTAAGTATATTGTAGCTGTACAAAAAGTAATGAAATACCATCAAAAACATACATGTGAAAGAATGCCAAGTTCGCTAACGGTTTCGCTAATAAAAGAAGTGAAATCTAACTGGAAACCAAGTTCTTTCGAAGCTCCTTAAATCATAGCTCCTGTCATGCATAACGTTCTTCAATTGCTTAAAATGATTTGTTATGTTATTTGCTACTCAATAAGAGCGACTTGGCAAGTTTTCTCTTATTCAAATTTCTCTACTTGATTGATCTGAACTTAAAGTTAATCACTTCCTTAACTTATCATTACCGACATGCTTATTCGAATACTTGATTGACTAGATCTTTGCTAATGACATACTAGACTAAATTGTACTTAGACTCAAAGATTAAAGTTGGTGGGTGAAAACTTGCCAAGTCACTCTATTGAGTAGCAAATAACATAACAAATCATTTTAAGCAATTGAAGAACAGGAGCTATGATTTAAGGAGCTTCGAAAGAACTTGGTTTCGAGTTAGATCTCACTTCTTTTATTAACGAAACCGTTAACGAACTTGGCATTCTTTCACATGTATGTTTTTGATGGGATAGTAAGATAACCAGATTACCTCTTTTTAGAGAGAAGTGCAAATTTTAAATGAGATTAATTCGGTTTAAAAATAACTGAAAATAAGATACATTGATGGACATTAGGATGGGATTATTCTCTTGGTCAGTTTATCCTACTGAGATGTCCCATCAGATATATATTATATTCCGTGAGGCAACGAAAGTTTGCACTTAAACATTTTATACAAGGCGATCTTTAAATATGAAATTGGCCTTACTTAATTAATCACAAATACAACCGTCATATGTCACGATATCGGTGGTTGCGGTATCGAGTGCTGCAACATTAACCAGCCAAAACAAAATTAATAGCAACTCGATTACGCAAAACAAAATGCTATTACCAACACCAGTGACGATGTTCCATAGTCAGTTTGCCATTCATTTCACTTTGAATGAAGAATTTTCTGTCCCCCCTCGTCAGAATACATCCACCTCTATTGTGACAACTGACGGTTGTTTTTGCGATTGATTAAGTAAGATGTATTACAAATTTGAAGAAAAGCTTCTCTAAACTGATTAAGTCAAAAAATGTTACTGCCTCCCGGACTAATATAAAGCAACATTGTTCTATGAAAAAGTGATCATCTTCTGATCACTTAAGTTTACTGTATTTTCATTTATTTTTACTTTTTTCTCACAGCTTCCTTGGGTACATCGATAAAATGTATGCCTGCTTTTGGGATGGATACTACGATAAAAAACGGAGCACATGTGAGTGTTACAACAAGACTCCAATGCATTACTGCGATGAGTGCGTATGAACATAAAAGTTTAGAAGTAAGATGTATTTTTAGCATGTATTTTACATTTAGCATTTACATTTTACATAATTGCATGTATTTTACATTTTGCATACGTTTATTATATCTAGATTATAGAATAGTATGCTGTTAGTAACACCATAAAAATTAAACAAATCTCTGACATATTTTAAATAAAAAAAAAATATATTCAACTATAAAAAATTTAACTATAAAATTGCAGTTTGCGCCAGAATTTATTTGCGTCACTGTTTGTTACGGACAAACATATCATGTACATTATTTAGTAGGTCTCTTTTTATATCAAAATTTATGAATTCCAAGAATAACTTTATAATATTCGCGGAACATCTGTATATATATGTTAGGTTCTGCTGTTTTTTTTAAATCCACCCACCAGTCGATAAAAAAAATATGGCAAGCATCTCAAAAATTAATGCAGTCATATTATGAAGTTTAAACATTAGTAGAAGAGTAAAATGTTGGTAGAAGAAACAAGTGGGTAAGATTGATCGAAGATCGCTCAAAGGGTTTCGTTTAATATTCCTGTCAAAACACTTTATCCTTTTTTTAATAAATTCGAATAAATTTCTTTTAGCAACAAAAAAAGTCATGTTTTTTATAAAGTAAAAATTTACCGGTCTATTTTTTCGTTTTTTCGAATATCTAAACCAGCTCGATAGTGGGCGAAGCCCGCTATTATATTCTCTCATAAAAATATCCGTCATACATACTAAATGCGATATTTAAAAAAAATAATTTCAAAATTAAACAAATTGTACACCTTCAAAATGTTAAAATATGCGAATATTTCCATAATCAGATTTTTATCACGATTCAATATGTTTCTCAAACTCATATATTTACTGTTCTCTATGACTCATACTCGCTTTGTATTATTCTCAAACATATGAAAAATTCGTTAAACTTCCAATAAGACGTCAGATTTTCTTTGTAATTCTCTAATGACGTGATAATAATCTACTTTGCGTACATACACATACTCATACTCCTTGTATTATTGAGAAATCTTAGACATTTTCCGTTTTATTACCACTATGACGTCAATCAATTTTATTTCACATTAATCTTTTTTTCAATTGGTGAAACTTTTTATTTCATTTTAATTTTTCACGTGGAAATCGTCTGATAGAAAATTAATTATTGTAGAAAGAATTTCATCGTGGATTTTTAATTTTTGGCATCTGCTATAACGAAAAATGTTTAAATTTAATGGGAAAAGTCTGTTAGAATTTTGGTATTTTTAACTCTATTTATTAAAATAATACGAATTTTTCAAATTTTAATATTTTGAGCTCTTTATAGCAGATATTCAACTATATACACAAAGTTTCAACTCTGTAATTTATATAGTTTTTGAGAATGGCTCTGTGACAGACAGACAACGCAGCGGGAGTAATAGGGTTTCGTGAGATGAACGAAACCCTAAAAAAGATTACGATTGCAGTTTAGTCTGTTTATTTAAATCAATCATCTTAAAACCGGGAGTGCTCTCTCCTATAAAGTATAATCTTAGCAATCTTTATGTTGGAACGTACTAGAACTCTACTAGATGTCTGATTGCTCACTGCAACGCCATCTACATTTTAACACTTACTTCGACGTCAAAATACCTTATTTCTCTCTCTTTCAGCTCGTTTTAAGCGAGGAGCGCCGAGTAAGAATTTCGTAACATGTGACCTATTTTAGCCAATGCATGTTCAATTCCGCCTCGCACTTTTATCTGTGAATTAATATTGAAGAAATAGGTCTCTCCTATTGTTTTGGCGGGAAAAGAATTTTCTAGAACATTGTGAAAATTAAAAAGCACGGGAAACAAATAAAACAAGTTTCGGCTTTTGCGTATTGAGAATATCAGTTTCTGGATAACAAAACAATTTAAAAGAATGATTTTTTAGACTATATTTTTTAGACTTTATTAGGAAGATTAAAGAAATAAAAAAGATTTAAATACGGGAATAAAAAGGAATTATTTAATATAATAAAGAATTTAAGAAAATAGTTTTTTTAAGAAGAAATATTATTATGAAATGTGATTTTTCCATCATATTTGTTGGGAAATAAATAAGTGAATTTAAGTAGATTAGGATAAAAATTGTTTTAAATATGAACACCAATAGAATATTTTTAAGAAAGGTAATATTTTAATAAACTAGGTTTGAAAATGGAATATTCATGAAAGAAATTTTTTATAGAATAAATGTAATAGGGTATAGAATTTAAAATTTTGTAATATATATTTTATAGATTCGACATATTTTCCAGGTAAATGGAAACGTATATTTCTTTAATTTGAAATTATAACAGATGCATCTTTTCCTTGAAATAAACTTTACTTGGAATATATTGCTCCTGAAACTTTATGTACTTTTCTTTTTAATGAAGACTATTTTTGTATATAATTTGTAATTTCTGTTGAATTATTAAAAGATACCTCATTCATTGCCAAACTGTAAATCCCAAAAGTCCATTCAAGACCTCCTTCATTCAGAGTACCACTTATTTTCATTCAGAGTACCACTTGTTACCATTTGTTTCCCTTTATAATTTCAGAAGAATGTGAAACTCAATAAATTTTGCCTAAGCGGACTATGTGTAAGTCGAAAATCAGTTTAACGCAGAAGTATTTTCAAGACTCACATAACAATTTTCGAAACAGTCTAAGGAGGAACAGTGAGGGAGCATTTTTTAGGTCTCGATTGATTCCGCCACAGTCAGACTTTACTATATTACTAAATTAAAAATTTCAAATGTACAAGAGTACGCAAAAAATGAAGGATATTTTTTTTAATATTAATAGAATTTTTAATGTTTATTTTCATGGCGGTTATGGCAAGCCGTTTACGGTCTAGAAATTTAGTTGCTCTAGTTTTTGTCTTCATACATTTATTTATTTACTCACAGTTATTAAGAAAAAATACAATGTACTTAGTACGGTTTTACAAAGTATAACTATTAAACTTCCAACAAATGTCAACGTCAAATCTAATAATTTTTTGTAGAAATTGAATGTACAATTCGGAAATTGCATTGATCGAATTCTCAAACATGCAAATGGCACAAGTTGTTGAAAATCTAATAAAATATATATATAACCCCCTTTCTTAACAAATTCAAGTATGACTAGATATATCTTTATGTACTTCAAAGTACTAGAGGTAATCAAGCAGTTATAGCAATTAAGGTATTATATAAATAAGTAATTAAAGTTGCTACTGCCATAATTGAGTTTATTTTGACCTTGTTCACTTTCACGGTTTTTTCCCTCAAAAACTATTGCATATAAAATTTTGAAAGACGGCGGTTTTATAGAGAAATAAATGATAAACACACTGAATCAGACAGTTTTCAAATCGAAGAATTATTTAAGTTCTTTTCAATGTTGAAATCGATCAAGAGAGTGCTGTTAGATATATAATCAAAAACTATGCATAGCAATTTAATAAACTTTTACAGAAATATACTTTTCTAAATTGTGGCGTGTAGTATTCAATTATTTTTTATAGTTTTCTAATTTTTACGATTTTTTCCAGTTTTTTTAATTTAAAATTTCATTATCTGAATAAAGATTTAATTCATAGTTTGAAATAGCCATTTTTATCTACTGTTGGCTGATTTTAACAAGTTGGAAATTGTACGTTAAACGTGACAAATGAAGTGCGTTCGTACTATAACTAGTTTTACAATGTAAAAAATTATCATTATTATTATTTCAGTGAAATGAATTATATCGTTTTTTATGACCGAAATGAGCATGCCTTTCTTTTTTTCTTATTACGTATGGCACGTTTACAGTTGCGAATTTATTTTTCGACACCAGACAGCGGTGCAAAATTCACCATGGAGATCTTTCTTTACGAAAGATTACCTCCATGGTTTAATATTTCTATGACTCACTATTAACGAATCTCTTTTGTTTATTTACTTTAATGGATTAAGATATTCGGCAGTTAACCTATTTTACGCTGAAGTTATCTCAGAATCTATACATTTTTCATTTAACTCATCTCCAAATTGAAAAAATTTTTTGAACGACTTTTCTAAAAATGTAACTTTTATGCAATTTTATTCGAAAAAATAATTTTAAATAAAAATGGCCGAAAGAAGTAGTTAGAGCGTATTTATTTTCCTCAGTCACATGACTTGCGCTTTTATTATATAGATTACGTATGATAGAATTTAATAGAATACAGAAAAATTTTATTAATATATTTTAAGTTTTGATTCGATTTTAGTAAAATCTGAAATGAATGGACAAAATTCTGCAATGATTAAATCTATTAAATTTCAAACCATTCGGTTGGGTAGTTTTTGCGCTGTTATATGCGGACGAACGGACAGACAGACGGACAGACGGAAGAACAGACGACGACAATAGGTGCTACGTATTTATATAATGACGAAAGCACCTAAAAATCCCAAATAATAATATTTATAAGCACATTTGAATTTAAAAATATATTTACGCCTGAACAATAAAAAAGAAAGAAAACACTAAAATAATAATATTATTACGTGCGAAAAGCATTTAATGGTGAATATTACGTCATATATATTTAAAACTATTTCCCTATATCTTCTAAAAGAACATTTGTGTTCTAGACGTTATATAAGTTCAGAAGGCACTGACATCCTTTTACTTGATCACTTATATAAGCGGATTTTCAAATACGTAAATGATTTTACTTAATGAATCAGGAAAATATCTGCAAACTGTGCATGTAGTGGTGCATAAAGTGGTGCATGTAGCCTTGAGAACAGAAAAATCTTCCAATTAACGGTAAATGAATGGAAACCCTGTTACAGAAGATTGAATGATATTACCGTGACCAGTGACGATCTTCCATAATCGGTTTAACCATTCATTTTTCTCTTTGACCGAAGGATTTTGGGGCTCCTAGAAAAAAACTGATGGTTGTTTTCGTGATTTATAAAGATCTATTACATATTTGAAGATCAGCTTGTGTGAAACAGTGAAGAACAAAATGTAGCAACTGGTCTTCTGTAATCGGGTAACCTTCTTCAAACAGAGTAATTTAGCGTAATTTTAGAACATTCGGGTTCTGAACGGGAGCTTGGCGAGCTTTTGGAGGGTGTTTGTAATGCTAGGAGGCAGATCCGATTGTAAGAAAGCGTTGCAACAACAAAATTCCTAACACTAAATATTGTAACCTTTTCTTTATCGTTTATCTTTCATCATTTTCTATTTTTCTCATTCGTTTTCTTTTTATTGTTTCTCGTTTTGTAGAATGTGCGGTTGATCATCTTTCTGTTTTATTATAATACATTTTTGACTCCCTTTCAACAACCTTATTTATAAAAAACTCATTATTAATATAAAAAAACACAAATGTAACGCTATAACATTTTGACGCTAAGTGCTTTATAAGTCGCGACATACAGTATCGCTTTTAATTTGATTTCATATATCTTCGCTTATAAATATCGCTCAATTTACTTTATCGATTGGAAATAAAAATGTACTTTCAAATAAGCTTTATTATTAAACACTGTACCTTACCGATGGATGTTTTAAGAAGAAAAAAAAATAATTTTAGGCATGTACCGGTGTCCCAAAAATGACTGATGGATTTTAAAATTCAATAACTAACAAACGGTGACAGATATTAAAAAAAATTCTTGCAGGAGGATTATGTATGATGTCAGGAGTTTTTTTTTACTGTGATTCTTGATTTTAGTTCGAATTTCAAACAATAGATGGCGCTGACAGCGGTAGGCGCTCATTCGAGGCCGAAACTTACGTCACTCAGCATTGATCGAGGCTACCGAAAAAGAAAGGCTACCGCGGTTCACTCCACTTATCTTTTTTTTACAGACCGCTAGAGTGACGTGATGCTCTTTTCGTACACCTCCATTGGTGCATTCGAGCATCACGTGACTCCGGCGGTCCGTAAAAAAAGATACGCGTAAAGCACCGCGGTAGCCTTTCTTTTTCGTTAGCCTCGGCATTGATGCGAAGAAAGGAGATTAAGGCTATGGAGTGGGTCTCATCGTGACCTACGTTATACATGGCCGCATCATGACTCTTATGACGTCACAGGGACTGGATCATCTTTAAACGACGAGATGAAGCACGAATAACAAAATACATGGTTTTTGGATGGACACGAGTAAAAGGTTTACAAATATACAACAGGTTTTTTTTTTTTAAAATCTCTTAAATTTACTAATGGTGATCTACAAGCAATCCCAAGTGTTGGTTGCAAGATAGGAAATTACACAAATTATATATATTTGTTTAGTTTTTTTAATATAAATTTACAAGCATCTGTTAATACTTTAAAAGGAACTGCTATCTCATACGCACCATTGTTGGCGCGATTTTTGTTTTGCGCCATTTTGGCGAGAAAAACCCAGCTTTTGGGTACCTGTTAGTTTTATTTTATTATGAAACAGTTTATTTTATTGTAAAACACACACAAATTTTTATTATAAAGACACACAAATTATTTTATTATAAAACATACACAATACTTAATTTATTGTAAAATACACAATGTTTAATTTAATATAAAACACACGCAAATTGCTCTAACGGGTTACCATACAAAACAAAATATCGCCAATGTCGCCGGGTTATATTTTTATATTATTATCATATATATTTTTGGTACTTTTCGGTTAGCCGGGCGCCAGTGATATATGTACATATAAAAATATATATGTATATAAATATATATATCTATATTCATACATATATGTGTATAATATATATGTATGTATATACATGTATGTAGATATATGTGTATATATATGTGTGTGTATATATACATGTATATATATCACTGGCGCCCGGCTAACCGAAAAGTACCATATTTTTTATTACTCATATTTTTTTTACAAAATTTAGGCTGTTAAAGACAACTCGTTTATTTAATCATTTACAGTAGGATTTCCCAAAGAACGATATGCAATGTATACTAAAACTATCCCTGAAAAATTAGCGATGCAAGTTTCATCGAAATTCATTCAGCAGAATCTTTTAAAAAGGGTTTCATCCGTTTCATAATCGGGATCAAGTGATTGTAGAAATTCCCCCCTAATTCTAAAACTAAGCAACATAAAACGATATGTTATACACTAAAACCTTCCCTCAAAATTTAGCTAACAGTGTAAATCATATCTAAAATCCATTCAGCTGAATTCAAGTTATAAGTGGCCAGATCGAAATTCCCCTTTGCATTATATATATAGTATAAAATAGATAGATAAATGTATCTTTCATAATCAGCTTCCCCTGATGATAGAACTTTTACAAACTAGAAAACTAACACTGAAATCCTATAAAAAATCTATTCGTTTGAACTTGAGTTTTAACCGATCAGAATGAAATACGATTTTGTGCTTTATAAATATAGTAGATGATGATGACAAGATTTCTGGGTACTTTTCCGTTATACGGAAACCATTGTCGCCAAGCATACATTTACATACATTTACATACATTTAATATACATTTACATACATTTAATATACATTTACATACATTTAGATACATACATTTACATACATTTAGATACATACATTTACATCATACATGCATTCACATACATTATGCATTAGTATACCTTTTGGCATATTGTCCGTTTAACGGAAAAGTACCGATTTCTGTAATCGGATTAGTTGCAAAGCTTTCGTTTCAGAAAAAGCAACGTAGACGACAACTTTGCTACAAACAATTCCTTAATTTAATAGTAATATAATACAAATATGATAATAAAGAAAAACTTTAGAAATTTACCTTGCTTTACAGGAAACAATACACTTTTCAAACCTTTATTCCATCGATAGGCCGTATTCCTAAATGTAAACACACATTTCATTACGCATAACTCTATTCAAAATTTGATCTGTATTCTCTCAGAGTTGATCCAATAATCATGACGTCATTACCCTGACGTCAAACCGTGATCGGGCCATGTATAACGTAGGTCACGGTCTCATTCACCAGTACAATCTTGCTCTTAGGCCCCGATTCTGAACTCATTCGATGTGATTTCAATGGAATGCGTTGTTGTCAAGGAAACAACAAATTCATCGATAGTGAAATACTGCGTTCAGATCAGGGCATGAATTTAACAAGCAGTATTCGAGTTGCAGCAGATTTTACATTTCTTCGCATCAATACCGGGGCTAACGAAAAAGACGGGCTACCGTGCTTCTCCGATTTGGAGCAGTCACATGACGCTCCCGGTCTGAGCTGAGCTGAGAAAATTCAGTTGACTAAACAGATTATTATCTGGGATTTAGATATATCCAAGTCATTCTTTAATTTGATAGAATTCATTACCTTGCAGCATTATGAAAACATTAAAACGTCGTTCTTATTTCATAACATTGCATCAAATAAAAAACAAGCTGCATAATTTATGGGATTTATTTTAATTCTAATTATTTTCTGTCTAAAGAAAATACTAATTTATACATTGATTTTTACAGCGACAGAGATACTTTATCATTTTCAACAAGGAGAAGGGGAGTTTACCACATATACATTCTTTTTTTTTTTCACATATCTTTTTATTGCCTGAATATTTTCATGTATTCCGATCAAAGTACAATTAACATCGTTACATCGTTACATCGCTCACTCGGATAAATCGCTCTTTTTTCTACCTTTCCTCGATTAATAAGCAATAAATGTCTTCACATTAACAACATTTTTTAAACGTGAATGAATATATAACAGTAAGTAAATGTAATTCCATGTTGTAAATTTATTGAGAAAATTAGTATATGTCTGTAAATTTACCTTTTCTAGGCAAGAAAAAACATTTAAGTGATTAATTAAAACAAATTAGCTTTATTAATTTTTGAAAGCTTTTGGTCATATACAGCTCTTTTTTTTCTCCCGACAAAAACGATATAACGAAGATCTATTCTTAAAGAGCCAAATAACTTTACTTTACTTTTATTTTTTTATTTTTTTATAAATGCGACACGTCTTTGAACAGAGTCAATTGCTAAATGCTGCCTGTTAAACACCTTTTCATGATTGTCAAGTCTGAAAGTCGCTTCAGAACAAACTTTGACAGCCTTTTCTAATAGATGCTTCATTTGTATACAGGAACCTCTGCAGACTTTGGCTTAAAAAATCATTTAAGTCCCCCCCCCCTTCCTTAAATTTCCGCTGTCGCCTTTTCACCCCTAGAACACAAAATATAATACAGTAAAACCTCCATAATAAACACTTCCTATTAGAGTTCACCTCTAATTAGCGAACACTTTTTCAATTTACAACATATATATTTACTATTTGTATGATTTTCCCTCTGAATAAATCACACCTCCAAATAGTAAAAAAACATCACATTCCAGAGCCTTCTGGTATTTAGAGATTTTACTGAATTTTCAAAACAATGTATTTTTTTCTGCCCATTTGTTTTTCTTAATTCGCCTACATTGTTAGTAAATTTAGCAACAATAAAATAATTAAAAATTCAACTCATTTTTACAGCGTCTACAAAATCTTAGAATCTCAGAGATTTATTGAAACTAATAATCAGTATAAATGAGATATAGACTAAATATTCATAAATGAAAGATATTACTTTCTGATATATTTATAGATGCATTTTAATTCATAAATGCATAACATTTGTTAATCTAATGTAACTACCAAGAAACCAAACAGTGTTTCTGAATTTCTGGTAAAGGCAAGGTATCTTTCAGAAAATATTGCCATGTTTGGCATTTTAAGCCAATTTTCGGGGCACGAGTCATGGAAAGGAGATCATTGGGAAACAGATAACTATTCTCCAAGATGTAGTATGGTTAAATGAAAATTAAAAGTGTCTAATTCCTTATCACTTATAACATGCAATTTTCATGTGTCACAGTCTGAAAGTCCCAATTCATTTAGATAAAAATGATGTAATGGATTTTTGAGAAATACCTTAACATAAAAGCTGTGGTATGCGCAAAATTGTTAAGCCATTCAAAAAACTATTAAAAAAATACTCGATTATTGGGCCTTTGTCGGTTTTTGCAACCTGACACCTGGCGTCTCATTCATAGCTTCCTTGTGCAGGGGTTTAGATTTTCCAGGTGCCGGTCCTTCCCTGCACTAGGCTATGAATTCCTTGACAGTTTTCAACAAAACTATTTTTTTGTAGATCCAAACTTTCATTCCCTCCAGGTGGATACGTTCTTTGGGCTGTAGACCCGATTATGAAAACTTTCTCCAAGTATAGGATAGCAGCGCCTTCTGTTCAGTGATCAAAGCATAATTGAATCACCATCGATAAAAATACCATGCATATAAAATTTGGTGCAATTCCATTCAGTTAATGTCTAGATGTAGCTATCACAAAAATCGTAAAAAAAAAATGTAGGATAGAAGTGCTACCAGTTGGGGGATATGCACCAAAATCTAATCATCACATGTTCATGTCAAACCCTACATAACATGCAGTTTGATCGAATGCCGTGTATTAGTTCCTAAAATAGAACGGCCACAAAGTATGTGTCACATATCCAGACAGAGATATTTTTCAAAAATGATCAAATCGTATTTAGAACATCCCAAAACGCATGAATTCTTTTAAAAATGAAAATAGAATATTTTTATGATTCCATTACTTTCTCCATATGTATATGGAAGAAAATGAAAAATATGAAACATGATATTTTGAAAATAAATATCAGTGTCTGTGTTTTGTTACAGACGATTATCTTCACGGGGGATCGCCTTTCGTGGAAGTCTTTCTAAGGGAACCTAACACGTATTTGTGCAAGGTTCAGAGAAAAAACACGGAAAACTCTGAATGGTTCGGCCGATGATCGCGATATGGATTAGAAACCAGCACCTTCCGTCTACAAACTTTAAGAGCAGAACCTCTCAGCCGTCGGCAAATCGTAATAAGTATTGGATATAAATCATAATACATATTATGATAAATAATTATTGCTATGCAGGATGCTCCTGAAAGATTGAATCATGCTTCAATTGTTTATCTGTTGATGGTATTCGGCAATGTAAATTGCAAAAGTGTTCAAAAAAAAAAGATAGGAAAAAAAGGAAATATTGATTCTATTAATTTTCAAACAAATTTACAAGTTTTAAATTTTTTATGACCCCCGTATAAAAAACTGGTAAATTAGAAAATTTCCGTTTTTGAGGAAACAGATAATATTATTAAACTGCATACTGATATATATAAACTGCATATTGATATATATAAACTGCAATATTTTTATAATTAAATGAGTTATGCTTAATTGAAATGCGACCACTATTAATGGAGACCAATATATCAAATTAGAAATGTAAATCTATGAGATAGTGTAAGAGAGAGGAATAAACAAAATGTAATTGTAATAATAACCAAAATGCGAAGTATCATATGTATAATATTCTTAATATTAATCCGTAATAATATTACAGATGTAGTATTCTGAATATTAAATCTTTAAAAATGTAGTATTCTGAATTTAAATATTAAATATTTAAAAATAATCTTAACTTATTAAAAATTTAGACTTGTTGCTATCCTGTTTATATAAATAAGTGAAAAACTTTTAGAATAAATAGTGCAAGTAAAGACATATTCATTTAAAATAAATGATCTTTACTTATATTTAGACAATACAAAACAAACATCATATGAATACAAAGGTATCTTTCATTAAAAAAATACATCACCAAGATCAGCAATGCAGTGATGAATTAAAAGGGTGATATTTCCTACAGATCATATCAGATAAACAAGTATTAATGATCTATAGAAATGAAAAATCATACCCGAAACTCTGTAATGTCATCCTACCGGAGCTGCAAAAATGCCTTCCTTAGAAAAATATATGTTGTTAATACTGCAGAAATGGCACGTTATATCCAATAATAATCTTACAATTTTACTGAGCTATTTTATTTTACATAAGTTACCGGTATTCTGTTAACTAAATTAGCATGTACTCACTACGATTTTATATAATGTTGCACAATTAAATGTTATACATATTACATTAAAACGGAAAAATGGCTAATACTTACTTACATTCGGTAGATTATCCTACGTTGCTACGTATAATATATCACGTATCTCGTCTTCATACAAAAGGAAGGGATTAAACATTACTTAAGAAAAGCTTAACAAAACTAAAGTAGAATACAAGATTCGCAATGAAAATTGCTTTTGATTTTATATTATTCAAGAACAGAATATAAAACGCACACTTGTTCGAAGCAATCGAATTTCTTTGTGTACAGCTGCGCGTCAAAGTACGTAATTGAGTAAGACCGCGACTGTCACGTGATTTTCAACCACGGTAGCCCTTTGCGTAAGCCCAGATCAATGCTGAGTGACGTCAGTTTTGGCCTCGAATGAGCGCCAACCGCTGTCAGCGCCATCTATTGTTTGAAATTCGAACTAAAATCAAGAATCACAGTAAAAAAACTCCCGACATCATACATAACCCTCCTGCAAGAATTTTTTAAATATCTGTCACAGTTTGCTAGTTATTGAATTTTAAAATCCATCAGTCATTTTTGGGACACCCGGTAAATTTTTAATCAGTTGACACGTGACTAAAAATTCATATTTTTATGACATATTTTAAATAAAAAATCTCAGTATCATAAAAAAATATTCAAAAGTAAGGAGAAATGTTTACTACAACTTGCGACATTTTTCACACCTTCTTTAGTTGTTAATGTTTCTCATTTCCGTATATTTTTAATTTTAATTTTAATTAAAAACCTACCAGTAATGTGTACGGTATTGTGATATCTTTCTAAAAATATATTTGTTTCTTACAAAGGAACTACGATATGATCATTATACATCTGCTGGACGTCCTAGTGTCTTGACTACTGCTACTCCAACTACACAACAAAGGACTCAACAACCTGACTTCAATCCTGTTGTAATCTCGAATTCTTCACTACTATTTCCATCTCCGATACTTACAAATACAAATACGTATCTTAATCCACCAAGTACAAATTCATTTCTTAATCCGACATCTAATTTTGTATTTTCAAATGCTTCGACTCCTTCGTTTGCTAATGGTGATCCTTTCAGCGTTGGATATGCACAGTCAAATACTACAACACCTTTCAGGTCTTCAGCTACTATGTATAGTTCTCCATATAATACAGCCCCTGCATTTACATGTATACGTCCTTTATCTGCTTTTTCAACATGTCAGAAACCTGCAAGTACTACAGCAGCATTTTCTAAAGCGAGTTCTTCTACAGATACTGCTTCTAATACCAATTGCTTTAGACATCCATTTAATGATCCATTAATAATTCCAAATACAAGAACTGTTCCACGAACATCAGCGCCTATGTTTAGATTTGGGGATCCAATGCGGAATCAACTGACTGCTGCATTTGGACCTCCATTGCCTTCAACTACTGGATATGGAGCTGTACCACGAACAACAGCCCCTATGTTTAGTTTTGGGGGTCCAATGCGGGATCAAGTGACTGCTGCATTTCGACCTCCATTGCCTCCAACCACTGGATATGGAATCTCGATGTTTTCAGGAATTGCAAATCCTTCTTTTACCCCGTCAAATACTATGCTTTACTTTACAAATACTGGTAACACAACGTCAAATAAATTCAAATTTTCTTCATCACAGACTCCTGGTAAGTATTATATTTCTCAGTTGAGAAATTTATACTCTTCTTCTTTTTTTTTGTTACCTAAAAATCCGCATTTTGTTAATAATTTGGTAAAAGCGACGTACAGTTCTGCTGATAATGTAGTTTGTATGTAGTCCATTTATTTGTGGACAAACCTTGTTGTAGTTCATTCCTGCACAAAAAGAATGAAATCTAATCAATGTTTGCAGTGGGGAAGTAATGTTTAAATGCAATTTTGTTTAATTGCTTACTCAAATGTTTAGTACAGATTTTCAAGCCACCCTTGGTGTTTGATTCTTGCTTGTGTATTTTTGGGAACAATAAATGCTTATTTATTTTCAGAACTAAAACAAAGGGCATGTGTGAATATTTCTAAAATATTGAAGAACTGTTGATATGGTTTCTGTTGGCATACACTTGAGTTACAGTATCCTTACGGCTTAGTCAGTAAAGCAATGATCTGAAGTCAAAATGTATTTAGTTCAAATCCTACAGATACATCTTTATAACATTTTTGACATTCGTAATCTACCTTATAGTACCATTGTCAAAATGCGTCTGTTTTTGCGAAATGTGTTTCGTTACGAAACTTTTTTTAATTTTATCTGGCGTCTAATCTAATTCTAATTGGAATCAAAAACTTCTATTTTTTTTCAAATTTCTGGCAGTAATTGAATCAAAAATAATTTGAAGTTTGAAAGTCAAGCTTCTGCGAATGCCGGAATAATTCATTCGAATCATTAAAATAATCGTTATGCCCATTACTAGTTGACAGGTGTGCTTCTGATGACAATAAAGTATTTTTATATTTTTATATTTTAATTAAAAATCAATACATCAATTTTAAGGCATTTTTCCGTTAGCCCGACACAGGAAATAAATCATCAATTATTCTCTATAACTCATGAAATTGAATGAGATTTGAAACAATAAAGGATTTAATTATGCGCCAATAAAAGCTCGCCAAAATAAGCCAAATGGCTGTAAAACTACAGTAATTTAACATTTTAAAAGTACAAAAGGTAGAAAATAAATTACAATTAAAAAAAAGAAGAGTGTAATATTTACAAACAAATACGCTTTCATCAGTTAATACTTTAGTTTAATTTAATTTACGATTGTACATTAAGAAATCAATATAGCAATACTAAAAAGGTAGTTTAAATAATGTTTTACTCTTCTTTCCTGTTGTCCTATCTTAAAAAAGAAACAGAGCAAAAATTATATATTTAATAAAATATTCACTTGCTTCTGCTTTCTAACAAGCGTAAAAAATGAAGTGATTTTTTTATAATCGAGTACGGTTTCCACGCCAAATTAATGTACTGTAATGGAAATTTTCGGCTAAAAAAACATGAATTGCAGTCATGAAAATGAGGAGCGATTTTCGAGATGAACAGTGGATACTTATAAAAGAGTATCTTTTACAAACAATTTTTACTTTTATACTTATTTAACTTAAGTTGTTTTTTCTATGTAAAGATCAAATTTTTATTTACATCCTGATATGATAGAATTATAAAAAATATGTAAAAACGTGTGTTTACGATGACAATTGCAACATTTTAATATCTTTAGAACTTACTAGGTTTTATAAAAAGTATTTCGTTTTTTGAATGCTTTTATACCAAAGCATGTAACTCGCATTTTCTCACCCCCTATTGTTAAACATAAAATGTTATTTAAGAGGATATATGTCCTTCTGTATTCTCCACAATCAATTTTGAAGCTACAAATTAACAAAACTACAACAATAACTACACACTAATAACTACAACATTCAAATATTAATAATAGTTACAGGTGTAGTTTTGTTAATTTTTAGGATCAAAGTTGATTGTGGAGAATGAATTCTCCTCTTTTTTTCTCTTCAACTGGTCAAAATTCACCTGTCACTGCTGGGTTTGATTTCAAGGCTAAAGTACCCTGCCTTAAAACATTTTGCTTGGTTTTGCACTTTCCGGACGCAATTATTCTCATGGACTCCAACTGCACGAGTTTTGAGGACAGCTTTTTTGGTTTTAAGATCTAGTTTAAAATCATGCCTTAAGATGCATAAAATATCAACATTTATATCACCCTTTATGTGACCTAAAAATGAAAGAAAGAAGCCTGTAGGATTATAGAATATAGAGGGACACATATCTTTTTAAATAACATTTTATGTTCAACAATAGGGGTGAGAAAGTGCTAGCTGAAGGTTTTGGCATGAAAGCATTTAAAAAACGAAAATGCTTTTGATACAGCCGAATAATTATAAATTAATAACTTTATTTTAAGACATTCTCCATTAGCTCGCCACAGATTATAAATCACCACATATTCTTTGTATTTACAAGGGTATATGAGTTACAGCAACAATAGATTTAATAATTATAAATTAATAACTTTATTTTAAGACATTCTCAATTAGCTCGCCACAGATTATAAATCGCCACACATTCTTTGCATTTACAATAGTATATGAGTTACAGCAAATAGATCTAATTATCCGCCGAACTGCGCTCGCCAAAGACGACAACGGGCTGTGAAACTGCAGCAATGAATTATTTTAACCATGAAAAAGTAGAAAATAAAATACAAATAATAAATTAAGAGGGTAATACATTTTTGATGCGCTTTTATCAGTTAATGGTTTAAACTATACTAATATTATAAAGGAGTAAAGATTGTTTGTTTGTTTGTAGGGGGTAATCTCTGGAACTACCGAACCGATTTCAAAATTGATGGTGAAAAATTGATGGTGACAACCCCTGCTCCAACATAGGCTATATTTTATGTCGGTGCCACTGACCCCAAGGGGGTGCAGGAGCGACAAACGTTCTAAAATTGCGATTTTTTTGTATACCGAAGGAGCTAGAAATTTGAAATTTGGCATTGTAGCTACTTATAAGATGTAAATGCTCTCTAAGAACAAATTAAAAAAAAATCGAAATTTAAAAGGGTGAAATAAGCGAAAAGCGTACTAAAAACATTCTAAAATACAATTTCTATGGAATCTCTGGAACTACAGAACCGATTTCAAAAGTGATGGTGGCATATTGATGGTGACAATCCCTACTGCAACATAGGCTATATTTTATGTCGGTGTCACTAAACCCAATGGGGTGCAGGAGCGAAAAATTTGCGAAAATTGCGTCTTTTTTATACAGAAGGAGCTAGATATTTGAAATTTGGCATTGTAGTTACTTAGAAGATGTAAATGCTCTCTAAGAATAATAATTAAAAAAAAATTCGAAATTTAAAAGGGTGAAATGTGCAAAAAGCGTTGTAAAATCATTCTAAATTACAATTTTTATGGAATCCCTGGAACTACAGAACCTATTTCAAAAGTGATGGTAGCAAATTGATGGTGACAATCCCTGCTCCAACAGCCTCTTTAATAAAAAGCTATCGATGCTGACGACTGGGTTTTTTGCTAATTGTTGCCACAGATTAATCTCGGAAAATGAAACCTTTGAAGTTGCTGAAAAAAATTATAGCTCGAAAAGTATTTGTCAGAAAATTGTTAGACAAACTGAGTTTGAAAGGTAAAAAATTGTATTTTTCTTGATATAAATTTCAAATCTAATGATTATGCCGTTTTTCAAATATTGAATTTCAAAAATTACCAAATTTCACAATGGAGTACCATAGCGAAACCTTCATGCGTAAAAAGATAATGATAAGGGCAACGTGTCCTGACGTGTATATTGGCACGAGTCACAAATTATAGTAGCCTTATTATTCTGTTAAAATATAAGAGTGAATTATGAAATGTCAATATTTTGTTTAATTAAAAGTTCGTTAAGAGAAATTGACCAGCGTAGCGGGCGTAGCTTGCTAGTATTATATAAATATGATTATAAGTTGAAAAAAACAATTTTGAAATCTGGAATAGATATTTTAAATAATTCTTTTTTCTCCTGGTGTCATATCTTAAAAAAAAAGAAACAGAGAAAAAATTATATATATATATATATATATATATATATATATATATATAATTTTTTCTCTGTTTCTTTTTTTTTAAGAATTATTATTTTTTTAAGAGATATTAAAAATTCAATAACTTGCGTTTTCTACCAAGCATAAAAAAAGGCGATAGATTTTCCACAGTCAGGTTCGGTGCCCACTCCAAAATAATGTAATACGAAGTAATAACGAATGTAATAACGTACAGCGAAATGTTTTGAAATGTCATGAAATTAGGCGCGATTTTCAAGTTAAACATTGAATGCTTGTAAAAGAGTGCATTTAAAAAAATTACTTTTACACAAACTTTGCTTACTATGTTATCATGCATAATGGTAAAATAATTCAATGGTATTGTTCCAGTATAGGGGTCTTGACGAGATTGAGAATATGGCCTTGGACATATGACAACACATTTTCAGTTTCATACACACAAGCAATTTTTGCAATATTTATACAATTTATTTAATATGAAGGAGCCATTTAAAGAGATGCGTCAGGAAAATCTATACACACTTTGAATGATTATAACACCGGTTTTTATTCAGATATAATCTATATATTTAAAACGCTAAGCGTTTTCTTTCGACAATCCGTGAGAACAAACTACTGCATCAAATTAAATTATTCTTTTTTTAAATGAAAGATATTTGGACACAGATTTGTTATCGTACATTCGTTTGTTCCAAAATTTTATTAATTAGCCGTAAATTTAAATTAAACTTTTACATCTGCTTATGACGTCATAAAGTCGGTAATCGGAATACGCCCACCGTTGCAAGGCACATAGTTTATTCTGTAAACTCTGTGGTTGCGAGGATAAAAGAGAAATAATAAATATTAAAAGCACGTGACTTTTAGGCCGAATCTTTTAATTTGCAAGTTAAATTTCGGTAAAAATATTTATCCGCGTGTTTTATAAGAGAATAAAAATTCATATTTATTGTGACGTCACGGGAATATTGTCCATTAGGTTTATTTTATCATTATTATAAATTATAACTTTGTTGATGACATTTTTTCATTACAATTAAATACAAAATATATTTTTATTTGTATACATGGTGTTTAAGCATAAAAGTAACGTATACCCAGTACGTGTGAAAAGTTTGCGCCGGTGAAAATGACGTTATGCTTAGCTTGAAATGCATTTTAACATTGATAAAACTAAAAAGAAAAAAATATATGATTGTGTCAACATGACGTAATTTTAACTGATTTTTCAATTTTTAATTTTAAAGATTAGAACTGGAGCTTTTATTGGGTGCTCTTGATTGCATACCTTGATTACATGCTACCAATTACTTTTTTAAAATTATAGGTTAGAAGATTTCATTTTTTAATAAAAAAATTCAGAAAAGTAAAGGACTTCAGGAAAATTAAAATTATTAAAAATAGTGTTATGGTTAAAAAAAACTTGAAATAATGATTGTTTTCTTTTAGCTAGAATAAACAATGTAAGGCTAATATTTTATAGGAATTATTTTGGTAGGTTTGTTATAAGTTCATTTAACAATTCCTTATTAGCGGCAAAGTCCTATCTCTTTCATTGTGAATTTCTCTTTTGATGTCAAAAAATGGTAGTCTACTTTTGGACGCCAGCCAAAACGAAGTGGCAATTTTTAGAAATGTATAACGGTTGTGATAACAAACGGCGCTATCGCTTTAGCTTTTATCGCGCTTACATATCACTTCCAAATACTACAAATTTCAATTTTGTACTGCATTTTACTATATTTTACAATTTCAATTTTTACATCATCCATTAGGAAAAAAAAATAGCTTTCGATTGAAATTTATTTGAAAACTGCCGCTTAATTTAACGACTTTTTAAATAATTTTCAAGCATGAAATATTTTTCCATTCTATTTCAACAATGACCATCAGTTTGCTTTAATAATGTAAAATAGCTCCTTGGAAAGTTGCCACAATTGAAAATAGATTTCCCTAACCATCATGAAAAGGAAAAAAAAATAATAATAAAAACTTGATAAATCATAAGATCAGAAAAAGAAAACTATTTTCAGTTTATGTTTAACATAAAATTGATATGTTGCATCAGAATATGCTAGGAATTGTATTTTTTTAAAGATCCATTGGGTATTTAACTGTATAAGAGGGAAAATATCCCCGACTGTGATGGATAATCATCCTGATTATGTAAAGGGACCAAAGAAACCACACAAATGAATTACACTTGAAAACATTAAAAATCTCCCTCATCTGCAGATTGATTTATTATTGTAAAAATAATTCTTCATCATCACATAAAAATTGATTAGCTTATACACAGGATTCGTTTTAGAAGATATTGATTTGAAACAAACAATGATTAAAGAGGACTTTTTAAAACTTTTTTTAACGTCGAATTTCGGCGGTGCTTTTGGGCATTAGAGCTCATTCAGCTGCATTATCACAGGGGAGGGGGGGAATGTGTGCTTTATTTACTATGTTCTTTTATTTACTGGATATGAGATGAACGTAGGAATATACAGAGTGTCCCACAATGTACGCAGCGTCTAATATGTGCAGATTCGGATAGAGCACGTCAATATGAGTATTTTGAATGGTAACATGTGGGGTCCCCGAATATATCCAACATTTCTCAATAAACATTGATTTTCACTTGGTTTTTTCCTCATTTCTTGTGTTTTGCGCATGACAAGCATCACATCTTACTTACACTATCACGCTATATTTGGGGACCCCACATGTTCCATTCAAAATACTCATACTGACGTGCTCTATCTGAATCTGTACATATTAGACGCTGCGTACCTTGTGGGACACCCTGTACTATTTGTATGATACTTCATAGGTCCATGAAATTTTCTTTCTTGCCGTGGGGAATATGGCGGTAATGTCAAACTGATTTGCATTACACAGTTGTTTACGGATTGTTTGTTTGGAGTTTACATCGGAAATAGTACTGTATTTTACTGCGGGGAAAAAACTTATTTGAAAGACTGTTTACGGATTGTTTAGGGATTGTTTGTTCGGATTTTGCATCGGAAATGGTACAGTATTTCACTGGGGGAAGAAACTTTTAAAATAAAATATTTGAAAGACTGTTTCATACTCACCCCTTCTTCTATACTAATATTATAAAGGATTAAAGATTGTTTTTGTTTGTTTGTTTGTAGGGGGTAATCTCTGGAACTACCGAACCGATTTCAAAAGTGATGGTGGCAAATTGATGGTGACAACCCCTGCTCCAATATAGGCTATATTTTATCACGGTGCCACTAACTCCAGGGGGGTGCAGGAGCGAAAAACGTTCTAAAATTGCGATTTTTTTTACTGAAGGAGCTAGAAATTTGAAATTTGACATTGTAGTTACTTATAAGATGTAAATGCTCTCTAAGAATAAATTTTAAAAACAATCAAATTTTAAAAGGGTGAAATGACCAAAAAGCTTTCTAAAATCATTCTAAATTACAATTTCTGTGGAATCTCTGGAACTACAGTACCGATTTCAAAAGTGATGGTGGCAAATTGGTGGTGACAATCCCTGCTCCAACAGTTTCTTTGCTGCATGACTGCTTAATAAAAAGCTATGCGTTGCTGACGACTGGGTTTTTCTCTAATTGTTGCCACAGATTAATCTCGGAAAATGAAACATTTGAAGTTACTGAAAAAAAATAATAGCTCGAAAAGTATTTGTCAGAAAATTGTTAGACAAACTGAGTTTGAAAGGTAAAAAATTGTATTTTTCTTGATATAAATTTCAAATCTAATGATTATTCCATTTTTCAAATATTGAATTTGAAAAATTACCAAATTTCACAATGGAGTACCATAGCAAAACCTTCATGCGTACAAAGATAATGATAAGGGCTACGTGTCCTGACGTGTATATTGGCTATAGTACGAGTCACAAATTATAGTAGCCTTATTATTCTGTTAAAATATAAAAGTAAATTAGGAAATGTCAATATTTTGTTTGATTAAAAGTTCGTTAAGAGAAAGGGACCAGCGTAGCGGACATAGCTTGCTAGTAAATAATAAAGTAGCTTATTTTACTGATATTGTTATAGTATTTATTTACGTCAAGTTTTGACGGGTTCCATCTAATATTTAAATTGCCAAAGAACTAACATACGAGGTATGATCCAAATATTCGGGGACTTCGGCCATTCCTGACGACGAAAGCAAGTACCTAAAGTTAAACCGCTTGAAATGTATTCGCCCAACCCTCCCCTACCTGCCCAGGTTGGTTTGTCCCATGTCATGTGACCAAACCGCACGAGCAGCTGTTATCTTCCGAAGTTAGTTACCTTTGCTCCGCGACGTAAGAAAGATGGCTTTTCTTGAACAGCGCTGCAACATTAAATTCTGTTCACGCTTAGGTAAAACACCAATGGAGACTTTGGGAGATTTTGCACTCACTGCGATCGAAAAAATTTCGGCAGGATCGGAACAAAGAAAAGTAATGATTGAGGTATTTTTTGATTTTCATGGAATTGTGCATTCTGAATTTATTCCTGAAGGCCGAACAGTTAACAAGGAGCATTATTTATGCATTTTACGTCGTTTGAGGGAAACCATTCGTCGTAAACGGCCTCAGTTGTGGCAGAGTGGCGACTGGTATTTCTGCATGACAACGCACCAGCACATCGATCCCAATTGGTAAAACAATTCCTCGCGAAAACTCGCACTAATGTTCTTCAAAATCCCCCCCTATTCACCAGAATTAGCTCCGTGTGACTTTTACCTGTACCCATCAATGAAAAAACATTTACTGGGACGCCGTTTTGTGTCATCAGATGAGGTGAAAGCAGCATCGCAGGAGGCCTTGTTGGAGGTTGCGAAAAATGGCTTCCAGCAGTGCTTCCAGAAGTTATACGAACGCTGGCAGAAGTGTATCGTCACCCAAGGTGACTACTTTGAAAGTGGATGTGCTTTGGTGCTGTGAACTATTCAGGGTAAGGTTTTTTACACCTTGTCCCCGAACTTTTGGATCATACCTCGTACAAATGCATAACTTTTACTGTTACCACATATGTTCTAATTTATTACCGTTCTGGTCAATACACTAAATATAACGGTGGACTATTAATTCACAAACTTCAACAAACATTTCATTTGGTTTTGTGGCGCAGTCTTGCTCAATTGAGAATCCATAACGTTGTCTAGGAAGATCCATTAGCTTTAACATTATCTTTTATCAGATACATTGTAAGTCGCATAGGTGGATTTGTCTCAAATTTCCTGCGATATTGTTTTTGTACTTCTGTTACATTTTCATACTTACAATAGTATTTTAAAAGAAATTTTCTATTTTCAAAAATTAATCTTGGTCCAATCATTATTTCCAATTAATTACACTTTGAAAAGAAAAAAAAATTAGAAAGTTATGACCCAATGAGGTCTTGTACCTTTTAAACATGCCGAAAATCAATAAAAACATTCAAAGTTTGAATTAGTGTATCTTCAAAAACTTTTTTATATATAACCATGATATTTTAGCTATTGATTAAACTGATTGTGCTTTTTAATATTATACCATTACAAACTGACTAGTCTTTTACATAATTTGTGCACTGTTGAAATTAAAATGTACCTAATTTTGTACGCCCTTTGTCATTGCGCGCATGATATCTTGAGATTGTATGTATGGATTGTTATGAAATTTGATATAAATAATAAGCACACATATATTTTAAAAATGATCTATTCTTAGGTCAAAATTATTTCATTAACCATGTAAAAAATATAATTTTTTACATGGTATACATGTTTTTACATGTATATAATTTTTAATTTTTTAATGAATACAAATAGTTATAACTAAAAATACTAGCACTGTAAATACTTAAAAGTAAATCATTTTAAACACACATTTGTGCATATTATCTAAATCAAATTTCATAAAAATCCATACAAACGTTCTCAAGATATCTTGCGCGCAATGATTTATGGGGTAAAAAAAAAAAAAAAAATTACTTTAATTTCAACAATTAACAATTTCAGTAAGAGTCAAGACTGTTCCTAATAGTCTTAAATTAAAAAGCACAATCTGTTTACTTAAAAGTCAAATATTTATGTTTATACATATAAATGTTTTAGAGATAAACTAATTCAAACTTCTCGATTTTCGTCGCGTTTAAAATGTACAAGATCCCTTACAGTGTATGTATTTTTCTGACGAACTCTGTATATTAAAAAAAAAAAACAGAAGTAAATTGCACATAAAAATAATATTATATATATATATATATGTACATAATTTTTAAAAGATATATATATATATATATATATATATATATGAAAGTTCATCAGGTTTGTTTTCGATGCTGTTTATATCATTTGGCAACAAATCTCACTTTCACTAAAGCGTGAATTGCGCCAATTTTTGCAATAATAATAATAATAATAATAATAATAAAACCCCAAGACCTCTAAATTGGAAAAGTACTAATTTCATTTTTAATTAAGTTTGTTAATTGCTTTTTTCAGAACCTTCCTGCTTCCAAACAGCTGACTGGCAATCTCAATCTAATGAAAATACATTTTCACTGTCTGAGAACCTCCCCCAATGTACAATTTGCATTGATAAGCAGCGAGACATTGTGTTTGAACCATGCGGTCACCTGGCAGTTTGCAGCACTTGTGTAAATCAAATAGGTGGTTTGTGTCCTATTTGTCGAAATATCATAAATAAGGAGTTAAAGGTCTACATCAGCTGATTAATGGATTATATGCAATTTTTTCATGAATCATAGTTCTTTGAGAGAAAAAGATTGTTATATTAAAAAAAAACTTTATATATAATATGTAAAAAAGCGAAAAAAAAATTTGATCTAAAATATACCTGCTAACTAAAAGATCAGAACACTTGACTGTTTTAATAATATATCTTTATCAATTTGAAATAAATTTATTATGCTTAAATAAAGTTTAAATTTATAAATATGATTTTTTTAATTGTGTCTTTTTTATAGTCTAACTTGTTTAAACACAATTTACTTTTCTTCAAACGTAAACACAGTTTAAGAATTACCTTTTTTTCAACTTCAAAATTATTATATTCAAAATATTTTATATATAATGTGTAAAAAAAACGAAAAAAAAAACATTATAATTTAAATTATACCTGCTAATTAAAGGGTCTGTTCTCACTGTTTTAATGCATCTTTATAAATCTGAAATAAAATTATTATTCTTAAAAAAAGTTTAAAAAAAATAAATTTATAATTATGATTTTTTTTTTTTTTAATTGTATCTTTTTATAGCATAATCTTTTAAAACACAATTTTATATACTTTTTTTCAAACGTAAACACAGTTTACGAATTGGTGTTTTTTCAAATAAAAAAAATATTATATTAAAAAAACTTTATGTATATTGCGTAAAAAAACAAAACAAAAATATAATCTCATCAAAAACAACTCGTTGTAAATGATCCCGCCAAGCAACAAACCTAAAACGTCAGTCACAAAAAGAAGTGATATCAAATAAAAAGTAGGGATATAGAAGTGCATACTCCGAGTTCCGTATAAAAATCTATTAGCACTCATAATGTTTCCAAAGGACTCGGAGTGAGGTACAGTATGTGAAAAAATATATATATATATATAAACTTTTTAGTTTAAATAATGGTAAATAAAATCAACAAATCTATTCAAGCTCATAAATAAGAAAGGACATGCAAACACAGAAGCTTCAACTTTTACAATTTTATGGGAGCAAAATAAATAAATAAATAAATAAAATAAAATAAAATAAAATAAAATAAAATGAAATAAAAATAATATAGCCATATGTAATATCAGGAAATGCAAACATTATAAAAGCCTGCAGGTCGCCAAGCAGTTTTCACATACTGTACCTCACTCTGAGTCCTTTGGAAACATTATGAGTGGTGATAGATTTTTACGCAGGACTCGGAGTATGCACTTCTATATCGCTTCTTTTTATGTGATATCACTTCTTTTTGTGACTGACGTTTTAGGTTTCTGGCTTGGCGGGATCATTTAATGTGAGTTGTTTTTGATGAAATATCACTCCTTTTTGTAATGTATTTAATTTCAATTATACGGATTTCATTATACGGATTTTTATTCAGAAAAGAAAAGATGAAAGGGGCAAAAAAATAATAGTGATGCTATAAACAGAATTATACATCAAAATTATATAATTTATTGAGTGACTTATTCCAATGTACATGTCGCTACCATAACAAGGGGGAAACTTTTAAAATAATTTCCTTACATTGTATTCATTAGATTATTTATGACATATTTATTTTCATTTTTCATTTGTTTATATCACTCTTCTGTTTATATACATTCAAAAACAAAAAATTAGACAATTTTACAGTAGTGTACAAACTAATTAAAATACTACAGTTTCAGAAAAATGTGGAAAAATAAGAAGCACTTTTTTTCGGTCAACTACAACGATAAGTTTATGGAGCATACTTTACCGAGAATAATCATTTTTTTTACGAACCTATTTCTAATAGTATAAAAATTTACAGGAATTTTTATACTAACATATTAAGTATATTATTTTTTTTAATTACTGAGCACTTTAGAAGTTTTTTATTTGTTTAAGTTTTTTAACTCAACGTTTCGAGAATTTGAAAAATATAAAATTCGCAACGTTTGCAAAAGTATAAAAACTATTAAAGTGATTTCTGTTCACATAGTCTGTTCATTCCAATTCGGTGATCCTAAAATATAGGTCCCCAATCTCCGGCAGTCCATGAATTAATTAGGACATATGTATACAGCTGTTAAAATGTTCTCAAAGTTGACAATAGAGGCAATAAGTATAGCTCGGCAAATATGAAACACGGCATTGCTTCATCATGGCTTTGTTTCGTGAGGTGTTCGTTCTCCGAACATAAAAATCTCACGCGAAAGTGTTCGTTAACCGATCACCTATTGTATACGAAATTTACCGTTTTAAGTTCGTCATAGCCGAAGATTCGATGAACGGCTAATATTTAAACGCAAAACTTGTAATCTTGGGGTAGCAACATTTTTACATTACTCAGCGCATGAACGTAAAATTGGAATTTTGTAATCGCTATTTCAATTAATTCCTGATACGCTAGAATTATATATTTATAAATAAACACAGTTTTTTTAATCGATGAAAATACTATATTTTAATAGATTTAGAGCTTAACATCGACGAGATTTCAGACGGACAAAATGAACTCATATTAAATTTTAAAGCAAGATAATGAAACCTTACAGAGATTTAAACAGTGTAAAATCATTAAAATACATCTCACTCAGTAAATATACATCGGTTGTAATGTAATCAAGATCTTCTAAGAGACTCTGTAAACGAAACGTATATGCTTCAATGCCGCTTTACACTAGAGAGGATGTAGTAACATATTTGAATATCTTGTGTATATAGCCAATTTTACAAAAGTTATGCAATTTACTATTGTTTTTCCTCTGTGTTAAGTACAGGAATCATGTACTTCAACGTAAAAATTCGCTAATTACACAACTTTTTAGTCTTATTAAAAACTCTTTTGAGTTACCCTGTGAACGAACAGAAAATTCTACAATTCTGTTTTACAATAGGAAGCTAACTTAGGTCGTTCGTAGTAACATATTTTAACATCATGCGCAGATGTTCTTTTTGAAAAGAAATTGACCATTTAATATTTTTTTTGCTTCATCTTAAGTATAGGAATAAATCACTTTAAGGTGGTATACATAAAAAATAATTAATATTTTTACACGAAATATCAAACATTTGAACTACTCATAA
This sequence comes from Maratus michaelseni, assembly GCA_963931845.1. Taxonomy (NCBI): domain Eukaryota; kingdom Metazoa; phylum Arthropoda; class Arachnida; order Araneae; family Salticidae; genus Maratus; species Maratus michaelseni. Next base: position 284,167,912 of record OZ007591.1, on the reverse strand, counting down.
AAACAATTCAAATGCTGCAAACCGCGTAAAATCGGATAATTACACAACTCTTTAGCCGTATATGAAAAGATCTTTTGTGAGACCCTGTAAACAAACCTTAAATGTTACGATTTTTTATAATAGGAAGCTTACTTGGGTCGAATGTAATAACATATCTTAATATCATGTGTATACGACCATTCCTAAAACAGTTGAGTCATTTATTATTTTTTTGCTCTATGTTAAGTATAGGAATCAATAACTTTAAACTGATATAAATCAAAAACTAATTAATATTTTTACATGAAACTTACAAAGGTTTGAACAACTCATAAAAATGATTCAAATAACGTAAACCGCGTAAAAATCTGATAGTTACACATTGCTGTACTCCTGTCAACAGTTTTTTGCTCTATGTTAATTATAGGAATCAATAACTTTAAACTGATATAAATCAAAAACTAATTAATATTTTTACATGAAACTTACAAAGGTCCGAACTACTCATAAAAACGATTCAAATAACGTAAACCACGTAAAAATCCGATAATTACACATTGCTGTAGCCCTGTGAACAGTTTTTTGCTCTATGTTAAGTATAGGAATCAATAACTAGGCAGAGTGCTAAAAACTTTTTGTAAAATCGTTTGCATCCATTGGCGGAAATTCCTTTCATTCACGGTTTAATGCATTGCTGTTTCTTATGCTTGGCGAGAAACTCTGTCGAGTTTCTATGATCTAAACTAGCTCAGGACAAACCGCTTCGCATTTTTTTTTTGGGGGGGGAGGGGTGGGTGTACACCTGTGCAGTTTTATATTTAAATTTATATAGAAGACTTGCATTAAAGGACATTTCTTTTTTTGTTCCTTCTTTTATATTTGGTCACTTTGGTCGAAATATGAAAATGCCCTAGATTGACCACTTTCAACCATCCTATCTCCCAAACACCCCACATAATGGTCCTTGAACAGTCCAGAACGTTTTCTATCCTTATTTCCATATGCAAACCTAATACAAAATACGTACATGTATGTATTTATATGCATATATATATATATATATAAATATATATATATATATATATATGTATGCATGTATATACTATAAAGAACATTTTAGTACATTCTAGAAAATTCTAGTACTTTCTAGTACATTCTACAAGATTCCAAGCATTTTTTAGAACACTTTGGTTGAAATATGAAGATGCCTTAGGTCTACCACTTTCAATCACCACATTTCCGACACCTCCACAGCTACCGACATGCAACCACTATAGTGCGCGATGGGAGACTGAGGCTACTACCACACACAGACACAAGTGGTCTGCGCTGGGTAGTTGTGGCTGCAAAGTGAAATATAAGGACACACACGTCTATTTTTATATTGAAAATCCCTAGGTCAACCACTTTCAACCATCATATCTCCCACACCCTCACAGCTACCGACATATAACCACCATAGTGCACGATAGAAGACTCGAGGCTACTACCACACATAAACACCAGTGGTCTGCTCTGGGGTAGTTTGATATGATAGTGGTAGTTAGTAGAGTGAAATATACGATACACACGTCTATTTATATATATATATATATATATAGAGAGAGAGAGAGAGAGAGAGAGAGAGAGAGAGAGAGAGATTAACCTGCTAATTACAGGATATTTTCTGATCCGTTGACTGTTTTAATATAGCTTTATCAATTTGAAATAAATTCATTATTCTTAAATAAAGTGTAAATTTATAAATATGTTTATTTTTTATTTTTTTTGTTTATTGTGTCTTTTTTATAGCATAACATTTTTTAAACACAATTTTATGTATTTTTTTTTTTTTCAAACGTGAACAAAGTTTATTAATTGAAGTTTTTTTCAACTGAGTGAAAAGTGCTCAGGACGGGAATGGAATCCAAGACTTCTGGCTTAAATTGCCAACGCTCTGGCCGTGGAGCTACCTGCACCGGGCACACAATTCACTCATACCCACAATTCATTCGCCACAACACTCATACAATGCTTTGGCAGTAACATATAGCCAGTTTTCTAGAAAGCTCAATGGAATATACTTCAGGTAATTGATTTAAATGATGGATGCGTAAATTCACTTTTTATTATTTTAAACTCAATCGTACTGTTTGTTTAAGATATCATGCGAATTCGAAATTTTCCAACTGAGAAAAAAAGCGTCGAGTGCGAGTGTCGAATCCCAGACCTCTGGCTGAAATTACCAATGCTCTACCTGTTGAGTAACATGGACCGACAACAAGCCAACACAATTCACTCAGACAACCTTTTGCAATAGCATTTAATCGTTATATTAAGCTAATGCATATATTTCTCTATGTATTGTTTAATAAACTATAACATACACCTTACATATTTTTATTCCGATATTAACGTCCATTTCCTTGAAGTTTGTTAGAGAATCCAGCTACATTTCATTATTAGTTAAAATTTAATGGTTGTAAATTGCAAACTTTCCATTCGGATTTGTAATTTTTAACGCACCCGTTTAGATATATGAGGCCATCAGAATCTAGTCTCATTCCACGTATGTGAAATGAAAAATTCTAACATATGCCAATACAGCGAAATCTTATAAGGTTTTATATAATCAGCATTTTTTACAAACAGTTTAGACGTTGTAAACCGCATGTGTCATCAGATTGGTTCAGTTAGAAGTGCATTTTAGAATAAAAATAAGAAAATACACAAGTACATATTATATTTTTTCAATCTAGACTCAATATATAAATTTATAACAAACGAATGAAGCGTTTTAAAACTAATACTATTTTCCGTTGAATGACTTCCTAATTACTTGATATATATAAAAAGAAAAAAGGTTTTCTTTAATTAAACTACTTCTTTTTTTTCAGCAACAAAAGTTTCCACAAAATGAAACTAAAAAAATCTTATTAAACATTTTAATTCATTTTTTTAAGAAAAATTTAAATTAATATTCATATCAAATGAGATTTTTCCTCAGGAAACAGAATTCATCAAATGAATGAGACAGAATTAATAAATCTTCTTTTTTTATTGAGAGGATTTAATTATGTTACATTCAATTTAAATTAAAGATAGGATACAATTAATTTATATAATAAAATAATATTTGAACATTATTTTATTTTTTAAATCTTTAATTTATTTTAGAAAGAATCATTATTCTGTTCAAATGTGTAGCTTCACTGAAATAAAAACGCAAGCTATTAGAAAAAGGGAGCAAGTCAAATATAGGAAAATGTAAAATTTACTTACTAAGTTGTATTGACAATTACTCTATGACTAAGAATGATATTTTATAATGTTCAATGAAACATGTGCACACGCAAACATTCATAGCTAAGTAGTTACACATATAGATAATATAAATATATTTATATATAACCAGTCAAGCCGTGCAAAGATTTCGCACGGCAGTCTAATATTTTTTAGAAATACAGTTGCGTCCGCATATAACGAAGTCGACGGGTCTTTGAAAAAACTTCGCTATAACTAATATTCGAAATCGCCGATACACTACAAAAACAGGAAAAAATAACAGAAATGGATATACCTTTTTTCTCAGTAATATAATCCATTTGTTTTTAAACTTTTATTATAGTTTTTGTAAAAACTCAGTAACTTTTTTTTTGAACGGCTGAATTTAATTTTTTTCAATCACATATAAATGATGTTTGCAGTCAATTATCTTTTAAATGCAAGTTTAAACTACTAAGAAAAAGGGACTTGAAATATCTCCAAGCAGCATTTATCAAAACAGAATTCATCTAATTTATTCCATCAAAGTTATAGTAAAAACTGACCAAAGATAGCAAACGCAAAACAAAAATATTATCAATCGTATTTCAACTGCATTAGGGGGTGGGGCATCATCTGTTTCATAAAAAAAAAAAAAAAAAAAAAAAAAAAAAACTTGTGATAAAGAAACAAATTGAGCATTTGAATTTTAAATCTTGCTTTTAATCATAAATATAAAATAAACCCGTGCAGCAACTATGTACCACTTTTCTCTTTATTGAACTTTTTTTCATAATCTTTGTTACGGTATTTTTTTATTGTAGCAACAATAATTTAAAAATAATTATTTAATATACAGGAAAACCTTTTATTTCATTTATGAAAACAATGCCGATTATGCTTTTAATTAACTGCAATTTTTAATCAAAATACATGTTTTAACGAAAACTGAGTGTACTATGTCAAAAGCCTCATTTATCGTTCTGCATGTTTTATATGCTTAGAAAAGGGATGTTACAGCAGAAATAATAAATAGGATTAAACAAAATTTCTCAGTTTATGTTCTGTTATGTGTCGTAATTTAATAGTTCCACTTTCTGTTATCTGTGAAATTAGTGTACTTTGACTGTATTTTTAATTTCATTTCATCAAATATATTTCTGTCATTTATATTTATGGCTCGTTTAAGATCTACAGTAACTGTAACTTCACGTAACTCCAAAGAAAATAAACTATAAAATTTTCCATATTCGTATTATGATGTAACAGTGTTGGTTGTTCAATTTGCGTAAATAAGTCGATGTCATGTGCTTTGGTACAAATCGCCAAATATCATGGTTCTTTGATGAAAGCTGTTGTTGTTTATATGTATATAGTTATGCTGTTTATATGTATGTTGTTTATATGTATATATTTATGTTGTTTATATGTATATACACACACACACACATATATATATATATATATATGTGTGTGTGTGTGTGTGTGCGTGTGTGTTTGTTAGAAACTCCCAATCTAAAGTAATACACACCAAGTGTACAAATAAAAACATATAGAAGAAATATCTTATTACATAGAATAATACGTGGAGAACTTATACATAGAGAAACAAAAAGAACTTTCTCTGTGAGCTTACATGCACACTTTAAAATTATATTTTAGAATTGGACACTAGTAAATATTGCTCATTTGCATATAACAGATGGTATTATTTCTAATAATGATTAAACGTTCCATTTTTAAAAAAAAAGAAAACATCAGCATCCATTTGGTCGTACCCACTGATTCTTGAGGAGATACTGACAATTGTTAGAGTCATAAATAAAGTTAAATAAATTACTGTGACATTTAGATAGCATTAATGCCACTTTTGGAACATGAGTGTCACCAATGGTGTTCGAAAAAAAAATTGAGCTGCGATGAGAGTATATGTTATATACATTATTATTTATTTTCACACAGTAAAAAGTTTATGACAAGTAGTAAATTTTGGCTTAAAATTTTAAACGTAGTGACATACTGCTACGAACAAATTTTCGTCACAAATAATGTTAGTTATAAAAAAATACTGGTATATATTACTTCTATTACACACACACATATATATACAAGGATAGGCGAAAATAACTGAAACACTTTCGATTTTAGACACTCTGTCAAATATATAGTGAAAACCTTGATGATTTTTTTCTGGAACTTCGGGAATATAAAGAAGGTGTTTCACCTCTTTTTTTTTTCAGTGAATATTTGATCACAATGGCATTTAAGTGACTAACAGCAATTTGAAGAAGCAAAAGCGTATTCGGCATCACCTTGTAAAATAAAATGCACGGAATGATCTGTCGCTACACCACATGACTATGTTGATATCTACAAAATTTTTGTTCAATTGTGTAAGAATAGCACATACATGCATAAAATGTACTCATTTCTTTAAAAATGTAAAATATATATATATATGTCTATACACTTTTTGTTTATAGCATGCATGGTTTTCAGCAAAATTGATTCCTAAAAAATTGACAAAATTTAGAAGAAATAATGCAGTAGCTTTAGAATACAAATATATTACAAATTTAAAGAAATATGAACAATTGTATAAAATAATTTTTAACTGCGATGCGCGAACTATACGAAATATGTTTTTTTCGTTATTTAGATGTTAAATTTATGGAGCAACTAATAAAAAATACCTATCGAATATTTTGAAAATTTGGAATGGCATGAGTGATAGAGTGAGCTGAATTTCAGTTGCTTTCTAAAGGTACTTAGTAAAAAAAAAATTCCCAGAACACCTTTTTTTTTTTTTTTTTTTTTTTTTTTTGAGAGTTATTCCCCGAATAAACACTTTTTTTTTTTTTTTTTTTTTTTTTAGCATTATTCCCCGAACAACCCCTTTTTTTGTTTTTTAGAATTATACAGGTTTATTGTCGATTTCTTTATTTTTCGAGGAGCATTATTCTTTGAAATAAGTGTATAATATACAATTAGTGTGAATAGCCTGTGAGCTCAATGCCATCAGTTTAACTGGGAACTTTTCTTTTCTTATTAAAATATTTGTTCGGAAAATTAATATTTTTAACTTCTTTTTTTCCGTGTACCGTTCTTAAAGGATGTCCCTTTCTTATTAGTTGCTAAAACATTTCTAAATTATTTTATGTGAAGTGTAAAAATCTTACTCAGTTTCGTTAAGATATTAACACAAAAAATTATAAATTAATTATATATTTTAGAAATATGTTGACAACTTAAAGAAAGAGAGACATCCTTTAAAAACAGCGCACATAAAAATGTTAAATATATTACTTAAATAAAGCGTTAAAAATATTAATTTCTTGAAGAGATATTTTTAAAAATACAAATGTCTATAGGTTTAAAATTAGCGAGGAGCATTCGCGATCTTAAGATTTGTCCCGTATCAGTATATTTCATCCACTTACCGACATTCCAGCGAAAGGGATCTCCACATCAGTGCACTATGTGACATCCACACGAGACAATAGCAGATCAGTGTTCCTAGGAGGTCATCTTCCAATATATTGACCACACTCATATCTGCTACACTGGGATGAGCAGATGTGAGCCTGTGAATTAATCATGGTTTAATGTTGGCTACTGTTAAATGCATTCTTTGTTGCAGTCAGGGTTGTACATTTTTCTTATACGTTACGATATTGCACAAAATTAGAGATTCGTTATAAACAAAAATAGAATACAAAGATATTACTTTTTTTTGTTTAAATTAATCATTGATTCGAAAGAGTCAATTTTTTTACAAGAACCAAAGAAATATTAAAAATATAATTTCATTAATTAATACAAATAAAATGCTTTAATACGTGAAAATATTTTGGTGATTGAAATTTCAATGGACTGTTTAATTATAAGAGATAGATAAATTTGCTATTCACTTTTCTGTTTACGTAAATTGATTTATCTTTACTTTTCCATTATAGAAAACCATACAAAACTTCGTAATTTTAAACAAAATATACTTTAGTCGATTTCATATTGTTTATTCTAAGTCGAAAAAAGAGGCTGGTATAGGAAATGATGTCAAACCGAGAATATCATTTAAAACAATAAAATAAAATCAACATATTTGGAAGAAAATATTTTCTTAATATTTACGTATTAAAAAATATTTAGCCGTATTTTAAAGGAACTAGAATCTTGAATTAACAAAAAAAAAAGCTACAATTATTTTTTTATTATTATTATTTGAAATATATTTTAATCAGAATAGAAAATGCAATGGAATGATGGGACTACAGACGTATAAGAACATGGACATTATGGTCAAATGGAAAACTACATACATACAACTATACATAATTTGCAAGTGTCAGACAGAAATTTTACTCAGTTTCTTAATGTATCTAATGCAGGACCTGTTTACCGAATAGGCCCGTGAAGCCTGAGCTTACCCACTGAGATTCAAAGGAGCCCCCAAATTTACTTTTCAAAACTAATTTTTAGGGGGGAAATATTCAGTCAGGGTAAGAAATGTATTTTTTTCTTAATTATAGCTATTAAAATTTCCCTCAGACTATTACTGACCCATTTATTATCTATTTTTTTCTCTGTTGATATAATAAATCGTATAAAAACAGTGATTAAATGCAAATTATTTTTATTTTTCTTATGCTTTACATTTTAATTTCAAATGTTTAAGACTGTAACATGCTAAAAATAACAAAATTTAATTTGTATCATTATATTTTGTTTATATTCATAAAGTGTGGAGAAATTATATAAAATATGGAGAATAGGTTATTTAAAGAAAGGGGAAAGTAATTAGCATTCAGGTGATATAAAATTTATGTTTATAAAATAGAAGCAAAATTGTGTTGCAGCTAAGCGTAAATTTACGTCAAATATTTGTTGTTTCTGCACTGTTCTTAGCATTTGGCAAATCCTGCAATTTTCAAAGCGTAAAATATATTTTAAAGTTCCGATATTCGCCCCTGTTCCATATTCGTAAATTCATTTACAAAATTAATTTGCTATGTATAATTATGTATATAATAAAATATTTTTTTATGTATATAGGTAGTTAGTTTTAGTTTAATATTAAAAGTGTTGTGTACTTGAAATTTTGATGGTAAAATTTCAAATTGTTAAAGCATATAATTGGTAGAGTATAAGGGGGTGTCCCTGTGTAACGTCGTGTTTCCCCTACTTCTAAGTCTTAAGCGGGCACTAATAATATGAATAAAAAGAGTCTGAATTAATAATAGCTGATTAACAATAATGAACTACAGAGCTTTTATAAAAGTAAGCAACAATGCTTATTTTTATAATTTATTTATTTTTAAAATTCAATCCCCATTTTGATTTAGATCTAGATCTTCAATGCCCAC